>OZ001248.1:10243570-10637451 GCA_963924025.1 Ischnus inquisitorius | reverse complement strand
AATAATTTTTGAGCCGATATCTTTGAAGATTATTAAATTCCGAATTCAGATTGCTTGTGTTGCGCTGAATTCGAAGGTACTTTGAGCGAGATAATTGAATTCAAAGATGCTGCATTTAGCAGCCGGTGCGCGGCTGACACATGGAACGCCGGACTCGAACCGTCGATAGTTGGCGCTTGTCGCGAGAGGCGGTTAAACTCCCGTCCGTCACATAAGGCGCCACTTTAAAAGAAAATCAAAGTGGCGAACTAACCAAGACCTGTCATAACACGATGGATCAGAGAAATTCATTGTGAACTTAGGATAACAATTAGATAGTAAAAGATTGCGTCCGCGACAAAAATTTTAATCGAGAATCAAAGTGTTTAGTTCAAACAGACTGTTTGAATGTGCGGTTAATAATTCTACAAGGAATCGATTGTGACATCGTCAACAAGGGGGGGGGGGAATCGTCGTTTTCGCCTCGAGTTATTAGTCGATAAAAAAATCGCTAAGAAATTTTTTCAAGGGCGCGACGGAGAATCAAATTCCGTGCCCGAGCTCCGAATTTTCTTCGGACGGAGTAATTCCGAGCAAAGGATTGATTCTCCAACACTCCATCGCCAAAATTTTAAATCGACTAATTACCGTGATTTTCTATGTAAATTCGAAACACCCTCGCCTTTCTCGATTGAAGAAGGCTGCAGGCTATCGAATTTTTTACAAGAAATATTGCAACGATTGACCCGGATTGCAGTTTCGGTGCATTGGCTTTCGCCGGTAAGACCGAGTGGCTCGTCTTAACCGCGAATCCGGTTCAACTGTCGTTGATTTTCCATAGAAATTCGAAACACCCTCGCCTCTCTCGATCGAAGAAGGCTGCAGGCTATCGAATTTTTTATAAGAAATATTGCAACGATTGACCCGGATTGCAGTTTCGGTGCATTGGCTTTCGCCGGTAAGTCCGAGTGACTCATCTGAACCGCGAATCCGGTTCAACTGTCGTTGATTTTCCATAAAAATTCGAAACACCCTCGCCTCTCTCGATCGAAGAAGGCTGCAGGCTATCGAATTTTTTACAAGAAATATTGCAACGATTGACCCGGATTGCAGTTTCGGTGCATTGGCTTTCGCCAGAGAATTCGAGTGGCTCGTCTTAACCGCGAATCCGGTTCAACTGTCGTTGATTTTCCATAGAAATTCGAAACACCCTCGCCTCTCTCGATCGAAGAAGGCTGCAAGGCTATCGAATTTTTTATAAGAAATATTGCAACGATTGACCCGGATTGCAGTTTCGGTGCATTGGCTTTCGCCGGTAAGACCGAGTGACTCATCTGAACCGCGAATCCGGTTCAACTGTCGTTGATTTTCCATAGAAATTCGAAACACCCTCGCCTCTCTCGATCGAAGAAGGCTGCAGGCTATCGAATTTTTTATAAGAAATATTGCAACGATTGACCCGGATTGCAGTTTCGGTGCATTGGCTTTCGCCGGTAAGTCCGAGTGACTCATCTGAACCGCGAATCCGGTTCAACTGTCGTTGATTTTCCATAAAAATTCGAAACACCCTCGCCTCTCTCGATCGAAGAAGGCTGCAGGCTATCGAATTTTTTACAAGAAATATTGCAACGATTGACCCGGATTGCAGTTTCGGTGCATTGGCTTTCGCCAGAGAATTCGAGTGGCTCGTCTTAACCGCGAATCCGGTTCAACTGTCGTTGATTTTCCATAGAAATTCGAAACACCCTCGCCTCTCTCGATCGAAGAAGGCTGCAAGGCTATCGAATTTTTTATAAGAAATATTGCAACGATTGACCCGGATTGCAGTTTCGGTGCATTGGCTTTCGCCGGTAAGACCGAGTGACTCATCTGAACCGCGAATCCGGTTCAACTGTCGTTGATTTTCCATAGAAATTCGAAACACCCTCGCCTCTCTCGATCGAAGAAGGCTGCAGGCTATCGAATTTTTTACAAGAAATATTGCAACGATTGACCCGGATTGCAGTTTCGGTGCATTGGCTTTCGCCGGTAAGACCGAGTGGCTCGTCTTAACCGCGAATCCGGTTCAACTGTCGTTGATTTTCCATAGAAATTCGAAACACCCTCGCCTCTCTCGATCGAAGAAGGCTGCAGGCTATCGAATTTTTTATAAGAAATATTGCAACAATTGACCCGGATTGCAGTTTCGGTGCATTGGCTTTCGCCGGTAAGTCCGAGTGACTCATCTGAACCGCGAATCCGGTTCAACTGTCGTTGATTTTCCATAGAAATTCGAAACACCATCGCCTCTCTCGATCGAAGAAGGCTGCAGGCTATCGAATTTTTTACAAGAAATATTGCAACGATTGACCCGGATTGCAGTTTCGGTGCATTGGCTTTCGCCAGAGAATTCGAGTGGCTCGTCTGAACCGCGAATCCGGTTCAACTGTCGTTGATTTTCCATAAAAATTCGAAACACCCTCGCCTCTCTCGATCGAAGAAGGCTGCAGGCTATCAAATTTTTTATAAGAAATATTGCAACGATTGACCCGGATTGCAGTTTCGGTGCATTGGCTTTCGCCGGTAAGACCGAGTGACTCATCTGAACCGCGAATCCGGTTCAACTGTCGTTGATTTTCCATAGAAATTCGAAACACCCTCGCCTCTCTCGATCGAAGAAGGCTGCAGGCTATCGAATTGAACCGGATTCGCGGTTAAGACGAGCCACTCGGATTCTCTGGCGAAAGCCAATGCACCGAAACTGCAATCCGGGTCAATTATTGCAATATTTCTTATAAAAAATTCGATAGCCTGCAGCCTTCTTCGATCAAGAGAGGCGAGGGTGTTTCGAATTTCTATGGAAAATCAACGACAATTGAACCGGATTCGCGGTTAAGACGAGCCACTCGAATTCTCTGGCGAAAGCCAATGCACCGAAACTGCAATCCGGGTCAATCGTTGCAATATTTCTTATAAAAAATTTGATAGCCTGCAGCCTTCTTCGATCGAGAGAGGCGAGGGTGTTTCGAATTTTTATGGAAAATCAACGACAGTTGAACCGGATTCGCGGTTCAGATGAGTCACTCGGACTTACCGGCGAAAGCCAATGCACCGAAACTGCAATCCGGGTCAATTGTTGCAATATTTCTTATTAAAAATTCGATAGCCTGCAGCCTTCTTCGATCGAGAGAGGCGATGGTGTTTCGAATTTCTATGGAAAATCAACGACAGTTGAACCGGATTCGCGGTTAAGACGAGCCACTCGGTCTTACCGGCGAAAGCCAATGCACCGAAACTGCAATCCGGGTCAATCGTTGCAATATTTCTTGTAAAAAATTCGATAGCCTGCAGCCTTCTTCGATCGAGAGAGGCGAGGGTGTTTCGAATTTCTATGGAAAATCAACGACAGTTGAACCGGATTCGCGGTTAAGACGAGCCACTCGGTCTTACCGGCGAAAGCCAATGCACCGAAACTGCAATCCGGGTCAATCGTTGCAATATTTCTTGTAAAAAATTCGATAGCCTGCAGCCTTCTTCGATCGAGAGAGGCGATGGTGTTTCGAATTTCTATGGAAAATCAACGACAGTTGAACCGGATTCGCGGTTAAGACGAGCCACTCGGTCTTACCGGCGAAAGCCAATGCACCGAAACTGCAATCCGGGTCAATCGTTGCAATATTTCTTGTAAAAAATTCGATAGCCTGCAGCCTTCTTCGATCGAGAGAGGCGAGGGTGTTTCGAATTTCTATGGAAAATCAACGACAGTTGAACCGGATTCGCGGTTAAGACGAGCCACTCGGTCTTACCGGCGAAAGCCAATGCACCGAAACTGCAATCCGGGTCAATCGTTGCAATATTTCTTGTAAAAAATTCGATAGCCTGCAGCCTTCTTCGATCGAGAGAGGCGATGGTGTTTCGAATTTCTATGGAAAATCAACGACAGTTGAACCGGATTCGCGGTTAAGACGAGCCACTCGGTCTTACCGGCGAAAGCCAATGCACCGAAACTGCAATCCGGGTCAATCGTTGCAATATTTCTTGTAAAAAATTCGATAGCCTGCAGCCTTCTTCGATCGAGAGAGGCGATGGTGTTTCGAATTTCTATGGAAAATCAACGACAGTTGAACCGGATTCGCGGTTAAGACGAGCCACTCGAATTCTCTGGCGAAAGCCAATGCACCGAAACTGCAATCCGGGTCAATTGTTGCAATATTTCTTATAAAAAATTCGATAGCCTGCAGCCTTCTTCGATCGAGAGAGGCGAGGGTGTTTCGAATTTCTATGGAAAATCAACGACAGTTGAACCGGATTCGCGGTTCAGATGAGTCACTTGGACTTACCGGCGAAAGCCAATGCACCGAAACAAAAATCCGGGTCAATCGTTGCAATATTTCTTGTAAAAAATTCGATAGCCTGCAGCCTTCTTCGATCGAGAAAGGCGAGGGTGTTTCGAATTTACATAGAAAATCACGGTAATTAGTCGATTTAAAATTTTGGCGATGGAGTGTTGGAGAATCAATCCTTTGCTCGGAATTACTCCGTCCGAAGAAAATTCGGAGCTCGGGCTCGGAATTTGATTCTCCGTCGCGCCCTTGAAAAAATTTCTTAGCGATTTTTTTATCGACTAATAACTCGAGGCGAAAACGACGATTCCCCCCCCCCCCCCCCCCTTGTTGAGGATGTCACAATCGATTCCTTGTAAAATTATTAACCGCACATTCAAACAGTCTGTTTGAACTAAACACTTTGATTCTCGATTAAAATTTTTGTCGCGGACGCGATCTATTACTATCTAATTGTTATCCTACGTTCACAATGAATTTCTCTGATCCATCGTGTTATGACAGGTCTTGGTTAGTTCGCCACTTTGATTTTCTTTTAAAGTGGCGCCTTGTGTGACGGACGGGAGTTTAACCGCCTCTCGCGACAAGCGCCAACTATCGACGGTTCGAGTCCGGCGTTCCATGTGTCAGCCGCGCACCGGCTGCTAAATGCAGCATCTTTGAATTCAATTATCTCGCTCAAAGTACCTTCGAATTCAGCGCAACACAAGCAATCTGAATTCGGAATTTAACAATCTTCAAAGATATCGGCTCAAAAATTATTTTGCGGAAAAATTCGGCAGAAACATTTTGGGCCCGTAAAAACTATGGGCCCTACAGCTTAACCGACTACGCCATCGAAGAGGGCATTAAAAATCCTTCAAAAACCACCCCGCACCCACCCCAAAATGACCGCGCAAGTACGCTTAAAATCAACTGGCCACTTTATAATTGTCACCCTGTATACAGTAAGTGCCGCGTAATGCTATCCATTGGGGGGTCTCCGCGCAAACCGGCAAAGAGTACCCGAGTGCCATTGTCTTCGTTATGCAAATCGATGCTGATTTAACTCGAGAATATAAAGGCACCAACACTCCCGAACACATGCACACGCTCGGGCATACACAGCGGATCTGATATTCTCGGTACTGGTGGATGAGCGATGCCGAGTACCACGATATACTCACCCCTCTTGGGTTCTCGACTCTCTTACACGAGAGTAGTACGCGTGGTTATACTGCCTGGATCCAGTTGCGCGTGGTGAGAACTTGCCATTTTGCACCACGAGTACACTGCTGGATCCAGCCAATTCGAATGCCGGATTCGAAGCACGATGTGCGCTCAAGATATATTATAAAACAAAGACGCGTTACGATTCTGCCGAATTTTACAGATACCATTCAGCTTCGAGCCCGACTCAATCCGTCGAAATTGGAAGAATTGTTGATTCTTCGGTGAATAATTTTGAAGACACTTTGCAAGAAGCTACTGGATGAGCGAACTCAGAATCAGTGCAAAGAGCTGAAAATCAGATGGTACAATTCATCTTTTGTACCAAAGTAATGGACCCGTTGAATTATTCATTCTTCCAACCCATCATTTTTCTTTTCTTCTTGTCACTGAGAATTAAAGAAATGTTTAAAATCTCGTTAGCTTGATGCTCAGAGGCCCCCCCTTAAGGACGTTCTTTTCTTTGCCAGCCAAAAAACTTCCAAAACGATTCATTCTTGAGTCGCCTCGAGGTTTGAAGACCGAAAAAAATTAATCTTACATCCCCCAATTAACGGAGACTTTTTTTTACTGTGATTCTGGATCATGACTCTCCGATCTCGGGACCTTGATAAAAAAGATCAGGCAGTTGTACTATTTGCTCGAAGCAAAAAGTGAATCAGAGAAAGGCAAAGAGACATGGAGACATATATGATACAGTAGAGGAGCCCGAGATCGCGGCCCTGTGCGACGTCCCTGTTGGTGAGGTGGCCGCGGTATCTACTCGACCAACAGATTGACAGACGTACTAGCCGCGAAGTGACCTCTTCCCGAGTGATTCAGTTATCGTTCTATCGGCCACGACGACCAGGTCGCAGGTCACGTACGACAACGTAAAAAAGTGTTTAACCCACCGAAATTAAAGCGGTGAAAGGCGTCGCGTGTGCTCTATGAGTGAGCTCTTGCTGCAGTACCGTTCTTTCAAGGCTAGATATTATGATTAGGTGAGTTCGATCGATCGATTCAATTTAAAAAAAAAAATATACAAAAGAAAAAAAATTTGCAAAAACTTCCACCGTTCAATACCGATTCACGAGGAAAGTCTGTAATAAACTCATAATTGCATCGTGACGAGGCGCTGTTTACGCGCTAATCGGGCAAAAGTGATTCGAACCAAAACTCCCGATACAAGTTAAGAGTAATTCAGCTCGATTACGCGCTTGCGTGCGCAATTGGATCGTGAGAAAGAAAACAGATCGATCCGAGAACGATCAATAATGCATCGATGCATAAATTATCGCTCGACACGTCGAGCATCGGAGGGTGGGATGAAAAAAACGGCTATTCTCCTTGTAACTTTTGTGCGCTGATTTATTCCAGTCGATCAGCTGAATAACTCTCACGTTAATCAATAGTGAATGATCGAGGTATACGAAGCCGGCTTCAGATGCTGCGAAGTTGAAGGAATGCGATTATGCGATCATAACGTTTCGATAGGCCGTATACTGATTATCGGGAAGTGATCCAAAGCTCTAGATCGATACGGCCTCGCTTCGAACACACCGTGATCTTGTTTTTCTTCTCTTTCCTCTCTCGTCGATACATTCGATCGTGTTGTACAATAACAATTGTTCGAATAGAAAAAGAAGAAGAAGAAAAAAAACGGCCGATAAGGTCGTAGCAGAAACAGGAAGTCGATATTATGCACACGCGCCGCTCCTAACACCAGGAAGACAGTGTTAAATACTTGACGTTGGTAAATTGACCGAGGGGCCCAATTACGAATTACAGAAAGGAATTGAATAACCCCCGTCCGAGAAACCATTGAAAATGGTTTCGTGTGTATGATCTTTGTAATGTCGCGAGCGTGTGGCGTGGAATTCGTTGTACCTTCAATTACTCGATTAAACTACGCTCGTACTCACCGTGACTCGTTCCGCTTGATACCCGCCCCCTCCCCTTCTCCGTCGTTTCGACGTGATAAAGATTTTCTTCGTCAATGTTTCGGAAAAAAAAAGAGAGAAAAAAAATACACACACACGATATTTCGAAATCGATATTTGTCGAACGTGTAAGCACAGACGTGTTTGTCACGAAACTCCCTGACGATGACGTTGCGCGCGCGAGAGGCGAGCTATAACCGGTTATTGTTGATCTTTTAACGCAAATTTCAGGCTATATTGAGCAATCAAAGACTTTTTTTTTTAAACTGTCGATCCGCCGCTTTTCAATCGAATCGAATGTCGTTGAATCGCGAGATCGCGCAAAAATCGCCGCGACGGTAATATTTTCGGTGCTAAGAGAGTGAAGAAAAAAAAAATATATATGAAAAATATATATATATAAAATTCGCGCACGAAGGTAAGTGCGTTCAAGCGGAATACAAACGTGCGTATTATTTATCCGGCACATGTGTGACGTTGTCAAACACACTTTTTGACGGGCTAATAGAGGGTAAAAATACTTTGCGGAACGTACTTTCGGGCGTTAAGAACACGCGATTCGTGATTCACTCGAAAAAACAGTGATGCACCGTTTTGTCGGTTGTTTTTAAATACAATTACGTATTTACGATCGTTAAACAGTGGGGAGAGACGAGCGAACGGCCACGGAGAGGGGGGAAAGAGATGTGAGATGAGACAAGTTGGGAAAAAAATACATCCGTGATTTATACTCGTCGTGAGGATTCATCTTGTTTGCCCTTCGCGGACAGATTTATGAAACTGGCGCGCCTGCACTGACGCAATATCGTTCGGCGAATCGGGCTGGGGGTTGGGAAAATAGATGCAATATTGGCTGCCTTTTGTCACGAACGGTGTAGACTGGATACAAAGAGGTGCAGTTAAACGCTTTGTGCCTGTCCTATGTAGATTCGGATCCTTCGGATGTTTTTACTGACTGGAACACATTATTTTTCTGTTTTCAATAACCCTCAACGTTCAGGAATGACAAAATACAAAAAACCAAATTAATTCCATTTTGAGTTGTAAAAATCGACTATATGATGTGAGAATTCTGCGTAAACTATTTTTCGCACGGAGCGTTCGAAACAAAATTCAATCCCGTTAATGAACTTCGGCCGAAAAATCGAATGGAAGCAGTGAATATAAGAGTTCAATTGTGTAAGAAACAGCCGCTAAAAAAACTGGTAGTCCCCTCTCACGCATTTCTCCGTGTTTTACGTGCAAAGCGATAAAAGCCTACATGATAAATAGATTTTTATGAAAATTATATCTTGTGATATACGCAATATATTTCTGCAAAAAAATGATACATTGTGGATTCATTTTAAAATATACTTCTGCTCGTATAAGTCCGCATGTCCACAATAATTGCATGAAGATAAATTCAGTCATCTAAAAACGCCCAATATAATGATAATTTATTCATTATATATTCATGATTTTCATTCGGGACCGAATAAAATGATTACAAAACTTCATGAACATTTTCCCTCGGGTATGGTGTCGACGAAACTTCGAGAGAACGAGCGCGATTCTCGCCTACCAATTCAAATAATAATTGTCAATTAAATATCGTATCGCGCTGCATCGCTTATTTCTATTCACGTTTCCATTCGAGGCATCGTCACTGCCGATGCTCTCGAGACTCGTTCACGTGATGCGAATTCTTCTCCGCTGTCGTTGCGCGGGTACGCAATAACGCAATGGGAAACACGAAACACGATCGCTGATCGATACGATCTTCGTGTTGAATCGAAAAATTCCATCGGCTCTTTCTTCGATATGTATATTTTCTTTCTTCGCCGTAGCTAAACGGCGAATCAATGCTCACCTCAGCACTAATTACTCTACGCACTAAATGCTTGCGACCAGTTCGCTCTGCTTGCCGGTCGATTGCCTCTCGTTCGCATCTGTGACGTCAAGTCGATGACTCACGTAGCCTGCTCTGGTACCGTCTAAACGAGTTTATGCGTACTGCCTCGTCTTCCCCTCTCCAGAATTATTCTATCTGATTTCACAATACATGTATATAAATGCTTTTTAAATCGAATTTAACAAGTGAAAAAACGCCACTGTAGTCAATCGCAAGTTGCAAGTTCGTCGAAATGCTTCAACAGGGGGTTCGTCAATTGAAACGTCTCGTAAGGAAAAAAGAGTTTCGTATCTTGTCGCAACCGCTACCGCGAGCGAGACACGTTTAGTGGGAATCAATCTGCGTCCCAAGTTATCTCCGTACTCTTTGTGTATACCCTGACGTGATTAACGATCGTATGCGACACGATCCATTATTCGATTCGTTATTACAACACATTGCGAGCGATCTTCATCAATTAGCGCCTCCTCGGTCTCGTTGGCTTTCGATTATACTTTCGTCGAGCGAACGGAGCGAACAAAACGGTTACACAATAAAATTAATCGATGATTCCGCGTTAAGCTACTCGGTTGTTTCAGATGTGCTCCTTGAATTGTTTCGGCTTTGGGAAGAATCGACAAAGAAAATTTCGACGCCTTAACTTTGGTCCGTGTTGAGAAAATTATTTTTCTGCTGTTGAAAATTTGGTATTTTACAATCGTGTGTGATTATTGTCACAGAAGTAATATCTATTTTCTGGCATAAGTGATAATTCCGCAACATTCCTGGATAGGCGCTCCAGCGTTGTGATAAAAGGGGGGGCGGAATCAATAGGGAAAGATCTCGTTGGAGCATCACAACATCCAAAGTCTCCGTTGGGCTCATCAGTTGTTCGACCTTGCTCAAAGGAGTATATGGGTTACACTCGCTCGATGACTCTCGTGCGTCACAAAATCATGGTTATAATTTTATGTACGCTTCGTCGAGCTTCGGCTGCATAATATTGTAACACGGTTGTGCACTCTCGCCTCCGCGCGTTCGCATACACTGGCGACGATTCAGATTGGACTTATCGTTTGGGATGCGCTCGAAAATAGACGATTCCTTGTCTAGTCGGAATTTCTTCATTTATGCTTCTCATCTTCCTTATCACGACGGGTTGACGATGAAGCACACATATTTGAACAGTGGCGGGAAAAGTTTTTCAAAGTCAAGCCTAAGCTCCGTCGGATTTAGCGTTTAAACTGCAAACTCCGTCGCTCTATTATCGAGTTAATCAATAAGACCCCCGAGGCTAACTGGTGACGAATTTATTAGTTTACTCCAACGATACATTGTTACGATTTGTTACGGAGCGGAAAACTTTCGACTCGCTACTTGCGCACGATTTCTGTCGTTCCAAATCTTTCTTTTTTTTCATTTCTCGCCGACAGCGGTTATGAGTTGGGAGAATTAACGATTGAGATAACTATTGAGGTACAAACCATTTTTTTAAGTGGTCGTTCCCGCTGAATATCGATTCACTCAACTCTTAATTTTCTTCACTGCTATGTTTGGAAAGCACGGAATATTTCTCTCACGCTCGAAATCAAATAGAAAAGCTTATCGATATCCCGATTGATTTTAAATCTTGGAAAAATGTTATCTGTCTGTAAACTGCCATGCAGTAAGCTCGCTGCGGCTCGCGGGACGACGCGCAGTACAAGTGACCGTCGCTCTCCTTTCAGAACTAATTGGAGCGGCAATTAGGACGGCAAACACGTCTATTAATTTAGGCCATCGCCTGACGGCGATGTTGAGCGCACCCGTCGAGGTCTTCGAGGCTCTTCAATTCTTTTTTCTTCCTTCCTCGTTGAACGCGCCAGTGACGCGATTCGGACAAATTGTCTCGGCTAGCTGCCGTGGAATAGTCTCGGCGTCGTCTTCTCCGGCCAACTTAGTCGCTCGTTGACCCTCGTGAGTCATTGCCAAAAAAAAAAAGTACATGCCAACTTCAAAGATGTTTTTTTTCAGACGAACTTTGAAATTCTCGTGATTCGAAAACTCGACAACATTTCAACGCGTTTGCCCGGTCCTAAGTATATAATAAAATACTATCACAAGAGACGAAGAGCTAATTACGCGAGCACCGATCGTTAGCGAGTTGGCTTTAAACGATCGGTTTTCCATCACGTGCACCATGGTTTCTTCTAGGTCTAACCCATAAAACCGTTGGTCGTAACGCGCCGCGAGAGGTTCCGGGAATAGATCGGGTGTTAAGACACATGGCAAATAATCTTTCGGAATTAACAGGTGATGTTTTCGCGCGCGATCATTCGTTTATAATACACGCTGCCGCGTGTACCTTGTAGCGAGATATCGTACTACGAGCCGTGTGTGCTAATTACAAGTCCGAATAGATTTTCGCTCGAATATTCGAGAGGATGACGATAATCGAAAGAAAGAAATTGATAAAAAGTCTTATCAGTGACGTCGAATAGAAAATCGAATGGAATAATCTTTTCAGTGACGTTAACCGATCAATGCTCGCTATTTAACATTCGACGACGGTCGAATCTGAGTGGCGCGGATTCGGCGAATAGCTAACATTTGCCCCGAAGGCACATGTGCTCGAGCACATGCTTAGCGAGACGCTATACCAGTTACGCAATGAAGCCATAGAATCGACCGATACGTGCCGGCACCTGATTACGCGCTTTTACGAAAAATAAATGATACCCGAGTCTGTCGACAAAACCGTATCTGTTATTCTCGCATTCTCGAAACGTGAATAGTAACGGGAATTAGCGTTACCGATTCAAAAATGAAACTGGGCAGGAAAAACATCTAAGAATAACATCTTTCACATGTGAACGAGAATAAAAATATTTACGAGTTTGCGGCAATGTCAGGTCAAAAAACGTGTTTTCTTTTCCTTATCAGTTAAAAAAATCATATCAAAAGTCCCGCGTGATGAATTCTTTGGGGAGAAAAGTTCCAGCATTTTAATACATCGATCTGCAGATTTTTTTACATTACTAAAATACTATTATAGATAATTTATCGCGTGAAGTTTCTGATACGATTTTTTTCTCATAGGCAAACAAAAAAAACACTGGTTTTTTGGCCCGTGATTGTCGATTGCGCCTACTTTTAAACCCTCTAAAAAACATTCAGACGCCAAATACATTTTATAATTATATTGTCGAATCATGTTTGAGAGAGAGAAAGTGATTTTAATTATCCTCCTCCAAAGACGAACAAAAGCTGTTAACATTCGTTTTTAAATTACTTCCAAACTTCTCGCCGACTAAAAATAATCACCAATTCACTTAGTTTTAGGTATAACAACGATTTACATCCAGCATTTTTTTTTTCATGGGAATTCGAATCTGTCGCGCACGCTCGTCGTACAGGAAGCCAAGTTTCTTGAAAAAATTAAACAAATACAGGCAAAGTGTTTCGCGAAGCTCGCAGCGCGTCTGACAATGGAATCGGTGGCCTTCCCGCGCGGTGTACGATAAAGCAAAGATATGCTTTGTAACCCCTATCGATATATTCTCGTTGGTGTTCGCTATCGTGTTACCACTTTTCAAGTCGTCCGGACGCTCGGTACTGTTTATGACGCTGTCGGGTTTTACGTTTCTTCACTGGCGATCGCGGCAAAGTTACGATATAGCCAGGCTTTTTGGGCTCTCTTCTTCGCGAGCTTGTGCCTCAACGGCGTGTGCGATATCTGGCATAACACGTAGTACATTACGAAGCGCTAGATGGTTATATCGGAGTGGGGGAGAGATCGGCTCCTCCACTCGACTCTCCCCGTATATAAGCTTTCAGCTTTGTACCGGCACTTCGGTTGTTCCCGCTTGGGCAACTTTTCACCAAGACTTGGCAAACACCACACCGTAAGTTCCGTTTTTTTTTTTGCTTTACAACATAAATTGGCAATTTCGCACACTGAGAATTATCCCGAACGCATATATCGTTTAGACGTTGTTCTTTTACGTTGTAGGATTTTCTCGTCGCATTTATTGTTTTATGAAAATTATTGAAGATCACAAAGAAAATACGAGAATGGCGATTAAAGACGTAGTTCGGAGAGCGAACCGATGGCCGATCGCGCACTGGTCACGGGACTCGGACGAGTGGAGAACTCCGAATGGGAACAGGAAAAGTGCGCGTTCGGTGCGGTCTTTTCTTCTTACGACGCTGTGTGATTAAAAAAATTCATGCCGAGAGTGCTAAGATGCTCGACGAGCGCAATTTTAGAAAGGTGTTTTTTTCATACACGCGATAGTATAGACGAGCGACGAGCCGTGGAGAGGTTTGAACGAATATACGATAAACGTCGAGACAACAGTGACGCACGAAGACCGAGACGAGCCGATGAATAATAGCGTCGTCGCGAATTGTTTCGATTCGAGACGAGGGTGTAATTTAGGGGAAAAAAAATCATCATAAATCGTGCTTCGAAGTGTGGCGTTGCCGTAACAGTTGAAAAATGGTCCATTTGAAACTCTACACCATTGTGGAATTTTTTAAATTAGCGTATTGCAAGTTCTTGATTC
The DNA here is from genome assembly GCA_963924025.1 of Ischnus inquisitorius. Classification (NCBI taxonomy): domain Eukaryota; kingdom Metazoa; phylum Arthropoda; class Insecta; order Hymenoptera; family Ichneumonidae; genus Ischnus; species Ischnus inquisitorius. Next base: position 10,623,599 of record OZ001248.1, on the reverse strand, counting down.
GGAATGCTTCACATTGCGCAACAAGACGAAATTTTCGATAATTCATTAATAACGTCTAAATGATGAGATAGTGCAGAATAATTTATTTTGTTTATTTTAAAAAATGTATATTTATTATCTGCCACAATATTTCTCGTACTTACAACAACGATGACCTTGCAAATGTTCGAATGATGGATTGTGCTCCTTTTTGACGAAGGATAACGGAAGAATTCGCAGGGCGAGAAACCGATAAATTTCACTCGAGTCCGGGCGCCGAACGATCCACGACGTCGGGTCACGTATTCGATATTTAATTTTATTCCCGTTGACAGTGTAAATTTGTCGTATCGTTTATAGAAACAGCTGTTGATATATTTCCACACGAGGAATTCAGGGAAACGCAGAGACTGACTCGTCGCGCGTACCGCGATAGACGATAAAATGGTGGGGGAGTGCGAGATGATTAGATGCTGCGAATAAAACTCTCGACTCCATTTGTCTTCTCGTTCGTCGTTACAATTCGGTAAATCCTTTGAGTCATCAACCTTTCGCGACGATCGTTCGGCCCTGTCGCCTCCGTTGGAGACGTCCGAAGTTAATAGAAAAGCGAATGAAAAAAATGGAGCAACGTTAGGCGGAGACATGATTTTTTAGCATGTACATTTTCTCGTTCGAGTTACGAGAGTTGCGAGACTAAGGCGCTGAGGGCACGCTTTATTCTTAGCCGTCGCGATGAATCCGGTTTGAACTGCTTTTAAATATCTTGATCCCATAGGCGAAGGGGGTTGAATGAGCTCCGACAACAATTCGTTTGATCATCGATCACGTGCCACAATTGTAGTACACGCCATTAACGCCAAACACGTTGTAACATCGTCGCGCGTTTCTCACGCGGCGTCTTGTAAATACAAATGCTGCCGAGACTATTCCCGTGGCGAGAAATATCCAATGATTCATAACGGTTCTCGGACGATCGAAGATAGAACACTCCGAACGGTATCGAGTCTCGATAACCGAAGATTAACATTTTCTAACAATCGCTAGACGTTGACAATCCATTTTCATTTCCCTTCACAAATTGGTATGATAAAATATATGTCTTCACTGACGCGATCATAAAATTTAAATGAAAACAACTGTAAACAGTCGGATAGTCGATGTATCGAGGGCAAACGTAATCGTAAACGATTTAATTAATCGGCACAACGATATATCACGTTACCGAGAGCTGCTGCTTTTCCAGCAGAAAACAGCAGCAACTCTTTAAGCCTGTTTCGAGGCTGCGGCGTTCACTCGACGCAAAACAATAAATATAAGCGCTGTCGCGGCGCGACCTACAAGGATAGCAGTCAGTTGTTAAAAGCTCCCCACAATCGCAAGGACGACTCACTTTCTCAGAAATAGAGCTATTTTTCATGGAGATCAGAATCTTCCGAAATAATCACCGAAATCCTTGAATTCATTTTTTCGGAATCGCTAAAATTGGCTTTTGACGCGACTTTCATCGCAAAACAGTCAACAAGGCAACAAGTTTGGTTTTTTTCGCACGCGAGATTTCTCTCTGGCGCTCGCGCGTCATCGGGATATTCCAATTTTTCTTTCTTTTTTTCCCCTTTTCGTTTGCCCGACACGCCGGACGCTCGAGTTTTTTTTAAATATCTTTTTCGAGCCAATGTATAGCGTCTGAATAATGATTTTCGGCAAAGTCTTCTTCGCGCACGCTTCGTCAAGGTCGATAGTTTTTGTTTTTACCCCCTACCACGGGACTTCGATGTTCTTTTCTCTATCTCCGTGCTTTTACTACTCACGATGTCCTAGTTGATTATTGTTTACACCATTTTTTTCTCGCGTGTACAATAATTCACTGATTTCATAATGAAACGAGCTTGGCCGGAGCGATACCGTTCAAGCTGCTTTGCGTTTTTTATATAGTCGTTAACATTTCTTACATTCTTTCCAAAAAGGACTTGTCTACAGTTTCTCGTTTTTCTTCTGATCGCGCGATTCACTAAAAATGATTGGTAAATATCGGAATAATGCTCAAGATTATTTGTGCAATGCGATAATGTGGAACTATGAACGTTGGACGCTCGAACGCTGTGACACACTCGTAATCTACATCAGTAAACAAACTAGTAGTGATTCAGATACGTGTCAGGCTCGAATCCTTGAAACAAAGTATGTAGTCTCGTTTCGGATTTTTCGGCGTTACCCGTCTCGTTGTCTCATTTTTTGCATGGAATTGTTGTTTACGTCGAAAACTCAAAATTTCAATAATTGGCAAGGATAATAATACACCACCGTACGTTGTTCCCTCGTTCATGAATGATGCCGTCATGAATCTTCTATATTAAACTTTACATCTTTCGAAACAGCTACGTTAATTCTATTTTCGTCTTCTGAGCATTATTTTCGTATCGATGCCAAATCTTGAAAAAAAAACTCTATTTCACGCGTTTGCTGGACGTCTGGACTTCACCGATGACGATTTTTTTGGGACCTAATTTCAAAAGCGATTTTTCAACAAAAACATGGAAATTTAAAAAATAAATATAATAAAATAATAATAGTAGTAATATCTATATGATTTATATACAGTTGATTTTTCAAATTGAATTGAATTACATTTTTGATTTTGTCATTTTAGCGTTTTCGTTTCTGTTCTCAAACAGAAATATTCCCAGATCTATAAGTCCCATTCCGAGACTCGAAGCTTCATAGTAAACTCCAAAAAAAAAAAGGGCTTCGCCGAAAATCGATCCGAAAATTCGAACGCGTAATTTCCGCGAAACTCAATACAAATCACACAACACACGGGTACTTCGTTATTCGTGACGGACAAAACAATTCGTCAACAATTCGAGTAGGCGATTAGGCCTGAGTTTCGAATTACGAGGCCGACGAGTACGGGTGCCCTATCTCGCCACCATCTCAAAGCTCCTCTGGTTGACCGGAAGTTTCGATTAGCCGCCTCGGCTACGGTGTCCGTAACGAAACTCTCTCATTGATAGCATTTATCTCGTACGACGTACGGTACATATACATTGTCAATCATTCATGCCATTGATCGTTACGGGGAGGGTCCAGAACTTGCCGATCGAACCTTTCACGGGTATCGAAAGCTCGCTTGTGTATATTTTTTCTTAAACTATTTTCTTAATAAAAACAAAAAGCTTATCCGAGCTGAAACGTCGTCGAGATTTGAGTAGCCGCTGCAGTCGAAGTCGCAGTGCCTTAGAGTTTCGTCATTCGGCGAGAGAGACCCCGGGAACGTTAGCGGCATTAACTGCCGTAGTAAAGTATACAAGTGTATCGTGCGATATATCGTTGCTCGAACGCGCTCGACCAAACGAGTGGTGGACGTATACTCTGTTACTGACACACGAGTGCACACACTAGTTAGTGGGAGGTGGCAGGTATCTTTTAGTTGCTTCAACGATCCTCGACACTCACTTCATCTCAACGCACCGTCTCTCACGGGTCAAACTATCAGTGACGTACACGGAATAACGTTGCAACTTACGTCGACGGATCCAGTTATTACGCGACTATAGTTATTACCATAACGCGCTCAATATTCAGTAATATCGCAACGGCGAATGTGCGTAGCTCGCGGTGCGCGAGTTGAAAGTAACGGGGAGAAGTTGCTCGTTACGCGGGAAACGTTTCCACGAGGAAAAGCTCAGTGAAAGTGAGATCACGAAAAACATGCAGTTTCGATGCGATTTGTGAAATCCTTCGATTCAACGGATTCCGAATCTCATCATCAATGTTATTATCATTTGTGACGTTCGTGTCGTTAATTTGAAATATTCCAATCGGATTTGGAGCGCGAAGTTTGTGAATGAAAAGTTTTGGGTTGAAAATTGAGACTCTGGAAAGACTCGCGCGATCGAAGATCCATCGAAAGCTCGACGGCGCTCTTCGGGATTCGAAAGAAATTTCGCGGCTTCTCTCGAAAGTTTCGTCGAGCACGTCGGGCTCGCGCGTCGACGACAGTAGCGGTGACAAATTGTCGCATCGAGACACCGCTCGATCGGAGCAAGAGCCGCTAATCGGTGTTGTAAATTAGGACGCGGAGACGCCGGTACTTCACATGTTCGAGACTTCTATGACAGTCGAACTCGTTGAGCGAGCTGTAACGGCGAGAAGCTACGCCGAACAGTTGGGGAAATATCGGTGCTTTAGGCGCTAGCGACTCGCACAAAACTCACGGAAAGCTTAGATCCTATTTTCTTCTTCCGATATCTGTAAGTTCCCACACAGCATTATTGAATAATACGAAAAAAAAGTGCTGAATATCTCGACTTCTTTCTTGCGCCGCTTTCAAAGACTAAAAAAAACTCTGGAACATATTTAATCTATTTTTTTTGCAAACACATTCGCCTGTAAAGAAGCAGAATAAGTATCGCCATTCAGCTTGCAAAACAGTGACCAATACGCTTCTGTAATTCTTGCCAATGGATAAAGACTTAAGAATATGCAATAATTCATTCAATAATCTAAATTCAATAATTATTTTCTGAGAAAAAAAAAAAGTATGTAATTGTTGATAATTCATAATTGACTGAACTACCCTTACAATGTAGCCGTTTCCACCCTTTTTTCTTTTCAATTTTTGATTAAATGTAAAATCAACACAACTATCAAAATTTATTCTTTCCAGAGTTTTTTTTGTATTTCACAATTCTACTTTAATACCGTAACTTATCTAGCTGTGGAGCTAATCGATATTTTTTTCTCATTTGGAAAGAGATATTGACGATCGCATCGCGTTTCATTTGTGTAAAAAAAAATGAAGATAATACTATTGAATCGCCAGGTGATCAATGATCTTTGAGATAATCTAATAGTTGTAAACGGGTCAAGGTTTAATCCATCATTGGTCTTTGAACGTCCTTCGACCTTCGTTCCTTGTGTCTCCCGCTGCACGTAACGTACTCTTATCTGCGGTATCGCAACTGCGTTTCGTTTTGTCATTTGAATTTTCCAGTCAATTAAAAATGTTTCGTTTCTTCGTAAATACGCTGTACATTGTTGCGCTGTACATATTGAATTTTTCCGGGGCTAATGAACCATTTGCTTATGCACATTAGAGCGATAGCCTTGTCTTATCTGCGTGCCGCCATGTATTTATACGTCACGAGCAGAGTACGCGTTACGTACAATCGTGTAGTATTTATTTCACTGATTCCTCGACGTCGTTAAAATGAATACCGGCCCAGCAGAACCTGACGAGCTCCTGTATGATTATGAAGGTTTAACGGTGCAATAAACAACTTTGGTCCGCGAAGAGGAGTGTCAAGATCGTCCAGCAGCTGTTCCGCTGTTACCAGCATCTGTAACGAGACGAGCAACCTCGGTTCAATCCGAGGGGCCGAGACCTAATTTTTTTTTCCCTCGATTATGGATATATCGCGAACGTATTCCATTCGATAGAACGCGCGTGTGGAACGAGACCATAAGTGGAAATTCCTACGCTTCCGGCTGTCTCGACCTTCCTGCTTCCGTTAGCAATCGCAACCACCGTTGTTTCCGCATTTCATCGAGGTATCGAAGTCTCGTCGGGCCGTTGATTACCATTTGCCTTTGAGTATTCAATTTGGTATATACTTTCCCGTGGTGAACGCGTTTCCAACATCTGTTAATTATCTATTTATCGTTTCAACGAAAAACAAATGAATTTCGATACGTTTCAAAAAATCTTATCCGAAGGGACTTCTCTACGGAGGTACGGAGACCAATGCTTCATCTATTGTGCGTTAAAAAACGCCTGCGCCTTGCAATATAATTCGGAGAGCACAGGATTTGGAAAAAAAGCATCTCGCAGCGAGTCCCGAGGCGCCGCGGATCGCGGATCTCAATATTTTTATTGCCTTTTTGCGCGCGGAAAACGGTCATGGCTCGTTGATCGACTCGATTACAACGCTCACCCGACTATAACTCTCGCTCTTCGAAGATGTTATTTACCATTGTGATGTTTATTTTTTTTTTTACCTACATCATTTATATTATTCATCCGTTTGGCAGTCTCGCGCTGCGTCAGAAATTTACCGTCAGGGTCAAGATTATTTCCTCTTTCACACGAGTTGCTTATTTTTTCCACATATACGCTTCGATTCGTTCAATTACCTAGACCTTCATCATCGAAATTATGAGATAACCCCCTTGTCGTCGATTGCCCGTGATTATACACGTTGAACTTACGAGACAAGCGTTGAATCAGTCTTTTTTTTTAGAAATAACTCATTCTTCGTTTGTACGATCGTGACAGTAATCGCGGGATCATGACTTTTATAGCGCTAATTTGTACCACGATTAGTTAACTATGATAATCCACTCGACAACGAGTAAACGAAGGTGGTGGTGGAGTACAACTCTATCCTATAGATCTCAACAGTTATTTTGCTGAAGCGTAGAATGTCAGTGGTCAATGATCGCAAACGATGCTTCGGGAGCTTCCATGAAATTTACATTCACCTTTATCGCTCGACACTCGCCTCATGAAACAGTATATTTCGAAATATACGAAAGAAAAAACTTACGGTTACTTACGGCTGTTATACATAACGGTGAACAGTTTTACGTTTCATATAAACCTGAGATATATATCTAAAATGCAAAGATATTATACCTAAATAAATGGATATGATAAATAATAATTAATATATAATTATCATTTATTACATAAAAATTGTATATATATCTCAGCACGTAGATTCCGACGATTTATTCGTCGATAGAAACTGCGCTTCGAATCTCGTACGTAATATATGATTGCATCCGGCTTGCGGAAAGATAAATACGTATCGGCACGCAAAGATTTTAAGAGGAGCATAAAAAACGTTCTAATGTAGAAGTTGCAACAATGTTCCCGGAACTGCGTATAAAAAAATCACGCGAACAATCAATGTTGTGCTGATATAATCCGAGCGGACTAGATCATGAAGCGGTCTCAGATATGACAATACAAATCAGGAAACTCGCAGAGACTTTTACTTTCATTGCCGTTTAACCGGAAGTATCGACCGAGAAAGACGAACCATTTTCATCGTTCGATGAAACGAGGGATGCGCTACGCGCACGAAACCGCAAGTGTCCGAGCGAATCTGATTGATGTGCCGACTTTTATCAATAGAATCGCAATGAGAAACCCGCGAAGAAATAAATGCATAAGCGTATCAACCGTTGTCGAGAAAACAATGCAAGAACGTAGATAATGACGCGTAGTGAACGGGCTTTGGAGTTTCGGCACGCGGCGCGTATAATTAGCGCGTACACGAAGGACGAACGCAAATTATAGCGGATATAAATTTTCATTGTAACGCACAAAGTAACTGAAAAAATTTACGGTCTTCCCAAGATTGCCGACCTATTTTTTTTTCTCATTCATAACAACCTTCAACATTCGATGGTCAATCGAGAATGCTTTTATGGATACTTTCATAACCCTCGTAAAAATAAAAGAGAATAAACTATTAAGAGACTATAATCTTTATTTTATAGTTCCAATTTGTAAAGAAATTCGCAGCATAACCAATCCGACGACTACCGTCTCGTAATTAAAAAACACAGATTAGCATAGATGTATTTTACGCTCAATAAAAAACGACAAGGTTAATTTCCGAGTAGAAAAAGTCATTTATAAATCATGTTGAATCGGATCGATGGGCCGCTAAACTCACACGCTCAATGTAGGATCCGCGGGTGCGGTACTGATTGCAGCATCGTTTATTGGACGCCTCTCATTCGTTTTCGATCGTCACCGACGTCGCCTAGCCCGGTTTCTCTCAGGTCATCGACCCGATGCAAAACTTCTCGATACGCACAGACCAAAACGCGCTTCAACGTCGAGAGTAGCTTCTTGTTTTTTCTTTTTTTTTTTCAATTGATTGATTGGTCGCGCTCGGACCAATTTCTTTATTGAATTGTTCGTCATTAGGATTGCTTAGAAGTTTCTGTAATATTAATGGACCCCACCCCCGCGTTGTACCAGCGGCTTCACGCGATTAAAGTGGCGCGTGATGGGGACCAGTTATCAACTATTTAGTACAGGATGTGCGTTATACACTCGGCGGTTAATGTGTATCCACCGTTTTCTGGAACAACCTTAAAACACGTGACACGCCTTCCTACCATTATGTCATTGAGCTTTTCAGGGTCTGTTATTATGTGGCAATGTGGCGAACGCGAACGCACATATCTGGGATATACGTCCGGCTTGTAACGATTCTTATTAGCGTATACGTGTGAAATATAACCGCGATATTCACATATTCTCTCGACGCGTGTATATCCATTCCCTACAACAGTCATGAATTATGGATGGTGTGTATAGACGAATATTTTTTTATCGCCGAACGTTGTATCGGGACGAATAGAGACGTCGATGTCGCATTACGTAGCGGCGGGAGTTTATTGGGACAAGTTGCGATAAATCAATAGTGACGACGCGCCGTTGTGACTCATAGTCCCAGTCTCGTAAACAACCCCCAAGCGACCGTGTGGCCTAACGGATAAGGCGTCGGACTTCGGATCCGAAGATTGCAGGTTCGAGTCCTGTCACGGTCGAAAAATAATTTTTTTTTTTTCTCTCGCATTTTCATACTTGGATAATCTTGATGGAGAGAAATACATGTGAAACTGAAATGAGAATAAATGAGAGTTCCACTGCATGCCAAATAAGAATATTATGGCGATTTCAGCGTGGGCCTATGGGGAGTTGGGATTTTTTGGAGTTCGCAACTATTTATTATTTTCGATTTTTATTAAAACTTGATTACATTGGAAAAATATTTATAATTTGTGAGAGCATTTACAATCAAAGTTGACGATTAATTGACTATAAAATACAGCGAAAATCTGGGATTTTGTTTTGCTCCAAAAATTGCTCCGAAACGCGATTATTGACTTTTCAATAGAATTTTCGCATTATGCAAAAACCAGGCATATTTAAATTTATTTATAATAAACTTCTGATAAAAATTCCTTCGAAAAAAAAACAATGGCGCCAAAAGTTTGAATTTCATCGCGACTCCGTTATCGTTCGACAAGTGGCTATCGAATGATCCTGTTCTTACTCACCATGCGTTTTCAGGCTTCGCTCGACCGAACGCGCGCATAATTGCCGCGTATTAAATGAATAAGTGCAAAAACTCTTGTGCCGTAAAACTAGACGGTTGTATTCCCGAGCCGAACATAATAGAATTGTGGGAACGCGAGGAAACACGAGGCGCGATCGTCTTACAAGTAAGAGACGTAATTTGATCGGCTTCTTCGCTCAACGAGAGCCGCCGTATCTTCGTGGAACCTTGTTATTTATCTTCTCTCTCTATTCGACGATTATATGAATTTTGCGCTCGTGCCTTGAAGAAATTATACGGTAACATTCGTCGTTAACGAATTGAGAACTTGGTGCGTGCACGGCAATCAGTAATTTTACTATATTGCTTTGGATGTTCCTTGAGCAGATAGATAGACAGAGAGGGAGAGAGAGCGGGAGAGAGAAACGTTTGCTCTATTGTCAATCTTCGAGTTGAAGAAGAAGATGCAAAACGTTGCCTTTCAGATCGCGGTATATGAGGCACAGCCCACGCCCGTTATCACAGTTTACAACGAATTGACCCTACTTAACCCAGCGCGTATTGAAATAATCCATCCTGACAGCGATTCATTGCGCGCTCGTCGTTTAAATCTTGAAAATGTCAAAACAGCATTTCGGCGCGCTGGACCGCGCGGGAGAACTTTTCGATTCGTCGCAATAGCGTCGCGTTCAATGAGAAATGCATTTGTTATCGTTAAAGACTTCGAACCACAAAGTTATTCGTCGTCGTTCATCGTTCACGCACAACAATGAATTATTTGCAACTCATTCTTGCATTTGCACTTGCATTGAACATTTAGTTTCTCACTGTTCAATTATTTCTTTCAGCTCGCGTGTGAGCGCAAAACCTAGCCCCGCCGACGACAAGAAGCAGATCAGCGCAGAATCAGCAGGAAAATTTCGCCAAAACCCCCCGACGATCGCCGATTATCTAAACGCAAATACCGTACGTCCCCGCAAAAGCGTCCTCTGACTATTTTCTGTAGCCAGATTCACAAAACCGCGCCGACATCGTAGAATGGTAGAAGGTGAACCCGACTCAAAACACAATCATAGTGAGTATTCGACCGTTTACCTGATCCGGAGGATTTTCGTTAAATTTACCGAGTGAATCATCAACGGTGGCGATAGTTCGAAGTTTGAAAAGTCTCAAGAACATGGAAATTGGCAATCTATCGCAAGAATATTGCCATTAACGCTCTAGCTCTCGGCCAAATCGAAACCCTTGTGAATTTCCGAAAAACGACTATCAATAGTTTCGCTGAAAATGTCGGATAGTAAGAACGAGCCTCCGGAGCTTATTTATTTATTTTTTTAAAGAATTTATCCAAAGTATTAATATTGGATTTTTTTAGAGTGTGATGTAAAAGACGATCGCCTAAACGGCTGCGGTTCAAAGGACCTAGAACTTGCCGGTGAGTTGAGAAAAATTTGTGTGAAAAAAAAAATTCGCGAATTTGTTCTGATGAAAGTTTCACGCAGGTATTGGGACGAAGGGCAAAACCCTAGACCCAGAGAAAGGATCCTACCTCAAAGCTGACTTCGAGAAGGCCATCGAACTTACCGGTTAGTCGAATTGTTTTCTTGATTATTACATTGAGTGGATCGTTAAAACAACCATGTGCCATCTCGATCGAATGGACATTTCTTCCATCGCCAAATTCACGCGCGGTTATTACACGCTCCGACGATCTGTGTACCTTGTACGCTTCGCGTCACTCTTCGTCAGTGTCTCGTTCAGCGATCTATCGGCTACAATATGTTTTTTCAACGACGGGAAGTCCCAAACGCATTCGCAGATCGTCGCATTCTCTACTTCCTACACATTGCGACTATATTCTTGTTTTTTTAAGAATGAGTCGAGACTCATTCATTAGACTCGGCGTATTAGTGCACCGGCGATAATCGATTACAACGACACATTGGCTGATTAACACGATTGTTTAAACAAACGAACTGCGGCGCGTGTACCTGAGTCTCGCGAAGCTTATAGTCGACTGCGGACACGAAAATATTGTGTATATCTCGAAGAGTCGTATTTTTGTCTCATTAAACACCAACGACGTTTATGCAATAAAACCTACATGTACTTAACGATTATGTCTCATCCGTCGCAATAACTTTGACCAGTTTTGAGTTCGCATCTTTCAATCAAATTCAATCAGTTTTTTTTCCCCTTCGTATTCACTTCGTAATAAGTCTCGAAGTCGCTGAATTCGTGTTTTTGTTTTCGTTCTTTCAGAGTATGGAAAGTTTCATTACTTCCTGCTCGCGGTATGCGGGTTGGTCAGCACGAGCGAGGAGATGGACGTAATTTCTATGTCCTTCATCCTGCCGAGTGCACAATGTGACCTAAGGCTCGATACCATATCAAAGGGATGGCTCAACTCGATCATCTTCATTGGAATGATGGCTGGTGCCTACGCGTGGGGCTCGGTTGCCGATGCACTGGGCCGACGCAAGGTGCTAATCGTCATCTCTTTCATGAACGCCGTCTGCATCGTCGCCTCCAGTTTTAGCCAGTCCTACGAACTCTTCATGTTCTTCCGTTTCTTGAACGGAGCTGCGTGAGTATCTTTCACAATCTGAAACGGAACCAACGCACATTTCAGCTCAAATTCAACATTTATCGGTGATACGTGTCCCTTTTTCCTTGATCTTGCAGCCTCGGAGGCAGCGGGCCGGTTATCTGGTCGTACTTTGCGGAATTCCAGCCGAAGTCCAAGCGTGGTTCTATGCTGTCCTTCATGGCGGCATTCTGGACGCTCGGAAATCTCTTCGTAGCTGGTAAATATATTAAACATTTAAAAGAAAAAACTTCGTTATTGTTAATTTTTTTGTACTTTTGCCGTTCAACGAAAACAAGAGTATTAATCAAATGATTTTGTTTGTATTTAGGATTGGCATGGTTGATCATCCCTCATGACATTGGTATTACGGGTCCAAGCTTCACGTACAACTCTTGGCGAATATTCCTGCTGATCTGCGCTTTTCCCTCCTTCGTCGTCGCGGGGCTGCTTCTGCTGCTCCCTGAATCCCCAAAGTATCTTTTGTCACGCGGTAGATACGAGGAAGCACTGAATATCTTCCGGGGTATTTATGCCATAAATACGGGCAAACCACGTGACACCTACACGGTTAGTAGTTTGAACAATGATAAATCGTGAAACCTTTCGATGAATTTGGATTGAACGATTTCTTGCGCTTTTCAGGTAAAGGAGTTGATCCTTGATGACTTGTACCGTGAGCCGGAGCCGGTAAAAGCCGGAGCTCCGGTGAAGAACAAGTACAAGATTATGTTCGGCGACATAATGGAGAATAGTAAACAGCTATTCGTGTCGCCGATTCTTCGTTTCACAATCATATCAATAGTTATTAACTTCACATTTCACATCGGTTATTACGGTCTGATGATGTGGTTTCCGGAGATGTTCAATCGTTGGGACGAGTGGAACGACACTCATCCGAACCAGCCTGCGTCCATATGTCAGGTCACCCATTACGTTGTAAATAATGGATCTCACAGTATCGAACGCGAGTGTTCCAACAAGATTGCGCCGAATGTATTCATGGATTCTCTGATCGCCGTTGCCGCCGCCATTCCCGCGAACATTCTCGCCGTTCTCGGAATGGATCGACTTGGACGCAAGTTCTTCCTCGGTGAGTCTCGATCGTCCAATCTTCCTCTTCTAGAAACAGGGATATCAACGCGATTTTTCCTGCATTATGATTAATAACTGACTTATTTTTTCTTAATCGAATAATACATTTTGGGCGCTGAAAAAAAATTATGTTATTACTAAACGGTTTATTTTTTAGTCTTCAGTACTCTCTCGTCGGGAGCCTGCGCCGCCTGTATGTACTTCGTGTACAACAAGACACACAATCTCATCGTATCAGCGACTTTCAGCGGCGTTATAAGCTGCGGCAACGCGGCTCTCGATTGTCTCATCACTGAGGTTTTCCCGACGAATCTGCGCGCAACCGGCATCGCTATATCGATGGTTGCTGCCCGTCTCGGTGGTATAATCGGTAATCAAGTCATAGCTCAGCTGCTGGACACGTATTGTCCGGCCCCTACTTTCATCGTCGCGGCCCTTCTCATAGGTCAGTTACCATTATATTCTTTACGAAAAATTTCCTTCTCATTCGTTCCTGACTAATATAAAATATTGACTTTCTTGCGTTTCAGGAGGTGGTTTGCTGTGCTTATTCTTACCAAACACAACTCGCGAGCCGCTTTCTTGACACCGCCGAAAACAACAGCTCTACCTGATAATCCATGTATAGTCATAATGCATTTGTATCAAATATAAGCATTTCCAAACATAACACGACGGAGTGGCGCAAGCCTCACAATCACGCGTACAATAGAAAAAGGAAAGATGAAGAAGAATGGAAAAAATAAAGTGAAGGTATCGTTTGTAAGTAAACTAATGTATAGAAGATAAATTTCGAACATTCCATTCGACCATTAACATCGACAGAGTAGTCCCGAAGTTTTGCGGGCTAGTCGAGTGACGATTCATTCGAATAAGCGTCATTTTTATGTTTTGCGCACAAACGACGAAAAGAGAGAATCGATCCTGCCTTCGCGAAATCGATTAGCAGGATAACGATTGAAAAACAAATGTGAACGAAGTCTCGGCGAAGTGCAATCGGCGCTACGCAGCGAAGATGATAAAACAGTATGCCTATGTGCTCAAGTTTCCTAGTGATATCAGCTAACTGTACCTCCGTTGTTTTGTATTTTTTTTCTTTCTCTTGTATCGCCGTTCTAACGCATCTTCACAGCCATATTACGATCATAGCTAATACACACTGTGTGTAGTGTAATGAAACAAAAAACATGCAAATCAGAGCAGAGATGTTAAGAAGGAAAAATGAGAGTTGGAAGTGTCGGATGAAAAGAGAAATCTTTTGAGATATACAATTCACGTAATATCATTTATACTAGTTTTCATTCAATCTCCCCGTCATCCCTCGAGAAACAATTTCTTGTATTAAGTTATTAATCTCGCTGTTCGATTTGTACGAACGGATTCGCAATAGTTTTCAATGTTATCGTTTCCAGAGATTAAATTGTTATGAACTGTCCAATAGTGGCGTTATAAGTATGAGCGAAAAAATAGAAAAGTGTCTATCATAACTTTGTGTTCGACCAAATTTATTTTCATCTCCCAACAAGATAATCGTATTTTTTGGCTTTCACGTTTGGAATAAAATGGTGAAGAAATCGCGAGTAAGAAAAGTCGGAAGTTTGAACGAATATCCAATACAGCATTTATAAATTGGAGGAAATGAAAGTTTTTATTCTAATTTTTCATTCGGTCAAATGTATATTTCGACACGATGTCCAGTGAAAGGCGCGCGAAGAATTCAAGAACATTTTCAAGATATTTTCGTGCTAGTGGAGGCTATTTAAAAAAAGTAAAGATGAATGAAATTATAAACTTTATCCTTCTTTTGAGAAAATGATACGCAGTGTATAACGGACTGAGTGTGAATGACAAAATCGAAAAAAATTAAGGACCAGCAAACAAATTTAAGGGTGTTCCAAGATGTTTTCAGAAAAATTCGAGAATATTTCCAGAATTTCCGAAAGCACTGGAGACCGCGTTCATTCTCGCGATGACATACGTATATATTTTTCTTCCGTATTCGAGGTCAAGCGAATGGAAGCGATTCGCGATTAAGAAGAGTCGAAGGTTTGAGAGGAGAATATGTAGCCTTTATTTTCAGCAAGGTACATACGGTCTCATAAAAATCGCGTTGTGTCAATATAATTATTCACTCATCATCTTTTGACGAGCGAGCTTCTTCTTACTGAGCTTCTTTTTCGATGGTTCCTCCTCCGCCGCCTTGGCCACTACCTCCTCCTTCTCTGTGAGTACAACCTCGATGTGGCAAGGCGAACTCATGTAGGCTGTAAAAACACAAATTTTGCGTAACTTTTGTGCCGTGTAAAAAGAAATAACTTTGTACAATTTGTTTTTGAGATATAACAACTTACGGTTAATGCGACCGTGAGCTCTGTAAGTCCTTCTGCGCAGGCAAGGAGCGTGATTTACTTGAATGTGATCGATGACGAGTCGGTCAACATCGAGTCCCTTGTAGTCGGCATTGCTCTCGGCGTTCCTGAGAAGCTGGAGCAAGAATTCCGCCGACTTCTTGGGCCAACGACCCTGTGTCGTGCCGAACTGCTTGGCCTGTGCGCACCTGCCCACTCCGCCGTTGAATCTGCGGAAGGGTACGCACTCTTTGTGTTCGATGACGCTCTTCAGGTACTTTTGCGCCCTGCGCAGAGCCATGCTCTTGATGGCGCGTGCCGTTTCATGAGTGTTCTGGAAGACAAACATTGATTTTACTGCCTGACTTGTTCAGCCAAAAATAACGACCTTGGTCTCGTGAAAGAAAAAATGTTCGCCTTTGCACTCAGCAAGGAATAAAAAAACCAAATTGGCCCTCGAATCACATGGTGAACAACAATCTGCAGCTTTCAACTTCCGTTTATCGAAACGGTTTGAAGAGTCGATTCGCGCAAAAAAGAAGATACCGATGTTTTCATTTGACAGATTTTTTGGAACGCTCGAGAAATTGAAGATAGAAAAATCTTGCGGCGAACGAGGCAGCGAACCTCGACCGGATGAAAATCTTAGGTTAGCTACGATTTTCTTCGGAAAAGTTTGTTTACCTTGAAGTGAACACGAAGATTCGATCCGCGTGCCTTGCACGACTTGGTCGCGTTGACCGGTTCATGAGAGTAACGTCCCATCGCGTTCTGGAAGCACAGAAAAATTCACGCACTCGTTAATGAAATACAACAAACTTGCGCGTGACACGAGTCCCGAAGCGCGATTGTCGGCCATGGCTACGAGAGGTGCCATGCAACTTTTTCGTCGCCGATAAATGTTATTTTTCTCAATCGCGGACAACATATCGTGGCGCGCAATTGAGTATCGCAAATCCATCTTTAACGCTGTCACAACGATTTCAGAAGAATAACAGTTGTTTCGTTGATGCGAATAGATTCGTTAAACGTTGCTTCAAGAACCATACCTCTTCACGAAGCGATATTATAGGAAAAGACGTTAAAGATCCATGCGCAAACGAACCTTCACTTCCTGTGAGAGGTCGCCACCGTCGGGTCTCCACAGTCGCGTCGACGAGAGTTCCGTCGCGACGCTTCGGCTAGTCTTTCTCACACTATACTCCGTATCTAATCGCCGTGAATATTATAATCGTCGTACTTTACCCGATGTACGGTATGCTCGCCGAAAATTTTCGAATGATTGAAAATGCAGCCTCAGCTTCGCCGCTAGGGTGTCTTCGCACATCCTCTATCATACAAGTGGTGGGTCTCTCTGCTCGCGAACAATAAAAAAAAAACGACTCGTGCGAAAAATCCTTCTCTATAGAGGCAAACAGCGCACTTGACCAGTATAGAGAGAAAAAAAAGAACGTTATAATATCCTGGAATGCGTCGAGTGTCTGCGGTACGACTCAAGTTCCTTCGAATGCATTAATATCGCACGATAACGTTCGGTGACAAAGTTTATTCGGTAACCAAACTCTCGATCGCCACTGTCAGTGAAAAAGAAAAAAACCTAACACACATTTTTAATACAAATTTGTATTCCAATCGTTCTATTCTTATCGATGTGTCGACGCACGAAGAATCCTCTTGAAGCGTAAAAGAGAACCCTTTGTTACGGAGTTGACCGAGAGCAATAGCGACAGCATCGCGACTTTGCGCTTGACAACTCTCGCGAGTTTTGACAGTTCACGCGAACCGAGTCGTTCGTGCAGACTGCCTTCGAGCGTTCCAAACGATCGCGAATCGTTATGACACTAAAGACTAATTTTGCGAAAAATTTGTAATCGGTGCTTGAGAAACGAAAGAAAAAACTTGAGAAAAAATTTCAAGTAAACACTATTTTTGAGTACGAAATCAAAAAATAATCGAAGGAGAGACTTTTGAGGGAAAAAAAAATCCAAAAGAAATCGCCAGTGAAACAATGTCGAAAAATAAATTAAATCTGACACTGCCACCCGGCTCCATAGAGCCAGTGCCAGCGGTATCTCCGTCGCCACCGGTACCTCCCCTCGCTACTTACACAGAACCACCTGTGATACCGGAGTAAGTCCAGATACGATTGGATAAATATTTCTATATATAAACAATACGTCTTATCGTCGCGACGGATATTGATCTATGCTTTTGCTTGAAGTAGGGTCATGGGCAAGATGAGCATAGACGCCATACAGGAGAGACTCGAAGAGCTCGAGATGGACGAGGAGCAGCGCAAGAGATTGGAAAGCTTTTTGGGACAAAAGGAAAAGGTCGGCGAATTGAGCGACGAAGATTTCGAAAAATTAGGCGAACTCGGAGCTGGTAACGGCGGTGTGGTCATGAAAGTCAGACACAAAAAGTATGGACTTATTATGGCGAGAAAGGTAAGCAATGCAAATTCTTCATTGCAACATCCGAAAATGTGAATTTCTCAATTCAACACTTTATCTTGTTTTCCAGTTAATTCATCTGGAAGTAAAACCGGCAATCAAGAAGCAAATCATAAGAGAATTGAAAGTACTACACGAGTGTAACTTCGCGCACATTGTCGGCTTCTATGGAGCGTTTCACAGGTATTTTTTTTACATTTTTTCTATTCAATAGACGCTTGAAAAACGATAAAACTGCTGTATGACTGATAACAATGATATTGTATTAAGATATCAGTGAATAAATTACGTTTCTAGCGACGGTGAGATAAGTATATGCATGGAGTACATGGACGGCGGTTCCCTGGATCTGATACTTAAGAAAGCCGGCAGAATACCGGAGCCGATCCTCGGAACGATAACTTCGGCTGTGAGTAAAGAAAACAGAACAGAATACATTCAATAATAAGTTTCCTTCTCGACGAAACCACCGGGAAATGTTCGCAAGCACAGTCGTCTCAACTCGTCGTAAATCCAGAGAAAACATCCGAGTGGCAAGCAGGGCCAGTACCAATAGGCGTCGAGAGGCATAGTTTTCAATACCTTCTCCGTTCCCGGAACATACAACAATAGACCAGTTAAAACGGCTTCGAAGACGAAGGAAAAATTAACAAACCAATTGCCCATCCCTTGCTGAAATATCGAGTTTCTTCGAGTTTTGCACATAACGAGATCGATCATTTGCGTTATAACGATGGAAATGAAGTATCCCGTTCGCGCTTCGTTCAGGAGATCCATTCGGCCCTGATAATTCCACGTTTGTCCGTAAGAATCTTCAAGATCGCTGATAGCTCGATTCTCCCAAGACTGTCGCAAGCCGAACAGATCCTTCGGCAAGAAACCGTGAAATCCCAGTATCATGAAGTACGTGAAAAATCCAGCGAGTGACTGGGTCATGCCGATTTGTCCGTAAGTCATAGAGATCAAACGTTTGTTCACGAGCTTGTCGTACACGGGATTTCTCGGGGCTCGACGCATTATGTCCGACTCGGGTTTTTCATAAGCGAGAGCTATCGCCGGTAGCAAATCGGTCCCGATATCGACGCACAGCACGAGCTCGATGACGAACGGCAAAGGTATCGATAGAATAATGCAGCTGAGGAGCGGCAGCATTTCCGGTACGCTCGAGGTCAACGTGTAAGCGATGGATTTCTTCAAATTATCGAATATCAATCGACCCTCCTCGATTCCCGTGACTATGGAGGCAAAATTATCGTCCATCAGAATCATATCCGCGGCGTTCTTCGCAACGTCCGAACCGGCGATTCCCATTGCCACGCCGATGTCGGCTTTTCTCAGAGCCGGCGAGTCGTTGACACCGTCACCGGTCACCGCGACGATTTCACCGAGACGCTGACAACTCTCGACGATCAAGAGCTTCTGTTGCGGCGACGTTCGCGCGAAGACAATCTCCTCGTAGCTACGAATTATGTCGTCCAACTCTTCGCTGTCCATGTTGCGCAATTCCGCACCGGTGACGATTATGGCCGCGGTGTCGTCTTCGGGAATTTGGCTGTACGATTTGTTCTGAGCTATCGCTCGCTCGTATCGCGTCTCGTGACCCTCGCCTATTATACCGACTTTCTTCGCGATCGCCATCGCCGTTACCGGATGATCGCCCGTTACCATTATGACTTTGATGCCGGCCGTGCGACACTTGTGCACAGCTTCCGGTACCGAGGCCCTCGGCGGATCTATCAAACTTATGAATCCCAAGAATCTATATCCACGAGCCGGAAAATTGTATTTTTCCGGATTGTCGGTGTTGAATACATAATCAGGACCGTAGGTCGAGCTCGGAAGCAACAAATCGCAGTAAGCCAGAACTCTCTCTCCGAGATATCCGAGCTCGGTGCAAGCTCTTCGCGACACCGCCAGATCGGCTGCCGGCATCTCTTTCGTACTTCCGTCCATGTGCAGTATCGTCGTGCAAAAATCTAGTATAACTTCCGGCGCTCCTTTCATGAACATCATGTAACCGGCCGGGTCTTTGTGTATCGACATCTGGTACTTCGTCGTGGAGTTGAACGGAATTTCCGCCGCTTTTGGATGACTCGCCCGATATTTCTTCGTGGGATGGATGTGCTCGCAAAATTTCAATATTCCGGTCTCCGAGGCGTCCCCGATAACGTCGCGATCCTCGATTCGCAAGAACGCCGCCGATTCGGTGCGAAATTCGGCTCGCAGACACAGAGTAGCGGCTTTCATGAGAATATTGAACGCTGGCTTTTCCAGCAATAATTCCCTCTCGACTCCGAGGGACCACTCGTCGGCCGGAAAATGGTGTCTTGCGTTGCCGAACCACAGATTCGAAACCGTCATCTTGTTTTGCGTCAGTGTTCCCGTCTTGTCGGAGCAAATCGTCGAGGTCGAACCAAGAGTTTCCACAGCCTCGAGATTCTTCACGAGACAATTTTTATTCGCCATTTTCTTGGCCGTTAGCGTGAGGCTCGTTGTGACTGTGACCAGCAGAACTTCCGGTACGTTGGCTATTATTATTCCCAACAAGTACGTGAATGCTTTTATTATACTGGGCTCGACGATGAGAGAGAGCCCGAAGAACAAAATTCCACATATGATAGCGACGAAGGTAATTATGTGAACGAAATGCCGTATCTCTTTGGCTATCGGAGTTTCCGTCTTTTCCAGATTCGTCGTGAGTCCAGCGAGGCGACCGATCATGGTTTTGTCGCCAGTCGCGATCACGATACCTCGTCCCTCGCCGGCAACGGCGAATGACGAAAAAAAAGCAACGTTCTGAGACTCCAGAGGATTCGGATCCGTCGGATAATCCGTTCGAGGAACGGGCTCACTCTCTCCCGTTATACTCGAATTTTCTACTCTCAAACCAACGTTCTTTATTATGCGAATATCCGCGGGTATTTTGTCGCCGAGTCTTATCTCGACCAAGTCGCCGACCGCCAGCTCTTCCGTTGGCACAGTTTTTCTTTGACCCTCGCGTATGACCATCGCGAATGTCGGTACCATTTTCGTGAATGATTCCATTACTTTGGAATTCTTGCTCTCCTGGATGTAGGCGAATAGACCGGAAACGATGCAGATAACAACGATTATCACGCCGAACCATTCGATGCCTTCCTCCTCGTGATCGTCTATCAATATGCTGACGACATAGAGAACGAAGCACAGAGCCGCGCAGACCCAGAGCAAACACGCGAAACCTCCGTACATGCACTTGAGAAATTTGATGTATTCCGGTGTTACTTTTGGAGGCGTTAGGGCGTTCGGTCCGTTGTCCAGCAAGACTCTTTCAGCACGCTCGACTGTCAGGCCAACGGTTGCGTCAGTCTGCAAATTCTCACAGAGACGACTCAGAGGAATCATGTGATCCTCGGTCGTTAGTTCTTGATGCAAATCCTCGATCTCGTGCTCGGTTAGTTTCTTCTTGTGCATGTGCATCGACGACATGCGCTTTGCTGCTAACTGTGCACTCTTCGAGGGCCGCATCGTGGCTCGAAGGAGGTCTCGGTTAAGTTTTTTTCTTAATTGATTGAGGTTCGCTGACGGATTCGCTTAATCTGACAGAAGACAATTGAACGAATTTGGGGGTTCAGTGTTAATTCGTATCTAATCTATCTAATGAAGTTTTTATTACAAATTGAAAGTCGATTTTCCTTGGCTTGTAACAAATATATTCGAAAAAATAAATAGCAGGGCATTTATGTGATTTTTTTCGTTACCTAACAGGTACTCAAGGGACTGAGCTATTTGCGTGACAAACATTCGATAATGCATCGCGACGTCAAGCCAAGCAATATTTTGGTAAACAGCGCGGGAGAGATAAAAATCTGCGATTTTGGAGTTTCCGGACAATTAATCGATTCCATGGCCAATTCGTTTGTCGGAACGAGAAGCTACATGTCGGTGAGTTGTAATCCAAGTCTTATCTTCGGCGGAATCGTTTACAGGATCTACGAATGATTCATCTTGAAAAAAAAATTTGCAGCCGGAAAGACTGCAGGGTACGCATTATTCAGTTCAGAGCGATATCTGGTCTCTGGGATTGTCTCTCGTCGAAATGGCCATAGGAATGTATCCGATTCCCCCGCCCGATACTCGAACGTTGGTCTCCATTTTTGGTCCCCAAGCGGCCCAAGCACCGACGGAAAACGCTACAAGCAACAATGTATCCACGCCAACGTCGCAATCACCGGCGCACAGTCAGTATTGTTTTAAGCTGGTTCAATTGTAGGTTTTTTTTTTTATGAGAAAAACAGTTGCTCTTCAATTGTAAATTTATGTCGCAGACGCCAGTAGCCCGAGACCAATGGCAATCTTCGAGTTGCTCGATTACATCGTGAACGAGCCGCCACCGAGGCTACCGGCTGGCATTTTTACGGATTCTTTCATGGACTTTGTCGATCGTTGCTTGAAGAAAAATCCTGCCGAGAGAGCTGATTTAAAAACTCTGATGGTGAGCGAGACGCCGCATTGAATAATGATTTTTGAATCCGAGCACAGTTCGAATTGTACGTTGCCGTTGCGTTTCTCAGAATCACGAATGGATCAAGAAAGCCGAGTTGGAGAACGTCGACATCGCCGGATGGGTATGCCGAACAATGGATCTGCAACCGACTACCCCGACCCGTCTGGAGAACGTACAGTCCTGAATAAATGTCACTCTTACATACTTGACCACGTACATACGCGTTCAGAATTCCTAAGTCACTTTCAGTTACTTTTTTTTTTTTTTTATTTTGATTCCTTTTTTTCACGATCGATCGCGACAGTGGCGTTCTTTTATTTTCAGTTTGTTATCAACTCCACACCGCAAATTACATATTAATGAGAACGAATTTTTGAAGACAGATCGAAGTAACGAGGGCATTGTCCACGGTCAACGCGAAGATCCTCACCTCAGTTATCTTTGTCTATCGTCGAAAAACCGTGAAGAAAAAAAAAACCGAATCAAACTTCTAATTCGTTCGAGCTCGACATTTCTCGAGTTAGTCGAAGTGTGTTCAATGGAGATTACGGATAAACGCGATGGACTCCCTTGCGAAGGGTTCGTCGAAAATTGATAAACGCGCGTCATTACGCCACTGCACTTAAATTGATATATTTTCTAAAACGATTTACATTTTTTCTTCGGTTACATTGATTTTCTTTTTAAAAGTATGTAAGAACGAGAAAACAAAAAAAACAAAGTTATAGTATAGGTTTTAGTACATCGTTATTGAAACAAAGAGAAAAAAAATGACGACAAAACTCGCGCGCATGATGGATGTTTCCTGTGATAAGATTAGAATACGAAAATAATGGGCATCAGTTTCAATAGGCATAATTCGAAACTCTGACTAGACATGTTATTCATGTGGGATTTGTACCTGAAACATAGAGGGTTTGTTTTGTTTTTTTTAAACAAAAAGCCAATTCAGCCATCCTGCAAGCACTTTTTTCCTCTTGCTCCCCGGTTTTTTTCACCATTCTTTCCGAGGTGCCGATAGATCTAGATAGAATTTTTTTCTTCGACAGTAACCCTAAGTGCGCGATGTAAATATTACTAGCTGTAACTATTCCATGCACTTCGCGCACTTCTCACGATATGCATCACGGAAGACTTAGACGATCCGAAGAAATAAATATTCATCCTTGTATTAGCCCAGTGTACATGTATCTCATGTTTCATATACTAATAGAAATCTTTGTTCGAAGCGAACAAAGTGTATGAAAAAAAAACAAAAAGTAACGTTTGTTGTTCGACGGCTTTCGTAAGTATATTGAAGTGCGAAGTGTAAATTGAGGCAAATGCGAAGGGCTTTTCGCTGATGTTCGACTCAAGTTTCGAAAATGAGCGTCGATAAATTAACAAGTTCAAAGCAGTGGAAGCTTTTCGCTGCAGTCTCGAAGACTGTTTTTTCCTTTTGTTGTTTTTTTAGTATCTCGCCGTATACGATGATTGTACGCGACACTCGACGCTACGACTCCCAAGTGCAGAGTTTTCATATATCGTCATCGGTAGATCCGAGTAGATAAAGAAAAATAATAATAATAAATATCGTCACTCGAAGCAGAGTTTATATATCGATTATTTTCATTGCTAAACCGGTTGTTATACTCGAAGCGCCTAATTCAAACAATAAAAGAGAAAGAAAATAAATAAAAAGTAAAGTCTTACCATCGTTATCGAATCTGAAACAGTAGTTAGAATCTTAGCCTCTTCCGACTTGGCTTTAAACTTAATCGGAATGTACTACAAGTGCAATGTGATGTTTAAAAACGGACACACGGGGCTCTGAGTGTTGATCTCTCGACCCGATGTGATCAAGCGTGTAACGCCCAAGAACTGATTTTTTGTATTTTGTTCGTAAGCACCGAGATAATATTGATTTATTATCTTGCATACCGGGTGTGTTTGAAAAGCCAGGGTTTTATCACGTTGAGACGAACAAAGAAAAATATATAAACACGTTCGAATTAATGAAAAATCGCGATGAAAAAAATTAATAATAATGAATAAAAATAATAGAATTGCATTTAATTCGTTACAACTGTTGCCCCTATGTGGATTCCAAAGAGCCTCGTAAGTTCTGGTATTTACTAAAAAAAAAAAAATAATACATATGCACTTTACTTGTCGTGCTTAAAGTGCATATTTATGATTAATCGCAGCTGTATCGAAATATCGTCTATATGTTATATCAATAAAATACTATATTACATTACAGGTTAAATGATTAATGCTTTTCTCGATCGATGCTCCAGGTAAATCAAACTATTTTTAATGATTGACTTTGTTTGTTTTTTGTCATCATTTTATTTAAATATCAACTACACACATTCATACACACATGGCTTATCAAAAGCAACGAAATGAGCCGTGGCGGGCTGCTTTCATTATTGTTTTTTTTGTAATGTTTCAGTCTCTATACACATACATGATTCGAGCTATTTGAACTGTTTTGTTTTATCAACAAATACGATTTATAAATACGTTTCGCGGGGATATTCGTATAAATAGACGGGCGTATAAAAATTATGAAACCGGAAATCTGTTTCTTTGATTCGTTACAAGAGAGAAAACACAAAACATCGTCGCTGTACCGTAGCTTACAGTATTGTAAACAGTAAGAAAAAGACTATATCACAGTGCGGGTCTTCACGTATCTCGAACGAAAGATCATGAGACTATCGAGAGATTAGTATATTAAAAAAAAACGAACGGGCAGTTTCTTTTTTGTATGGCTCTCCAAACTTAACGCACGTAACGCCCAACGAAGTCGGGATATTCGATACCGATCATACAATCGTGAAGATCCAGCGAGACATTGACAATCTGTAGTAACGGTGACACGTCCGTGAGTTCGGAGAGTTTCGTCAATGTCTCGCCGACAATGATCTTCAATATGACGTTGTTTTTGCGGCGTTTCGTAGCTCTCAGAGCTACCTCGAGAATACTGTTGGTAATGAAAGTACAAGAGAGATCGAGCAACTCGAGATTCGGCGCAATCTCGATGAGAGTCGAGAGTCCCGGATCGTCGATAGATCTGCAACGACGACACTCCAAAGTTCGGAGATTGTGCATACCGGCCAGGGCGTCACCGGCCACGCACAGCAGACTTATTATCAGATGTTGAAGATTCTGCAAAGTGGCCACGCTCGCTAGGCCATCGTCCGTCACCGATATGCAACCTTGGGTAAAATGAAACGAAGTTAGTTTTATCTTGAATAAAGTATCAATCGAAGAATCGCTCTAGTATGTTTCTCACCGCATATATCCAAGTACGAGATACGTTTGCAGCTGGCAGCGACGAGCGCCAACAACGCGTCTGTCACTAAACTGTTTTTCCGGATGGTCAAACTTTCCAGATTAACCAGTTGGGCGATCTGTTGCATCGCCAGTGCGGAAACGGTCGGGAGTTCGTTGCAAAGCTTCAGAGTTGTCAGTGTTTGTCTCGTGCCGATCGCGTGCAACGTACTGTCCACGAGACAAACGCAGCAGTTCAGCGAAAGCGAGCGCAACGTCTCGCATTTTTGGAGCGCCTGTGCAGGATGACGTGACAATTCAGTAGATCGATCGATTAGTTACGTTAATTACGATTGAGAGAAAAACAAAAACAGTTGTATAATCTCAACGGTTTGCGTCTTACCGCGTCAATATGAGCCGACAGAATATTAACGCCGTTGTGAATGTTGATTTCCTCGATAGTTTCGCACGGCAAATGCGTCAAGCATTTGCCGCTTATGTGATTGCCGTCGCTGATCTTCAGATATATCAGTTTCTTGTTGACGGCGAAAAATTGCGATAAATCCTTCTCGCAAGGTCCCGTGAGCGATTTCATCGTGAAGCTCGTTATGTTTTCGCAGTTCTGCATTAGGGATCTTATCCCCGATTGCGATAGATTTATGTTCGATATGTCGACGACGCGCAAATTTGGACAAAATTTCCCGACTATCGTGAGGGCACTGGGGGTCAACAGATGAGGATGCGAGAAGTCTATACGGTTGAGAAAGCTTCCGCAGCGCAACAAAACCTTTCGGAGAGCCGCCGTGTCCACGGATTGCTTCCGAATTTTGGAACTCAATCCCCAGCCCACCGACGTGAGGTCCAATCTCTTCACCGCACGCCACGACTCTTGGCTCACGGCTTGCCATCGTTTGCAGACTGGGATAAATAAACGTTTATCAATGGAGATAAATTAAATGGAAAAAAAAGAAGTGCGACTAATACATTTTTTTTTTAATTAGAAAAAATTAAAATGATAAGAAGATCTTTAAGAACGCCTTTAGGGTACGATCAGTACAATCATTATTCAGCAAAAGAACGTCCATACTGAGGACTACGATATTAGCAAACAGGCTGAAGGAACTGAACTTTGGCGACACATTCCGAGGATTCAAATGCACAGTGGGATGCTGGATCCTTCGGTATGTTTAGGGACAAGGAAAGGCAACACGTCGATAGGAAACATACGGCCAAAAAGAAGGAATGAAAAATAAAACACATAAAATACATAAAATAAATTACATCCTTATTTTCGTGAATGAATAAATAAATAAATTACTAGAAAATTATTTTAAAAAAGTAATTCGACGATTAATCTTACCTCTTTCCATACGTATTCTGTCCGCAATTGGAAGACACAAAAAAACTTCCATCAAGCAATCGTCGTTCAGCATGTGAATAGGCGCGTCGTCATTCGATCCGGCCTCCTGCGGCTTCTCAGATTCATTGTCGCCATTGGCGTCTCTGTTGGATGAAAATTTTTTCTGATTCTCAGGACTGTCAGGCTGATGCCAAGAATCGGCGGGCGACACTCTCAGGACACGGCAGTGCAATTGGATTGCCATTCTGCACGCAGCCTCCCTCGCTCTGCAAAGAATATCGAAAATAAAGTATCACAACAATAAATTCAATTTTATCGACTATCGTGAAGGTAAAAAAAAATCTCTAAAACATACTTGAGAGCATCGGCAGCGTCTGCAAAGGTGACGAAAGCGAAATTGCTCTTTCCATTATTTCTCTTCAGATAACAACTCTCGACCTTGCCGTAGGCAGTGAACAGCTTTTCCAAATCCTTGTTGGTAGTCTGCTCGTCGGACAGCGTAAGTGGACGTTATGACATTCGGAGAATGGTAATTGGGGACAATACTCTAATAATACCCAAAATTACTCACGCGCTCGGCGAGATTGCCGATGAACAATTTTCGGACCGGTACCCCTTCGTCCGTGGTCGACGATAGCACGGAGTACGGTATATCGCCGAAGTATCTCGAAGCGTAATCTAAAGATTCAGATGAAAAAAAAACACACGCATCAATGAGATTTCGACGGGCGAGGTGTTTTGTCTGTCAAAACAAAGAAGCGCGAGAGTACCTCCCAATCCGGATATGGAGAGTGTGTTGATTATTTCGCGGTAATATTGATTCACCTGTAAATTATCCATCTGTCAAGTGTCGACAGAGATTTTTTTTCGCGTTTGTCGATGCGAAGAATCCTCGATAACGAAAATGTTGGACGTGCAAAACAAAGACGACAGTCGTGGAAAAAAAGGAAGCGAAGAGCGGAGCGAAAAAAAAATTAACCCGAACCTGAGAGCCCGTGCGCGAGCCACTGGCTGGCCGCTCGAGCCACAGACGTTCGGTAGACGGTATAAAAGTTTCACGAGGCGCATGTTTTCTCATTCGTTCTTTACTGGCTAACTGCCGAGTGCCCGTGAATTCTGGTTGGTCCGACACGCGGGATATTGAGAGCTATATGTCTCGACGGCCTCGAGGTTCCCGAGAAGCCCGTCGGTAAGCGCAGTGGCGCTGCGTGCGCGATCGGGAATGTTGTTCGATGGTGTCGCGACGCCTCCGTATTTGTCAATATCTCCCGAGGTTCGCAGAGGATTTTATCCCAAAAAAACTTTGGATTAACGTGCCCACGATTGAATTGGCGATCTCGAAGACGCCGAGACGACCGTCGTGTCGCATCGAACGGTGAGACAATTCTCGTCCGTCTTGTGTCTTCGAGGGTTTTAATATTCGGCAGTGTTGAAGTAAAGACGAGCCGCGAGGACGAGGGGGCGAAGCTCCTGAGACACACGAAATCCCTCACCCCGACCGTGAACACCGGACGTGTGCAATTTTTGTCGTACAAACGATTTTACTTCTTTGTTCAATTTTTTTTTTCGCACGCGCAATTTCGTTCGTAGACTCGCTCTCGTCGCGAATTTAGTGTTTTTTCTTTTTCGAGCTTCGCTGCCGCAGGAACGTACGAATATATATGTATATGTATATATATCATTGGTGAGAGTGTGTGTGCGCGAACTCCAAGCGATCGAGTGTACCTACGAGATCGAGAACTCCTTCGGAATATAATCTTTTGACTCGAACAAAAGAAAATAAAAAGAGATTCTCTCGATAAATTTTGTCCACGGGAAGAACGGCACACGGATGCAGTCTCGCGCCTTCTCCATGTTTTAAGATGTGAGTATCTTCTTTTTATCCTCGGAGATTTTTCGACTCCGTCGAGAGGTGGCTCGGAACCTGTTATAGGACGTTAGCGACATTGTGTAGGGAAAAAAGAAATTGAGCGAGATAGAAAAATGCTCATCCCACCACGGTCCAGCGTGAATCGCCGAAAGTGCGGCCCCTTCACGGGTTTTCCATTAGAGGTGTACGGGCTATCGAGCGAGCCAGAAATACCTCCGAGCGTTTGGTGACGATGAGTGCGATACAATAGCGCAGTTTATTTAATCCGCCGCGTGCTCCTCGGGTCGTGAAAACGTAAAACCTTCGAACAATAAACGAAAACAACATAATAACGGTTAAAGTAAGACTGTCATTGTAATAAAACGAAAAAACGAATTCAACGCTTATCGGAAAAACATGTTTATAGTCCGCAATATGCGGGAATGCACATTCAGACTTTGTTTACATAGCATACGCATCAAATATGATAATGAAGTGGCTTCGAAACGCGGGGCTTCTCGCCGCGCAAATAAGTCGTTTTTCACGGCTCAGTCATTGGCACGCAGCAGCTGACACGATATATATTTTATTTTATCATAACGTCGAAATAAAACGGGTTTCGACGCTGCCGCAGCAATATTTCGCGATCAATATTTTTTCGATCCTCGACGCAATAGTCGCCGAGCTAACATTGATGTCAATTATTAATAAGAAAATTGCTTTTTTTGGTATTCGCGTCGAATAATTTATCGCGACGACGAGTGGACGAGCAATGGAAGCCCCATGGCGTTCTCGGAAACGCTGTCCCTTGCCGCACAAATACGTGTCACCTGTTTCCCTTTCGCGTTAACCCTGGAAACTCTATACACAATGAAAAACGATCTACCGCGCGATTCGTTGTGGATCAGCTGAACGATCGACTCTTCTGCCCCCCTCCCGACGAATCGCAACAACTTGCCGACTATATAGAGAGACTCGAGGAGCGCTCGTAGCGTGTATGTGTATATACATGAGTATAGTATAGCAGTTAACAACCGTCGAGCGCGGATCAACGTCCTCGCGTGGCGTCTGACGAGATGCAAATGTCGCGCGAATGTCGATAGCGTTCGCTTAGAATCCAGAAGAGCGCTTGTCCCTCTCTAACCGATGGTGGATCAGGTATTTCTCATTGGTAGTCTCGCGGAGCGGTCGCTGATCTCTTCTAACACACGTTTTGCCGTGTCGGACGTAGAAATTTTACATAACCCGTAATCCGAACTGTACAAAGATTTTTTTTCCTCTTCCCCCTTCGTTTTTGCGAAAGAAAAATGAATGTGGACAATTTCGTCTTTTGCACGTTTATCACTTCGTTTTGTCGTTGGAAAGGAGATTAGGGTATTATCGAAAATTGAGAAGGGCATTAATCGAATGGGTATTCCCGTAATGGTGCAGGTGCGAAGAGGCTACGGAGGTGGAAACGCATCATCGGCAAACAGGAGCAACGACGATGGGCGTCGCGGAGGACGAGACACCGTCGTCTCTGACCTCTCATCCGAACGCCAATCCAAACAACCCTAATCAAGAAGGTCAGTACCAGATCCATTGTCGACGACATTGATATCATCAATGCGCGAAACAAGACATGAGTTTAGGATATTGAATACTCGTTTGACATTGGCAAATAGCCATTTAAAAAGGACAAGATTTTTTATATATTTCGATATTTCGACAATATTCCATAATACATTATTCCTATTTTTATTATTATTTTTATGAGAGATAAATCCGAGTGATTCCCACTATAGAGTTTTTTCACCAAAAAACATTTCGCCATTATTAAAACGAGGAAGCTACGATATAAAAGGGAAATGGTTGAAAAGAAATTCTTAAATGAATTATTTTGGTCGAAGCATTTATGTTTCGCGCATCAAACGATTCGAAGCGAGTGAAATCCATTGAGGAGACTATTCTAAAAAACATAACCCGCACTTTAGCGTCATCGTTCCCTGAAAACTCGAAAAAAATCACTTTTTTTTTGTCTCTCAACCTCGAAAAGCTGCGTTAACGTATAATTATACACAAAACTTCAACCCACGAGTAGACGTAAAAATAAACGCGGATCGGTAGAAACGTCCAAACGTTTACAGGGTACAGAAGATAGATGGAGATTACCGCAGCGGTATTTCTCTCGCTCGGTTCGCGAGCAAGAGCTATACGCGAGGAGAGGAGGGCCCCCCCCGGTCAATTCTTGAAAGTCTGCCAACTCGCGAGGTCCGCTGCACACAACTCCTAGGGACACATACAGAAGGTATCAGAAAAGCGGGATAGGTAGAGAAAGAGAGAGAAGGAGCGAAAGAGAGTGAGAGAGAGAGAGGGAGGGAGAGAAACGAACGAGACCCTCTCTCTCACGAACGTGCTCGGGAATCCTGTCTTCTCGCGGGTTTTCCCCACTCTCGTCCTTATGCACCTTATATACCTTCTCTAGCTATGGCTGGCAAAGTGCCCGCGTATGTGCCCTCGGTTAGTCGTGTGCCGCGTCCACGTACGTTGCATCTTGTGGCCTAGCCTTTTTTTATACTCCCTCTAGCGTCTTATACCTATGGATGTATGTTATGTATGTGAAAGATTTTCCCGAGCCTGCGAGCGTTAGCCGCGGCAGGGCCATAAGGAGTCCGCGATACACGTGGGTTTTGTCTGGGTCAAGTGTGCATCTCGATGACAATCGATGTTTCCCAAGAGGTTCGAAGGTTCCGCAATGGGTAGCGCGCTGTAGAGATAGTTATATCGATATATATACATGTACGATGTGACCTACACTGTGGGGACCATCTATCTGGCAAACGATCCGCGCGACCCGCTTCTTCCATCGCTGCGGAGAGCAGCAAAGATTGAACATCCCCCTCGCCATTGTTGCCGTCGTCGTTCACTGATATAATCTCTTTAAATTCCGTTTTCACCCCTCCTTTTTCGTTCCTTCAATGTTTTCCTTCCTCGCGGTTTCGCTGTGTATTTAACTGCCGCGTCTATTGCCGAGGAAATATATTTATTAAGAGAAGCTCTTTAACGAGATACGCGAACGCTGATGTTATTAGGTGCGAGAGGCGACGATAAGCTTCGATGGTAGTCGCGACGCCGCGAGCGTAATACAGTCCGCGGTAGAAACTATGTACGAGGGACGCGAAGACACTCGGGTGCACTGTTCTCTTTCTGTGTCGATAGGAGAACCCGGGTAAATAGGATAAGGATAAAGCGACGACGACGAGGCGATGAACGAAGTATCGAAGCCACTCGTTGCAACGTTGTTAGATACGCCAGATCGAGACTAGTCGACACGCTCGTATTTTCAAGTGGAAACAACCGCCGAGATTTTGCAATTTTTTCACCGCAAACGGATAGAGAATTTATGTCCGTGGCTACCCAAGCCCATATTAATTGGTCGTACCATAATGGTAATAAAAGTTATGATACGAGACGAACAAGAGATGTTTCAAGTGACCCCGGTCAGCGCTACATAGTATACGCGTGCACATGCATAGAATATATAATACATGTGGCGTCTAGAGCCGTGAATGCCAGCATTGTGCGAGACGCCCTAATAACCTTGCTAATCGCGTCTGGTGCTGCACGGGCGGGTAAACGATTATGTTACGTGCCTCGCACATTCCGTGCGCAGATCGCGCACGCCGCGTTTTAAATCCGGCTCGTTGGCCGATGACAAACTTAACGATCTCGAGAAACGGCGAGACCCGCTTCGTCGCGCCGTCCCGACGAGACTCTTCCCTCATCAACGTCTCGATTAAGGATAACCGATTAGGATCTTTCGCGGATACACGACTCGAATATCTCTCCGTCGGTTGTTGGGCTCCTCGCGAATCCCCCGAGCGTTTCGCGGTTTCTGACCCCCTCCCCACTTCTCCCGTACACAAATCTGACGAGAGCTCAAACCAATTTCCGCGTACGGAAGTGGGCCGTTCTCATCTGATTATCATTGTTGTTATTATCAAATTAAATGAGCGTAAAAAACACGCGAAGGCCAGCTAAGCAGAGAGACAGAGTCGGACGCGAGAGAGAGACAGGAGATAAAGCGCGAGCTCACCTTCCGTGTGAGCGAAAAGTTTACGGAGAAAATTCGTGGAAAAGTTTTCGTTATGCTTGACACGCGTGACGCATGGGTCATTAGGGAATAATGAGATTGTTCGTTTTTTTTGCCTTGCTTTTTTTTTGTTTTTTCTTCTTTGACGGCAAATTCGGCCTCGGATGAACGTTGACTGTAATCGATTTTTAGGAGGCGTCGGGGAGGGAGAGAGAGTTCTTTGATAATTGCGAGTATGAGCCGGGCGAGAAGGGCGAGAGAGTGGAAAATGAGGAGGAGCGATCTATACGTGCGCGCTGGGCACATTCGCCCGTAAGCGTCGATCCGACGAACGGCGTCGTCGTAACGCTTTCTATTTTTTTTTTCTACCGCAAAGGCCCCCCCGCACCGCGGCTTACTCGTCGAGCCGTTAACCGTGAGCGCGGGTGTTTTGAGAGCTACGTTGCGAAATAAAATTGAGGTACTTTCCAGTCCGGTCGAACGTATATTCACCTGAATTCTAGTACGCGCCGAGGGGCCTGAACGCCGATACCGGCATACGTGAAGTTTTTTCATTACGCGACGAAAGGCGTCGGAATTTTGAACATCTTCTTTTGATTGAAGCTTGACTTTTTTTTTTAACGAGTTTGCTGTGTGCGAATTCCTTTCAGTGGCATTATCGATCACTACAGTATCGCTGAATGCGCCAAGGACTCTTATTAATTAATAAAATACGCAATATCGTTTTGGAAGAAAGATTGAAAAATTATCGTAACATTTCATCATTCGTTTCGAGGAACG
Source organism: Ischnus inquisitorius (assembly GCA_963924025.1). Taxonomy (NCBI): domain Eukaryota; kingdom Metazoa; phylum Arthropoda; class Insecta; order Hymenoptera; family Ichneumonidae; genus Ischnus; species Ischnus inquisitorius. The sequence goes on along the minus strand of OZ001248.1, from coordinate 10,590,243 downwards.
GATTCAGCGATTTCGGCAGAAAACGCATTTAATTTTTTTTCACCGGTGAAAAGAAAGTCGTATTCATAATCTCATGGAATCATTTTTTAATAAGTCTTCTTTCAATGTAAAAAATCTTCGGATTTTAATGGCAAATGAAAAAAATTCGAAAAACTATATAAAAATATATTGAACTTCCACACGTTGTTCACATTCGGCTGCGGGATTTTTCTAATGTGATCCGAGCATTAATACGAATAATCAGTAACACGGAATGTTTTTGAATATTTTTTTTACTGATAGGGAAAAAAATACGTTTTTCAACTTGAATTCTGACTCGCGGATCCAATAAATTCGTTTGTGTTTTTTTGTCAATTTTATTAATCCTTCAACGGTTGGTCCAAAGATTAATTTTGCATATTTCACTTTACGCTGCATCGCTCTGCGAAGATTCAATATCGGAGCGCGAACTAATAACACGGGTACGAAGCGTTGACCCGATTTCGACACTCGAAATAAAGGCGGCAGGCTTATGTCCTATGTATCATCGGCCATGTATACAATGCTACCACACGGGTTTTATTGCCGCGAGTTTCTTGCAATAATACCCGCGGTCCACCTTCCGTTATAGCAGAAGCGCGAGCGGTGCCCCGTTAGGCATTACTGCTCTTTTCCTCCGTCGTCGGGCCGACGCGAAACCATCTCGTACCTACGCAAGTGGGACAGAGGAAAATTAATTCACAAAAAAAAAAAGACACCAGCAAAGTATGACCGCGATAGATACAGTTCCGAATCTCCGGATGCGAAAGACCGCAACATCCGTGGGCCGTAGAGCTACTAGTTTCGTAGAGTAGGTGTATCCGAGCATCGTTGTCGTTCCCTCGAGAACCGCGATGTTCCCTAGCTCGTTCTCTCGTTCTCTCCCGAGAATAAACTTTGACCGCAACGGCGAATTGGAGCGTGCGTGCGCGGGCGTGCCGAGGCGAAAGGTCGAGAGCTGTTCGGTCGAGTGACTCTCGAAACGAATAGGAATTGGTATTCCTATCTAAATCCATACTGTGTCGTCACAGGCCCATAGCGTATACCAACAGAGATTGCACAGGTAGAGCGAGCATGAAACGCTCGACGCCCACATGGCTATACAAAAAAAGACGAAGATGAATCCAGGTATAATCGCTTGGGAATAACGCGCCACAGTGCGGTGTACGTGTGCCTTGTAATAAACGTACGTGTGCCGCAATTTCGCGCGGCGATTCCAATCGCCACGCTCGAAATTCAACTGCTGATTCTGCGCCGCTCGCTTCGGTGTTTCGTCTATCGTTCGCAACGCGAATACCGCATCATCAGCAATTCGTGAATACCGTGCGTGCAACGATCGTGCTTGCGCTTGCACATTGCGCCTACAACTATACCCGCGTTGCGTGTACACATTCGTATCTATATCTATTCCGCTGAGTGCACTAAAAGGGTCGCCGATAGCCAGCGTTCGCGCTCGTAACGTTTCGGGCATTAATAGCCGGTGAGTCGAACTCTGCGATCCATACGACCGGGAACATGAGCAGTATAATGACCCACTCGTGAACACGAGCGCGGATATAAATGCCGAATGCGTCGACTGGCGAAATTCTACTCAGAAGTCGATGACACCGTACTCGGCTTCGACGAATATAATGACGAGAAAAGGAAAAAAAAATCCTGGCATTGTGGAAGCTTCAATCAAAAGAGAGCCAAAGTGAAAGGAAATTCCGCGAATTATAGATGGAAAATCGTTTCCCTTTTCCGTCATTTACCATTGATTCTAAAATCGTTAAAGTAATTCTCATTACTCGGTGACTTACAGCGTTTTTTTTATTATCAATTGAAAATCTTCCGTTTTACGAGTTCGTAAAAAAAAGTAAATAAAGAGAAATAGAGCGACAGTCCGTCCGAGTGCCGACTGTCCCGAGATAAAGAGCGTACAGTGGTAGAAATAACAGTGTGGAGAGGGAAGGGAATATCCCCCTCCGACGAGCGTGCAAAGCCAGTCGGGATTGCTGCATAGGATAGAGAACTCGGAAACGTGCCGCTGTTGCTGGTTGCGGGCCTCTCTTGCCTTGAGTCCGCACGAGAGAGTGAGGTGGGCACCGGAGCAAGCAAAGCGAGCCTCCGCTAGCTCGGCTGAGTGTGCCCGGCTGGTCCGTAGTCTCGCGTCGACGCTCGTTCTCGCAGTTGGTGCAACCAGTCGTCGTCGTCGTCGCCGCTGCCGCCGCGTACTCGTCGATACGCGCGTACCGCAAAACAGACACGCACACACTTCTCTAACTGTTGCACAGTAATAGCTGTGTACCCGTTCACAGTGCAGTTTGCAACGAGCGAGCGAGTCGTCGAGTCGCTCGTCTCGTTCTATTAAAAGAAAGTAAAAAGAAAAAAGGAGCAAAGAAATAAATCCGAAATTGAAAATTCAGTGAAATATGATCTACATCGAATTTCATCGAAATTATCATGAAAGTGCAGCTTAAAATTTCCTAACTTAGTCGATTATTGTATCACTTCGAAAATGGGTTAAAAAATATCGAGAAAAAAATCGATTCAGACAGGCACGAAGCGAATAACCTGAGTTTGGAATACGAAGACAGGCGGATAGTACCAGAAGAACTCGTGGTGCATTGGCTGCACATAGAGGCCCGGCGTCTGTTGTAGGCCACCACGGGACTATAGGAAGAGCGAGCAAGCCGCGCAAACGTCGTCGTCTATCCGTCTCGCTCGCCCTCGCTTGCAATATATCTTGGATACACCTTCCAGCTCGCTTCCTTATATACCCACTCGAGGTGGAGAGTCTTTTCCAACGCGAGAGAGTCCCGCACGGCCTGCAGCAGCCACGAGACAACGAACGAACGGGTTTTGGCGTGGCTTGTGTATACACACGACCGTGAAGGAACAAGACACGAGGGAGAAAGAGCGAGAGAAAGATAAGAGATTGTGTTAGAGGTGTGTGCATGTGTAATTCTTCTTTTTTTTTTTCACCTCCGCGGTGTTGTGTGTCGACTTTACGGCCGATGCACCGCACAATACTCTTCCCACACATTCGCACTTCGCGCTTTCGTATCTGCGCGTGAAAAATAAACATACTAAAGGAGCCAGTTACGAGTCGCTATTATTCCGTTGTGTCAGCGCGATTGCGTCGGAAAAAGAGAAGAAAGAAGAACATAAAAATACAAAACCGTCATCCATTAATGAAATATTCGCTGCAATAAACGGGCGAAACGGCGACGAAGATCCTGACGGCCTTCGGTGGAGCGTTGCAATAAGTCGCCGAGAAAGCGGCTTCGTTCGAGCAACGAAATCTCTTCGATTTGCATGATATAATATTGTCGTCGGGGCGCAAGTAGATTCCGGCGCCCGGTGTGGGCAGAGTCGACCAAGCGGGAATAATTAATCGACAGTTGTAAAATTCTGTTACAAACAGAGAACGATATTATTCGCGTCGATCGATCGATATTGATCACTATAGACATCCGGTCGGCCTTCGAAGAAGCGAGAAAGAGCGCTCGACACGAGTCGCCGGAAAAAGTTAATTCCATCAGAAGATTACTGGAACGAGCAGATTGCGCCGCGCCGATTGGATTGGCAGAAAAAAATACAGCGATAATACGATGAAATAAAATGTTCTACGTAAAAAACTGCCGTGACGCGTAGATTTCGAGTTTCGATTCACGCGCTCATCGCTTGCACGAGAAATCGTTCGATCGGACAAGTAGAAAGCGAGCTTACGCGATCAGACACAGCGAACCACCCGAGCGGACTCCCACAATCGTTAGTTTTCCACCGTCACAACCGCAATCGCGTCTAACGTAAGACTCTCGTGAATAATAAAGCGTTAATGAACAAAAGTGTGATAAACAGCTTGAAAGTTGCGTGTGCAAGGCCTGCACGTCGTCGTGGCCCGAGTATAGAGAGCCTATACTCGCGGGGCAGCTGACTCTAAGTTGCCGGAGAGGCGGAAATTCGATCGGGGTCTGGCTCGAGGTCACGCGAACGGGCAAAACCGTCTCGAACTCGTCGAGCTCTCAACATACTTACCGCTATATACGTTTTTTTTGTTGTTTAGTCGTATGCGCGGTGTTAGTCGAGCGAGGCGCGCAGGCAAAACTCGATACGCGATCGAGCGCGCCTACACACCGAGCACAAATATATAAACACTCATATATATACACACACGCACACTCTCACGTATAATAAACTGCATACAAGCGAGAGCGTTGTAGCAGCGAACTGCGTGTAGCTCCGAGTTCTCGAGAGAATTCGAGTTCGCACGATTATTCCGCCAAGTAAGCCTCGAACTTTGCAGTAGGGGGTCGAGCGTGTCGAGTAGGTCGCGAAGTATCGAAAGACGGACAAGTTTGAGCGGCGTGGTAAAGCCCCCCCGCGTGGCTCGGAGCCAGGCCGAAATTTACTCCGAAAGCCAAGGGAAGCATACGGAGAAAGAGATTCGTGCCTAGTGGTTACGGCGAGTAACGATCAGACGCTGCCGAGCGCGGGTTCGCCGCGAAGGAGACTCACGGAGAGGAAAAAAACTTACGCGAAGAGGCAGCGCGAACGTGAGACCACGAAAAGCTGGAACAACCGTAGTCAAGACGGTCTCGAAATAATATCTATATAAATCGACGGTAAATGGTGGTGAGCCTAGGAACACTCTCGCCGATCTCAAGCTTACGTAAGCCCACGGGGTCCCGGCGGTGAACGCGTGACGTCGCGGCGAGAGATAGCACGATAGACAGAGAGGAACTGAAACAAACTGGTGCTTCGTCGTTACCGAAGAGATAAGAATTGAAATTTGTTTTAAACACAAGGAAAATAAAAGGTCGACGTACATAATTGAAAAGAAAAATAACAATGATAAAAAATAAAAGCAGATACGTAGAAAAGAAAAGGAGGAAGTAAAACAATGTCGCAGCTGCCGACGAAGACGAGAGGTCAATGGAAAATACGGCGGATAGCGATGAAAACATCGGAAAAACGGCCTGACAGCGTGTAAAGATTTGCATAGACACGCGTCGCTCTCTCATTATCTGGGAGTTCGATCTATCGAACGATATTCCGCGGAGCGCTCGTTCGCTTTGCGCGCGCGCCCGCACACACATCGCTTATCTCTCGGTTGGCAAAAGGAAAAGCTTTGAACTGTAATCGTTCGAGCACGAGAACTCGACCGCGATTGCTTCAGTCGATCATCGACGGGCGACTTGGCAGTGTGGCGCTGACCGTGGGTCCGGTACTCCCGTGTCAAAAGGCTCGATGTGCGCGCTGTGCGCGATACCCCGAGCAAGGATAATCGAATAAAATCGCATCAATTTCGCGTAAATTGACATATCGGAGATACTATTTTTAACTTTGTCTCTCTTGTTTGTGTTTCGGAAAAACAAACGATTGCGAAGAAAAAAGATTGTTTTTAACGAAACTTGTGATCTGCGCATTGGCGTGATATTGTGCAAAAACTGGTTCGACGAAGTGTCGAAGCTAACGCAGATACGAAGTGAGGATTGTATTATTATTGTATTCGAGCGCGCCTGACAGTCGAAGCTCGAAACTTTCTTCCGTACCAAACGGACGAATGACTTTTCTATTTTGCGGTTTCGTCTTCGACTCGTCCGACGAGCAGGAGACGGCGAGACAACAGATGCCCGTGCAAGCAGCGAATTACAGCTGGCTGCCGGAACCGGCGAAGATCAATTTGAAATCATCGACTACGTGCAATTCGTGGATGTCGCCTTACAGCCGTAACCCCGGGGCTGAAACAGCGAGCGAGCGCGCAGCCTGCGGCTACGTAGCCGCGGCAAACGTGGCCGGTGAAAATCGGCTTCTAAACAATCGTCCGAGCAGCATAACGCCAAATTCCGTTGCGTCTAACAACAACAATCACCAATTGAATCATCATAATTTGCACAATAATTTAAATCATCGTATAAATATAAATCATAATAATAACAACAACAATAATGGAAGTGGTATCGTTATATTGGATGGATGCCGACCGCCAAGCGCCACCACGGCACGACGATTCTTGAGGTGGTTCAGCCGCATCGGTCAGCCACCGACGGAAAAATCAGGTGCGGCTTGTTTTTATATAAACTATCACGATTCTTTGTTATACCGGAAAAACGCAAAGTACCGATGAGAATGCGATAACTTTTTGTGGTCTCGAACTACTAGACTGAAATAATTACGCAGATAGCTCGACACAACGTTAACAACAACACAAGTCAACAACATAATTTCTCGTTACAATTACATAATATTTTTGTTGATTTATCTTATAGTCAAAATCGCGGTCATATTTTGTGCAACATGCGTTTAAAAAAAGAAAATTTCCACTTAATCTCCTATTGATAATTATAGATACGTTGTGCAACATGGGTTTTACATTGCGTTTTTTCTTTATCTAAATGAATACACACAGGGAGGCTCTATGACTCGCATACCAAAGATAAGAATCACAAATCTCGTGTCTCGAGTTCGGAGGCAGGTGAGAAGACCTGGCTACCGGTGTTGTTACAGTGTATAGATATATCTCCCGACAAGGCAGACGATATAAAGACAGTGGATGGATTCTTCTCCCGTCTCTGTTAACGGGCCGTGCGCGATAACTGGGCCGGAAAGAGGATGAACCGTAAACTCGATAAATAAACATTAGATCGCGCGATCCAGCAGGATCCCTCTCTCTCCCTTATTATTCCACGGTCTCCCTTCTCTCGCTCTTTCTCTCTCGCTCTCTGTCTCGACAGTAGGAACATTGAAAGGAACTGTACTTCCTCTAACACACGCGTAGGTTTCACGGAGGAATGACCAACTTTCCGTCCGATTCGCGTGAGCCCGTGGAATTTCCGCTTGGGATAGTCGCGGACACTCGTTTGTCTCTTCCACGAAACAACGAATTGAATATCATAACCACAGATAACGTACTTCCTGCCGTTCCCGCGAATGACCCCCGCCCGCTGTTTATCGTTATCGTGCGCTGACTTGACCCTCACCTCACCGCGTCTCAATTTCTCGCGACTCACCACGATAATACGCCAATTATTGTCATTATTGTTGAAATCAATAAATTTTAATTAAACCGCCGTTATTTTCGACGTATTAAAATTCCGCGACTCGCTTCTCTACGAAACTAGTACGCAGTTTAGGGACCGAATTTTTTTTCGTGAATAGTCGGATTAAGCGTTAGAATTTATCGCGCCCGAGGTCATAGCCGGGAGACCGTAAACCCACGTCGAACGAAGTTATTACTTTTTCTGTGTCATATCGAATGTAAAACGCTCGACTGACCAACTTCGATAAAAACGGCGAATTATTATTGAGTTTAATACACTTTTATAAATTCCCTCGTATTCGTTATTTTAATGAAATTAAAAACGTTATTTTACATATCGGTTTTTTTTTTCAACTACACTCGATCGGGATTGCAGAAAAGGGATTAAGCAAGATTAGTGATCAGGATTCACTGATGTGGTAGTTCGGGTGCCGCGATTGAATCGATATGAGGCCAAATGGTATTGCGAGGAGGCCGACAACCCGCAGTGAAGGAAGTCGTTTCTTTTTCTATGTCACAAACCGAATGTAAAAGCTTCGCGTGTATGTACACATATATTATATACGTGTACATATATATATATATATATGACACTTGGCTACCTGTATACCGCATACGAGTACACCTGAGCGGAGGACGAACGTTCGCGGGTCTCGTATACCCACTTTAATATCCCTCCTCGTCGCGCTGTTCGGGCCTGGACTTACCTTCGCTCGCTCGCTCGTACGCTTTACAGTTAGTCGACACGAGTCGAGCGCGCAACTTTACGCCGATATGACGCCACAGCCTATATATACATATGTATGTACGTACATACACGCGTGCACTCACACACAACCACGACCGCAAACTAAACCACCGCCCCGTGCCGATTATTCCAGTCACACAAAAATATTTTTCCTTACAAAAGAATCTGTCTCTGTAGGTAATACGCGAACACAGATACAAAAGTTTACGAATACACAGTATAACACAGCGTAGAACTATATCTCTGTCCCACGCATCTGAATGGCTAACATTCGCAGGTATTGCTGCAGCAATGTACAAACGAATTCCCACAGATATAAAGATATACAGTCCATTCTACGCTACGTTCTGTAACTTGCTCTGGCGAGGATAAAATTTAATTAGAACAATGATTAAAATTATTATTAAAGTAACCTCGACATACTCTACTACCGCGGCACCAATTGCTATTGCCGCCGATATGATCACTCTGACGAATCTTTTCGTCTATAAATAGCGACGATTTACCAAAATCGTCGGATTGGCGCCGGGTTATTAATCAATTATGTACCCAATCTCGATAACTAAACTTTTTTCCTTCGACCTACTACTTCGCCTAGTAGCGAGGTCAAGTTGTGAGCAATGGGGAGTGTGACGATGATATTGGAGCCTAGATCAGCACGTTGCGTCTACCGATCGTACGTGCTCCGCGGGCATGGTGTATCGAGACGATGAAGAAAAAAAAAGACAAAATAAACGCAGAAAGAACGAGGTTGGTCGAGCTGTGTATTGCTGCTGGTGCTGAAATCAGGCGTGGGCACGCACGCGGTGCTCCATTCTTTGTACAAGCCACAAGATCAGAGTTGCCAATGCGAGGCAAAAACGTCGTCATCGGACGACGTAAGCGAGCGTACGATGACTACTACGAGGGAACTGGGGCTATCCCGTGTAGGCTCTACGATCTGGCAAACCTTCGCCGGTAATATCGGGGAAATGTGGGTCATTCGAGCAATAAATTCGTATCCTTTGATCGACGTTAAAATTTCTCTTACAAACTTAACGCGAATCCCATAATTGGAAGACCTTTTTTTCGATTCCGGCGCGATCTTACGCATAGAATTGTACACCAGGATTATAATTGAGAATGCGATTCAACTTCGCGTTGTCCTCCGGAATTCGCGATTCTTAAATAGCGATATTTTTGCCCGCCGATGGAATTCTGGAAAACCCCCGACGAGTCATCACGTTTTGCGTGTGGAAGCCCGCGGGCATTTGGCAAAATGTCGAAATTTATTTTTTCGCATTTGCGAGCCGATGAAAATAGCGTGGAAAAGTAAAAATCTTTGAATCTCCAGTCTGAAGACTAAGACTTTCAAAGGTATATGCAGCGCGCGGAGTTGTATCCCTTCTTTAACTGTACATTCTAACTGTGCTCTTGGCTCGTTTTCATATGTATAACGTTTCGACAGAGCGTCAAGGTTGATGATTTCGTTAGCACGTCGAGCAATAATTTCGCAAAACGTTAGGGCCCCTCTTTGATCATTCGTGGAATAGATACGAGCTCGAGATTAGGTAGAATTAAGATCCTGCGTGATAAGGGTACTGTCCCCCCTGCTGCCGACCGACTCTCATTGCCCCATCCACGATTTTTCCCATCGCACGGGTACGCGCTATGCCCCCCCTCGAGGTCGCGATCGTCTGTCCTTTCCTATGTCCCACACACGGTCTCACAATCTCGCCGCTGTCCCTGCATGTATAAAATAACATGATGCACATACAGTAGTGGTATACTTGTTGCGTGGAGTGCCGCGGGTTGCGTCACGCAGCAGGCGAGCGAGCAAAGCAACTATATCCTCGAACGTTGTCGTCGTCGTCGTATACGCGGTGGTTCGTCCAAGTGGCCTGTCTTATGCCTAGCTTGTCTGGTTGGCCCTGTCAGTCGCGAGTTAGTCAGTCACGCTCGGACACACGCGGTCCCAGCCTTTTGCGAACGCTTCCACGATATCAGCGTTTGCTCCGAGACTCGCGAAATCATTATCACCTGAATAGCGCGCAAAAAAAGAACAACAAAAACGGAAAGGAAAACCTGTATATCGTAAAACTGGTTCCGTAGTTACGCGACGAGTGATAAATCGTGCCAAAAAAATAAAAAGCGAATTCAAGAACGCGCGAAACACGTGAAAGCCGTCTGGTTCCTGGCTGTCGATCTTGCGAGTTTCTGATCTCGCCGAGCCTTGAATCTGATCTTCAAATAAACGTGAAACTTCAAGTAAAAAGAAAACGAGAACAGTTAGACGCAGTGGCTGTCGATCATTCGAGTTTCTGACGTCGTAGCGCGTTTCAACGTGATCTCCGTAGAAACGTGAAAAATTGTAAAGAAAAAAAGGATCGCGAACGAGAACAGTTAAACTTGTCTCTGTTTCGTGATCTTCGCGTCCCGTTTTATTTCGCGATGCGAGATAGAGGCGCAACGATTGCAGAAATCTTCGGCAGCCCGTACGAAGAATTATGCATTGCGAAAAGTCTTCCCGTTTATTCGGCAGTATACGTCGGGCATAAAACTTTACGATACGGAGTAGAGTGCAGAGAATGAAGAGGGCGCAATAAGGAGAATTAAGAGAGGAGGAGAAAAATAAATGAATAAAAATAAAGGAGGATCTAAAGAGGCTTCTCGCGTTCGCGCATCGGGGACACAGAGTGGTGCTGCGACTTACGGAAACCGGGAATCCTCCACTTCGTGCGCTAGTGGATTCACCGTTTCGTGGTCTGGCGCGAGTTCGCGTCACACTACACTTACCTCCTGGACTACACGCGGCTCCATATACATACGCATATAGACGTAGAGAGGCTATATCTATCTCTATAAATCTATCTATGCGTCTTCTGGACTGTGAAGTTGTTAAGAACGAGCTGTACACACCTGTGGTTGTTCGATAGAGGATTTGATAGGGCAACGTCGAGGAATCTCGGCGGAGACTCGCAGACGTCGAACGCCGTTCGCGCACAAAACTTTCTTTTTTTTTTCCATTTACGATATTTTTATTGCTCACCGTTCGCGGGAGCGTGTCGAGACCACGTGTAACGCTCGAACATTGTGTTCAGAAGACCTACTGTAAAGTGTGAAAAAAACAGTTTAATCCATGTCGCCGAGGCCGTTGCACGCATGAAAAATTCGGAAGCTCAGAGCTCGCCCGGTCGGGGCTCGATGTACTGCAACTCGGAAGTACTGAAGACTCTGTGGACGAAGATCGGGCAGATGTGCGGTTACATCACCTGTGCCAAATCCTACCTCTCAGGTTTGTCATTGAAAGAAAAAAAAAAAAATACAGAAAAAGTCTTCGTCATCGGCGATTCGGAATTTTACGGTTTTTTCTTTGTTTACGAAGCACTCGGGGTCAAGTGCCTTCGAAGAAGATTCACGTAGCGTGGGGTTTCTTTGTACGAAGATTTATCCTCAACCCAAGACTCAACTTGCTCGTCACGCAATGACTCGGTTCAATGATTTTCAATGATTTCAAGTAGCAGTCGTAGACCGAAAAAAAACCAGCCTCCAAAAATTTAAGTAGCGCGTGGGCGTATTGCCTACTTAACAATGTCCATTAACTGATTCATCAATGTACTAATTGCGATTGGTCGAATGTTATTATTTTTTCAATTCTTTTCTTAAGCATCGGGAGGTCGAGCCTTCGACGGTGAAAGAATTTCAGTACAATTTAATTTCGGCTAGAAGACAATAGGTGCCCGGCTTGGCATGCTGAAAAAAAAGAGCCCACAGCTGTGAAATCGGGTCTCGTTAGTTAGCTCGGACGGTGCTCGTGCGTGCCGCGAATTAAACGATCATCGAGCTCTCCGCTGTTATAGCGGTAACACCAAACTTGTGTCTCGTATATGCTTTGGGATCCTTCTTTATGTACACATATCCTATATACACACATCGCTCATACGGCGATCGAATTTGCGATTTTCGTACTCGCGCCCACGTGAGCGATCCGGCACATAGTTCGAGCTCACGAAGTAACTGTTGTTTTGGCCGATCGATATGCAACTCTCGCGACTCTGCGCACAGCGAGACTTTCCCCCCATAGAAACTACTAACTAATACCGTCTACGATTTAAGTGTACTTGTACTGTACTTAATACACATACACACATATATACAAATGTATATAAATATATTACACGTATATAACGACTAATACTGTATGGCCCGCCGTCACGGAGCAGGAACTTCTTCGACCTCCCTTGTACCATACCTCCCACGTTCCGTTTCCGACTTTCCGAGTCACGACTTTATTCGTCTCTCTTCTTTCTCAACTTCCCTCCCGTCTCTATCTCCGACGCTCGAGTTAAACACCGGGATTGCCGAGACGGACGAGATATTTCTACCGTGTACATTCGCGGCATAATACAATAACTCCTCGCTGGCAAAAAGGTATCGTTGCCCCCGATGTTAACTCTGTCACGTGAACCTGCGTGACTCGTGCCCGTACGAGAGCCTGCGATTTGCCGTGACAGTATTATAGAAGAGAGAACGTAACCGCCGCCAGTCGAGCTTTTCCAAAACAAGAGATATGCATTATCTTCGTGTACGGGCCCGTACCTCGTTCCGAGTCCTCCGCCGCTCTCTGTCTGTTGGTTCAGCGGTGAAGCATTGTGTGCTCCCCTTTTCTTGGCCTCTCTTCATATATATCTTTCTGCATTATCGAGAAACACATCTTCGCGGCTCATACCATCTTTCCGCGATGTTGTTGCGTGGGAGGAGACGACGCCCGGAGGACAACGGGATCATCCCACGATCTCGTTGCCGATGAATCGACTTGCACGATTTTTTATTCCGTCTCGAAACGCTTTCGTCTCTGCATTCGAAAACAATCGAAATTTTCACCCGTTGAGTGTTCTTTTCTTCCCGTCTGTCGTGGAAATTTTAACCGTTCTTCCGTATCTCCGGGAGCATTGAGTGCTCGATAAAAATAGTATCGTTTTGCTACTTCAATTTATCTTTTATCATCGTATCTCGTGGATAACGAGAAGTTATTTTTAAAAAATTTAAGAAAAGTGCGATTTTTCGACGAATTCGATAAAGATTACACGAAGGATACGTCGGAATAGAAACTCTTTTAATTTTTCGTTTCAAGGTGATACAATGTTTCACATTTGTTGAATGGTTTAATGGGTTTTAATATGCCAGCAGTTTTTTTGTCTGTTTCTAATTGCTTCGCGGTTTAGAGTCGAATCACGTGTGCGGCTACGGTACCGTAGCGAGTCGCGACGCCACTCGTTATTATTAGCCATTCGCGCTCGTACGCTCATAAAATGGGCGCGTCTAATTTCCATAAGTGTATGAAAAATACTTGTCCGCGATGATGAGACTCGAAGCCCGCGCGTCTTGACTTTGTATTTACGAGTGCGCACTCGACCCGTCCTCCATACCTCTCGTGGACGTTTCATAATTATAATGATAAATAAATGAAAAAAAAAATCATGCGATCGTTCCGGCTCTCTTTTTGCCTCGCGATTCTAATACTCTCGTAATTGCTCGCGGTGTGCGTACAGTTTATTTTCATTCCCGATAATCTCGGTCTCACATTGCTGGTCGTTGTGCCGGGAAGATCTGGGTCGATGAGGGGAACTTGCGCGTCTCGTGCTCGTGTGCATTCTGCCGTTGTTGCTCTCCTCCGGCGATGTCCTCTTCTGCTCCGTCCAATTAGAGTTAATATCGCGGAAAACACGAGCGCCGCGACTATTTCATCGGATCCCTCGTCACCAGATGAGCCTTGGCCCTCGAGGCTAAACGATGAATCCGAGAGAATCGAGCTTCGTTTGAACGACAATTCATATAACATACTTAACTCGATCCGATGCCACGAGTACCTACGTAACGCCCACCGTTACCGATGTCTTTTTCTTCGGACTCAATGCTCGGTTACGGCACTCTCGTAATTTAGCCGCTCACGGGGTGCAACAAGCACCTCATCCTCGTTGGCAACAATCTAATCCGAGTGGCGTACCGATAAGCGAACGTTCTAGCCTTGAATTGCAAAAGAGATCGGGGTTACTTGACACAGGGGACAATGGACAGATTTTAATTCTAGCGACTAGATTTTTTTTTACTGTTGTAGGTAGATAAAGAATATCGCTCGAATGCTAAAGGTCGATTTGGCTCACATAGACGAACAAATGAAAATGGTGCTCTTTAACTTATCGATATATTTTATGCATTATCATGATCGACGTTTAACCACACTGCTTTTTATGCTTTTTAAATCCCTCGCGTACTTTTTTTCTGCAATCTCGTATTATTGTTATGAGGAAAGAATCAAACTTTGTACGTGGAAGAGTAAAAGTCTTTTATACGTCAGGGGATACACTTTTTATTTCTTCTGCCATTTGGGTCACTTAACTCCGGTGTCCAGCGCGCAACTCGCATACCTACGTTTATTTACATTTAAACGTATTCATTGAGGTACCTAACATTTAAGTAATCTTGCCGGATGGGCAACTCCATTTTTTCAACACAATCTTATTTTGATTCAAGATTTTTGTTTTACCAACGCGATTTCTTCGATTTCATTGCCGACGGCGAATCGTTTCAATTAACCCCGGCCTATATCACATAGCGCGCATACCTTATGCTTATGTATAGCCAAACGTACACATTGAGGTACTTGGCATGTAGGTAATATTGCCAGATACTGCTATCTATATATAGATAATGCATATATACATATCACCGCTATCCCAGTCGTAGTCATCGCTGACGCATCGTTACTCCGTTCGTAACCGTGTGTTTCTTCTCTCGTCTCTCTCAATATTATAGTATACCATTAGCGTCGACCCGTGCACGATCGCGGTGAGCTGAGTCAAGCGACCCCCGTATGTGTTCGCGCGAAAAAAAAACGTTTTCGAGTAGACCATTCGAGCGCTCGAGCGATCGCTCATTACAGCAGGTACGCTCATTGATTTTCGTTAGGTAAAACGACGATAACTTATCGTTACTTCGCCAACGGTACGAATCGAACGAGAAATTCAAGGACAGTTCGCGCGACATCTTTATCTTTCCCGATAATCCAAACGTGTTCACTGGAATTTCCGGGTTTCTTCGTAAATCAATGTTACACAATGGATTAACCATCGATCTCCTCTGTGCATTTGACAAATGTTCGGGAGTTTTTATAGTACACGTGACGGAAAGACACGATAGTTTAAGCCGTCTCGATAACCCTTATCGTTTAAATTTCAACGAAAAAAGCGTCCTAGCGCGAAATCGGGCGATTGTGTGAACAAGATTAATCTAGTACAGTGTAATGGATCGCGAAACTTCCGGGTTCGTAAAGTTCCAAGTGATTTCGTCGAGATAAGAACAAAATTGGGATGGATATAATTTTTAGTAAAAATCGATTAACGCTTCTTTTTATTTGCTGAACTTTTGAAATACTGAAATGCTTTGGTCTCGCATTTCCGTTACTCGGGCCTGCGCGGCCCCTCGAAAGGACTACGGTACGAAAACTCGCGACGAACAAAGAGAAAAAAACGTATCTCTAATCGGTCTGACAAGATTCGAGCGAGGGAGGATGGATGCGATGACGCGACGGATCCGCGGAGTGAAACGAGAGCGCGCGGGGGGGACGAGAACGGGATGAACGATCCTCATAGGCGCTGCCATTCATCTCTCGAATCCTCCGACAGTTTCGACCCATCGAAGGATCGTCTGCTCTTGTCCCGCTCGCTCGTTAGACGATATTCGTTCCTCTCTTTGTAAGGATCGTCTCGGCTCGGCGCGTTGAATCTAGGCCGTTGCCGTGACGACGAAGCCAACCATCGACACGAGGATAAGCGGTGTAACGAAAGCAAAGAAGCAAGAGATGGATGGCAGAGAGCACGAGACGGAGATGGAAGGAAAGAAGGGAAAAAAAGCACGAGCAAAGTGCGGTACGCGTGAGAAAGAGACTCCTGATGCCCTACCAATAATCGATCCCGCTCTTGTTATTCGAAGTTACTGAGCTCGCTTTATTCCCGGATAGTGTAGAAGAAGTTGCGAGACAGCGTGGGCAGGAATTCTGAACGGCCGACGAAGTATGTATAAGAGACATCGAATTTACTCGAGGAATTTTAATTATTTCACGGTTCAATCTTTGCTTTAGTTGTTGCGCGACGTGAATCAATTTGCCCGTTGGCACACATCGAGAGATGGGTCTCGGTGAAAAAAAAAATGCCGACAGTTCTGGCCAATTCCATTCATTAACACAGTGATGAGGGTCTTTCGGTGTGGAAGACCGCAGTCATTTTCTTTTACGTTTCATTATAAATTCCCTTGGAGTCGATTCTCGGACGGTCCTTCTCGGTCCTTCTCCTCGGTCGGTTCTTGGAGACGAATTTATTTTTCGTTTGAGAAACTTCGCGAGATAGCCAGTTATCACTTGTAATAAAATGCCGACGCGGCTGGCAAATGTTATTTTTTGACAGTGATACACAATTTGTCAATATTCTGATTCTTGTCCCACGTAGTCCGTCATAAATAAATTTTTTTTCAATCGAATGAGTTTGCTTTAAAGAAAAAATTAATTTTTTGCAACCGATAGCACTTTATTTTTTTTATTAGTACGATTTATTACCTTTAAATTTACTGAAAGAGTGTGACAATACAAAGTGAAGTAGTATAAAACAATCCAAATTTTGTTCACCAACAAAAAAAGGAATAGGGCGACAGCAGAAACGGAGAGTGCTGCTTCAAAGACGCAGGTAGAAAAGTTTGTAGCGTTCATTTAAAAAAATAGGTTTTGTTGCCCTCCTTTTTTTATGGCTCACTTAGTCAACCGTCTCGACGTAAGGATATTCCCCAGAGCGTCTCCACTACGATTCATTCATTTCGAAGAATGCCATAAACCTTTTTTCCGGTAACAGACAAGAGAGAAGCCGGCTGTTGTGCTTCGGAGTTTCGGCCTTCGACGGAAGTAGAAACGGTCGTTGATGTACCGCTCGCGCCGTTCGCGCGAAAGAGCAAAGTCAACGGCGCGGGCGCGAAAGACACGAAGCTATGCGGTGGTTGCGGGTTGCAAAAGGTGATGTACACGGTCACGAAGCCGATGGAAGTAGTAACAGCGAATCTGCGTCGAGCAGACTGTGTCAGCTGATGCGTCCTCGTTCGATTCATATGCGCGTATCGAAGTCTAGTGCTTTGCACACACGCGACGAAAACCTTTCAATATTCATTATCCGATCCGTCCTATTCATTAATTCGCTTAGCTGTGTAAAATCGCTCGATCTATATAGACGATGAATTAATAGCGTCTCGGGTGTGCGCGGTAGCCGCGATTAGAAACACGGAGGTGTGGTGTTTGGCCTCGACGATAAAGAATGAAAGGCGATGATGACTGTCGTGTTTTCTTCGGCTCGTGGTTATCGGCGTGTTGCTGTCGCCGAGCGATGCGACGATGATGATGACGACGTGAGATTCGCCGGCCGTGTCTCCGGTACAAGACGATTTCCGCTTCGTGGACCGGAAAAAGTAGGGACGAGAGTGGACACTCCGAGCGAGGAACGAGAACGATTATGCTCGGTTTACTCGCGGGCGTACGAGCGAGCAATAACCCGCTGTCGCAAAATATCTCGGCAAAATCTTATCTCCACGCGTCGTCTTTCTTCCTGGTGCGCTATGAACTAATACGGTAGAGTGGATTCGCCCTTTAAATCCACAAAGGCTACTGTTGCCAGGTGCGATAATAAAGTTTATACGTGTTTTCGTTAATTAACCATTTGACGGCCACTGGAAAAAACGCTGGAGGCATCGTACCATCGTCACGTTTGACGAACAAAACTTTTTTTTTTCGTTAATAACGTCATTATTTTAATTAATTAGAAAATGAAAACGTATAACGACGAGAAGGTCGAACGACACATAATCATCAACATCAAAGATTCATTTTTTAATAGAGATTCATTAATATTGTCATCAATTTCATTAATTTTTACACATTGAAACCTGCGACAAAAAAAAAGTTTATGTTTATTATAATCGCCAGCATCGAAGGCTCATTTATTCTGGAGGTACGCGAAATGTGGCTTTTCAGTGAAACTTATGGAGTTAACATTGCGTAACGAAGTTTTCTTGCGATGGTGAAGCGAACCTGTAGTTGAGGGAATTATTCCATCCGAGAAACTATTTCGCGTAACAATCTTATCTTCTTATCGATGAATACGGATTTTAATGGTCTCGCGTATAAAAAAGGTGTATCATGTTCGTCCGTTGGTCACTTTACTAAGCAGCAAAAGTGCACAATTAAGCGATATCAGACGAGCAGCATAGAGCGCCCGAGTTGAGGTTGCGCAAGGCAAGCTTTCGCTCACAGCCGGCTAGTAAAAAAGACGAACGTGCGGGCGAGCGCGCGCGCCTCTTGGCGTTAAAAGAAAGAGAGAAAAGTGATGTGGCAAAGACAAAGGGGAACTATGAACGGGCGCTAAAGGTTGTTTTGCTTGACAAAAGCCGGGCAACGTCGTCGGTGCAAAGCCGACCGAGCCGAAGTACCCAAACTTTCAGTCGAGCGTGACCTCGATGAAATCTAACGAACCCTCCCTTTGCCGCCGGCGCTCCCCCGTTGGACTGTACGAAACTTGCGCAATCGTTCGGCCGTCGTAGCTGTGTCTCGTCCTCGTTGCTACGTTGCTTGTCCCGCGCGGCGCGTTTAAGTATTCGTCGATTTTCCTGCCTGACTAATGTGGCCTCTCGCTTATAGCCGGTCTTGTCCGGTTTGAGGCGACGACGAAGTCGACAATGAAGAGCCCCAGCTGTCCGCGACTCGCGGCCGAAGACGAGCTCGTCGGGGATACGAAAAATTGCATTCGTTTGGAGCGCGCGCCATCCGTAGAGGAAGCTCGAATAATCGAACGAATAAATTATAAATGAAAGCATAGTGTATGAAATTATAAATGAAACGAATTATGCAAAAAAAAAAAAAAAATTATCAAATTAAATTGTTCTCTAAAAATAAAGAATTAAAACAAAAGGAGAATAGCCTACATACGGCACATATAAAGCGGTCAAGACTTTATAAATATCGAAAATATCATCGATTTCCTGTTTACGAGAATGAAAATAGTTTGATAACTCAATCCTCAAGTTGAGCATAAACTGAAACTATACCTGAAACTATAAAATCTGGAAATTCGATCAATTGAGTAATTAAAAAAATAAAGTTGTTTTCGAGGCTATCGAAAGCCAGCGTTAAACGATAAAGTAAGCAGTGGGCCACCGTTTTACGATCATTCTCGATTCCAAGTGTTAAATATTCGTTAAGTGTTTCTTTCTCGCTCGCGCCAAGACCTTGATCGCTGCGTTCTTACCGATATACAATAACACATATACAGCATAACACTTAAATGGCATAGCTAATATATCGGTACGTATAAGCAAAGGGACCGGGTGGGGGTTTTGCCTTTCTCTCCGTCCTTTTTTCGCGGGCTCGCGGACTCGTGTGTGTTGGCGCGTGTGTGCGCGCGCGCCTCGTGCGGTTAGAGGATTTAAACGAGCGGGCGAGAAACGTGCGACGCCTACGAAACGCGGATATAGCCGAAGGGAATGTAGGTCATAGTGCGCGCGGAAAGGGTGGCTCGATTTTGCCTCCTCTCCTCATCGCCTCCCTTCTTTCGTGCTCGAAGACATTCGCGCGGCTATGCGGAGCATCGCTCTTTCTCTCTCGTTCACTCCCTCGCGTCACGAATCACTACAAACGAAACTGCGGAGAAACACAAACGCATACTCGCATCAACTACGCTGTCGTAGTGTTGCAGTCGCTCTTCGGTGCAGTCTGCAGTGCAGCATAAGGCGCGGGTAAAACGTGCCCGCACACCGCGGCAAATCGATACGTCCACGTGTGCGACGGGCTCGCTACTTTATGCATGTATACAAAAACACCCAACCGAATCCCCGAGGGCTCTGACTATACACGCGAACTACCAAGCGACTAAGCGACTCGAACCGCCGAGGTATATAGAACAGGAGCTTACAGCTGTGAGTCACACGCGTCTAGAAACTGAATACACTCGTGCCGACATCCAGTGTTCGCGCGGGGAGTTCCACGGCTGCGAAAGACACACTTCGACTTATCAACGACAGCGATTTCTACCGAACCCTCCCTCGAACGCTTCAGACATATCTTCTTTCAACTAACAGTCTTGTGGAATTCATAAGAAAAAAACGTCGGATGAACTCCACTTTCTCGATAGTAGTGCGTTACGTTCAGCGACGATACTGTGTTCAATTATCGCGGCTAAAAATTCGATTTATCAGCCTTGGGAAGCCCAATCGATAATTCGCCGAACGAAAACAATTTCATTACATTTCTTCGACAAAACACTTTTTTTTTGCAGATCCGGACGTTGGGCCAAATGTTTTTCTCATAATACTGTATCGAATTATCCATTGTTCGAGTAATTACTGTGCTCACATTTTTATTGTTTCGCCAAAAAAAGAAGTTGACATGGTGTGGCTTAGCCTAGCGTGAATTATCTCGGATTCGGGCCAGCGATTTTTTTTTCACACTACACCACAGTTACGATAAGAATAAAGACCGCGAATTGCTTCATTCTTTCTCTCGCTGCGTGACTCCGAACTTCGAATCGCGTTCACGCTTTCACGATTTCGTCGGTATGTGATATCCCCCACCTAGACTCGATCTCTCGAACTTTATACGAATCTTTAGCGTGAAAATTTGACGCTTCCTTGACGATGACGCCCCTCTCTAGCGGAGATTGGCAGTGGATCAGCGGCAGCTGCTTGCGCACACGTGTAAAGGACGTCGTAGTTGCTGTATGCGTGTGTGACACGTGAATGCCCGTGAATCTCGAGAGGAACGTTCGTCACTAGGTAACGGATTAGCCGTACTTCCGGTTCGTCTGATCCTCCCCTCGGCGGCTCGTTCATTAGGCATTTAACTACGCAAATTCTGTTATTCTCGGCCAGCGCACTGTTCGTTCTTCGCCTTTTCTGCGCGGCAAAACAAGAACGAAACGAGAGTAATTCACCAATTTATATCGTACGAGCGAGTGAAACTAAAGCGACGTCACGCGGTTTTACCGCGCGTCTCCCTCGGTAATTTTCCAAGTGATTCACCGTTCGATGCGTCGTCAACGTCGTCGCGCGCGCGCTAGCCGAGAGGCACGGAATCGAAGAAAAAAAGCGCAGCAGCGAAACGGATCTATTATATAAATTCTTATAAATGATCGTTTGATTTGCATATCGACGATTGTTTCGTGCCTGTTGGCTTCTGCCAACGGCGAGATTATTCGACCGACGACGATTGCCTCGTTAATAACGCTATTTATATTGAACTCATCTCGTTTCGATTGGTATCGAAACGCGTGGCGAGTTTCGAAGTTTATTTTTGCCTGTCACTGTGGCGCTGTGGACTCGTCTCGCTAAAATTGGATTGGGATGGAAGTTTGCGTACGGTGCGGCAGAGAGGCCACCGGTTTACAGCGAAAGCCGCGATTCTCTCGCATCGGAAAGCTAGACGTGTCTTTTGGCTCAACGGAGAGAAGAAAATGAGAAAAAGACTACCGGGAAAAAAATTCTTTTTGGTTGGAGAAACAAAAGCTCCGAATCTGTAATCTTCTAAAAAATGTTAGATGTTCGATGGAATGTTTAATGGCGCCCACATCGTTTGAATAGGAATGAGTCTGCTCACCTCCGCGCTAAGAGTGTACTAGATCTCGGTCTGATACCGGAGCCGGAGCAGTATTATGAGAATCATGGACTCACGAAGTTCATTGTCTCGTTCGACTGGCCCGATATACTTTAACCTCTGGTTTATCCGTCTGCGTTTACCGAGAAAACGCACGGAGGCTCGTTCTAACGAGATTCGATGCACAACAATGACTCCGCATCATTGTATCCACACGACGCAGGATTTTTCGTCCGGTTCGTGGTCTTTTACGACGTTCTTTTCTAACGATAGTCCGAGCGCGGCATCGAGTATAGCCGTAGCGATAAAATAGTCATAGGAGTCGAGAGTTCATTGTCTTACGGCTGCTACGCGACTAGGATACATGCATATACACAGGTAGGCTGCTTGACGACATCGACCGCGCGGAATTCGAGTTACGTGAGCATCCAAAAACCGATACTCGGCGCAACACGTGATTTCCAAGTCGATGCCATAGCTAGCTCCCCCAACGTGTCTTGCACTTATTGATTTCTGGAAACGGAATTTTGAACTACTCGGGATACAAATTCTTTTTATCTTTTGAGAATACACGATATTCAGAAGTGTCGTTAATTGTTGCTCGAAGCGCCGCGGAGCTATTCAATACTTGAATACTCAAGATGATAACGAATCGACGAGTACAAGTGTCGATTTCATTGATTAAAATTCTTTCGACCAGAGTTGTTAAGGGCAATATATTTCTTTAATTTTTCCGATGATCCGTTCTTAAATCTCGATAATTTGTACCTTCAGGAACCAATACATCACGCCCAAAAATACACCAATTATTTACTAAAGAAATTTTTATTCACTCGAGAAATAATTATACTTAACAATATTTTATGAACAGCCTTTTGTTGTTGTCAATTATATTAATAAATAATAATGAATAATTATTTATTTATTATTATTATAAAGGATTTTGATGAATATACATTTTCCACTGTATGAGTACTTAATTTTTGCATTGAAAAGGTGTTTTTACAAGCCTGGTTTTTGAATTGGTCAATATTCATATAACCGTTTTCATGTCTACGCTATTTCGATATTCCGCGCAGAGATTGCATGGAATTCGAGAGCACAACACACGATCCTCGATTCCTCGGGCACTTCCTTCTTTCTCTTTCATTGCCCGAATGATTATATTCACGGTACAGATGCTGGCGTCGGTATTATAATCCCGTAACGCATGTAGGACATTCCAAGCTTCACGGAAGATATCGGCTGTCCGTTCGCCCCGAGAGTATCGGGTATTGTAATAACTATTCCGCCTCTCCCGTTCCATGAGAGCGGGCTTCGAGTGCCCGACAACAGTACGTACGAGAAATAAGATTCTTCGGGATCCAACGAGTCGCTTGGGATCGCGATGATTCTCGCAGACGATCAGCGAGACTTTGACTCTGATAATGGGGCCGCGTCGGTCGCGAGGACTCGGTTCATTGTCTCGATGTTGCTCGCTCGCCCGTGGCTGCTGCTGTTCGGCCGTTCGTTCATTCGTCGACTAGAAAGAGAGAAAGACCCGTCGACCGCGCGGGGCAAACCAGAGCGAGCTAGGGGGCACGACCCGTTCCATCCCGACTTCCGACGCCGTTCGTTCGTTGCTTCGTTCTCGCGTTTCTTCTTTCGTTCGCTCATTCGCTCGCCGGAGTTCCCGCTTCTCGAAACCCGTTTCTATCGCTTGCGCATGGCTGAGCCTCCGCGGACTCCTCCGAGTGAGCCTTCTCCACCGACCGGCACACCAAACACAGCGAGCCGTGCTTTGCTCTGCTTCTCCACCACCACTCGGCTCCGATCCGCTTAGAGCACGGGTACCGCGGCGGCGAGTCTCTCGGCATCGTCGAAGTCGAGTTTACCGAATGGCGTGGCGGCCAGTGGTAGTGGAGGGTAACGAAGCAGACGGGAGAGACTGACGAATCTCCGACGGATATCTTAAAGGAAGAAAGGTCGAAACGTGCTACGCGATAGAAAAAAAAATACAGACACAAATTCTTGCCCGTCGCAAACTCCTTTGGCGATTCGTAGGTGAGAAATTCCCAGAAGAACGAAGAAAAAGTAAAGTAACAGTAAATTGTTTAAGCCAAAGTACTCGATTGATCGGTGATAAATTATCGATCGGCATAGTGATAGATAGAACGTCATTACATCTACTAATTTTTTTTCTTGCCACACGCATCTACACATTCTTATGCTAATATTTCGATCATAAGCCCCAGTAGGAAGGTTTGATTGAAATAAATTGAATCTATTAGAATACCAGTCTACTAGACCATTTAATGCGCGGAGGGAATGAATCTAGTGAATTTATTTGAATCATACAAAGACGAGTATCCATTGGATTGACAATGTAGTGAGACGAAAAAAACAACGGACGAGAAAGAACTCGTGTGCGATCCCCACGAGGAAGCGCGTGACTCAGAGTGTTTTCCCCTCACCTCCGTGGGTTTGTGCGAACGTCTCTCGCGCGCGCGTCTCTCTTTCTCGAGAACGTATGCAGTGGTCGCGGACTTGTAATAGCCGGCTCGTGCTACCCTGTCCGTTTTCGACGTCGGCCGATAATCGCAATATTTTTTTTTATATTTCCTCATCACGCGATGCGTCATGGGGGCTCTCTCTCGAAAGGGTAAATAATTTCTACCACGATTCATTTTTGTTCAAAATTTTTTTTCAACTTCCTTGGACACATATGTTGCCTCGTACGCGGAGGCAATACGAAACTCAGTCGTACGAACCGCGATGAAAGATAAACAGAATATTATTATGAGAAATAATGGAGCTCACAGCGGTACTTTACTCATTCGACGGCAACAGCAGCCGTTTGAGTTGTGTTCACTGCTCGCAGTGCTTCTCGTTTCATTGCGATCTCGAGACGGTGCCGAGCTCAGGAAAAGATCCCGTTTTAGTAGCTGCCGCTGCACTATAGTGGCGAACATACGTATATACGTATATACGTATTCGTGCACTCGGCCACTATAAAGCTTTCGTATTTTATTGTATACTCCAGGGTATAAAGGACACATGCGAGTGACGAGTGTATAGTGAGGTACTCGACGGAACAACTATACATGCTTTGGCTCAATCTCTCTCTCTGTTCTGTCTATGATGTGCCCCCTCGCTGTCGTTGCTGTCGGAACGCGAGAAACTTTCGAACGACGGTAACGACAGCGGCGAAGCTAACACGCCTCCGGCATGTGGAGGATAGAATAGAATCACGGAAACCACCTGCATCTATACAGATACCCGCCTTTTCCTCGAGCTCGAAACACTGTTACACATTAATAACATTACATTTCTTAGCGGACCCGAGTTTTCAGTTACACGAGCTGTTCTTGCTGCACCCGTTAACCTTAATCGAAAAAAAATCACAAACTCCAACGGTCAATATGAAATGCGATACAGTATTTTTTCATGCCGTTGAAATTCGAGCCAAGAAACTTAATCATAAATTGAGCAATGTTTTTTAAAACCTACATCGGCGCATCTTTATTGCAAGGCTATTTGACGGACGGCGCATAGTGGATTTCTATTTGCGTGCAAACGGCTAATTTGCAATTGTAGCGAAGAAGAAAAAACCTTCAATCAATGCAAATTGCAGCTATAAAAGTAATATTGACCGCGAACAATTTCTCCTTCGCGGTAGCGCCGCGTTGCGATTCAATCAACTACTTTTTATTGCGTGGGCGGAAGTTTCTTCTCTCCAAAGTCCATTCACTTGCGCGTATTATCATCCTCGTCGCCCTCGGCATGATAAATTCTGCGCTATATAAGAGACTATAATACGTGACGAACTCTCGCTATCGTTGCAGAAACACGCGCGGGAGTTTTCACTTTCACACGATTTCCCATCCTGTGGCGTCCCAGAACCCGTGTGTTCTCTCCCCGCGTTCGCGAATCTCCCGGCTTCATAGTTTTCCCCCCTCAAGAAGCGATAGTCTTTGAGCCGCCGAGGCGTTATAACCATCGTCATCGTGCATTAACATTGCCGAGCGTCGAGACTAAAGAGTGTAACGCGATTAGCGCGCCTGCGACTCGAATCCATTTGCCATCCTCTCTTCGTATATATCAACGACGACGACGACGACGACGATGACGCCGGAGAGTTTACTCTCTCGCTGTGGCGCATGATCGAATCCAATGTATTTTAGTCTTAGCCGATCCTCGCAAACTCGCCGTCGCTCGATGCAATCATGTCCCATTTACGACTTTGACGTTTGCCCGACTATGCGCGTTGTGTATAACAACGCACGCGTGCACGCTGAGTGATTGACGATCCGCGCCTGTTCGCACCCGTTAATACTTCTGTAAAAAAAAAAAAAAAACTTACCAAAGTCGATCGATAAACAGCCCCAACCTCATTTTTCTTCGTGCATTTTGCGCGAGCAAAGAGCAACGGCGCAATATCGTTCGCGGAAACCAATCATCATTGATAGGAGACAAAAAAAAATGTCCAAAAAACAATTCACGACGAAATAAAGTGTCTCGAGGCTGTAATAAAGTTAAAAATACGACCGCATATTAGCATAAAAGATACATTTGTATCGCGCATACCATGCGACACTTTGCTTCGCGTACATTATCTTGAATGTTGAACGATAAATCGTATTTCAATGATTTACCGGCTCCCATCATCCTTAAAATCGATACGGCAAATTGCTACGTAACGTCCGAGAAATAATGTATCAATCCGAGAATAGCCGGGTTTGGAGTATTTTCGATCGATTAATCACCGCCGAGCCCCTCTTGACGGGCAGATACATGCACATCTGCAGAACCGAGCGTTGCTCGATCCTCGAGGTCGGTGCAAGCCTCGTGTGCTTGACCAAAATAAGCCGTCCTCTTGATATACCCAACGGAGAGGAGCCATTATATATCACATCGATTCTGTAACGAAGTCGTCTCGAGGATGTGACTTCTACGATGTGTTAAGATGTCATATACAACCTCTCGCTGGTTGTATATCTAGGTAGTGCACGACTATTTATCTCTAACACGGCGTACCTACACCCACTCTATCTACTGCCCACTCTCTTGAACTCGATATCTCGCTCTCGTCAGCCTCGCGCCGCTCGTCGTCTCTCCTTCCCCCTCGCCATCGTGCGCCGCTCTCGACTCCGTACACACATTATGCAACGAGCGTAAATTTCGTTAACTCGTTGCAAGGTCTACCGGGCTTGCCTAGTGGTGCTTGTTGGCGACCGAGCGCAGTCGTGTAAGTATAATGACGTTGCCGGTAGGGAAACCCTACTGCGGCACTCACGGCCTCTCTCGTATATATAAAAGCTGTTTTGTGTATATCGCCATGCGACAAACGAACGACGACGACGACGATAATGATATGAGAGAGCGAACGTTAGCCATCTCGACTAGCTACTTCAGGTGGTCTGGAAATATATCATCTTATTGAGTATAAAGCTGTAAAAGGGTTTGTTTTCGGGGACAATTTATGCGCGCTTATTAAATTTGTACTCGAACCATATACTTGTCTTTCTTATACACCGATTGAAGTATCAGAGTATTCCTGTACATATGAGGAATCTCGAAATATTTGTACAATAAGTGTTCGATCGTCGAGAGTGTTCAAAAACGAGTAAAATTTTTCTTTGAAACTTTTCTCTACGATGCATCGATTTCGAGATACGAGTACTTCAACAATTCAGCCAATAAGCTCGCTCGACGCAGATGGCGCGCGAGTCGTGAGCGCTTCCCATTGGCTGCAAACTTTACTCAGCTGTATCTCGAAAAGTATGGACTCAAGAAAAATGTTCTAAAGGGACTGCTAGTTCAGTTTTGAACTCCGAATACAGTTCTATATTTTTTGTTGCGATTCATGTTACTCTTTGATGTAATGTTTTTTTTCACCAGTGTAGGTGCATTGAATGCTCCCAAGGAAAGTAATCCTGTATTGCGAACTTAGATGCTGGTATCGATAGATAAATATTCCGTTGTATATAGCCTTCGATTTGGTATACACGAAGTAACGGGGCACTGCCGACCGAGGAACCTGGTTCAATCCGATTACCGTATTATTATAATGCCTTCGTACCCAATCTCGGAAAGCCTGGATGTATACATGCTCGTTGGCAATGTAATATGCCAGAGTTCATTCGCTAAACGTAAATTGTCCGTTGCAACGTTGCATCCGTGAATAAGTATGCATATGCCTCCAGCTGCGGCCGGTTGACGCAGTGGAAGAGGCGCGCAACAGGTGCTGACTTTCGAGGCTGATTCTTTTAGAGTGTCGGCACACGCTGAGCTATATAGATCGCGAGCGTCGAGCGTTAATTATTAATCCTCCGTATGGCGAGATTTTTCCGGTAGGGGAGAGGAGAACGCGCATCTTCCGTGACACACACAGTGCACGACCAACACTCCCGGGTGTCGTAAGCAGAAACTATTCTGTTCTCGAACGGCCCGTTTTTTTCTTATCGATCGACTTCACTCGAGGGTACTCGGAACTAGCGATACCGCGAAACATAACACCGTAGATTGTACATCAACGAAAAAAAAAAATATACATAATATCACAAGCTTGGCTGGACAGGGAGGTTTCGGGAGCGGGTTAAACGAGCCGTCAAACTAAACGTTGGCCTTATTTCATTGTGTTTCAGGGGTGCTGGAGATGGCCGCGACCGAGAGCACGATTCGATTCAGCGGCCACACGTTGGACAAGGCGACCAAGGCCAAGGTACGTGAAATTAGAAAAAACATCAAAACTGAACTCTATTGTGCCGTACTTTGCCCCAAATAACATGTTCTCTATTTTTGAAAATATCTTCTTGGGCGAAATAAACAATGTTGCACCTCGCACATATTTCATAATTTTTTTCGAAACTTCACATAGTTTATTTCAAAAAAGAAATAGTTCTACTCTTCAAATAGTGTATTTAAATAAAGAAATATTTCTACTCTTCAGATAGTAAAAAAACAAAGAAATCCGTCTATTAACAGAGAGGCCGATACGTTCTCAAAAAAATAAAAGCAAAGTCAATTGAATTAATTATAAAAACGGAAGAGAATGAGGAAATTGACGACAGTTGCTTCCGGCTTGTTCGCAGGTTACCTTGGAGAACTATTATAGCAACCTGATAGCTCAGCATATAGAGCGCAAGCAGAGGCTAGCGAAGTTGGAAGAATCGTTGAAGGACGAGGGTCTCTCGGAGCAGCAGAAGCAAGAGAAACGTCAGCAGCATGCACAGAAAGAGACGGAATTCTTGCGTTTGAAACGCTCGAGGCTCGGAGTCGAAGATTTCGAGCCGCTGAAAGTCATAGGACGCGGCGCATTTGGCGAGGTAAGAAGGTCGGCGTCGTGCATCGCCTGTTGTTTTTCTTCTTTTTCTTCATTACTTCCTCGTGTCCTCCGACCGCGACCGTACGGTAGCGGACCATACATTCCTTATCCGTACGAAAGATCTTCGCGCTTGCCAGGCAAGCAACACTCCGAAGATTCCCGACTTGTGCGCGCGACACGGAATTCCGGATGTGCCGATGAAAACATTGTTTTTTTTCCGCTTCACGCAGGTGAGACTCGTGCAGAAGAAGGACACCGGTCACGTTTACGCCATGAAAATCCTACGAAAGGCTGACATGCTCGAGAAGGAACAAGTGGCTCACGTCAGAGCCGAGAGAGACGTACTCGTCGAAGCCGATCATCAGTGGGTCGTTAAGATGTACTACAGCTTTCAGGATCCTATCAATTTGTATCTCATCATGGAATTTTTGCCCGGAGGTAACACACACCCGCTGTTAACTCGTTAGCTATTATCTCTCGATGTCGTACGCGTCAACAACAAATTTTGTTGAATTTATGTTAATTTTCTGGTTCCTTTGCTGTTTTGCAGGCGACATGATGACCCTTCTTATGAAAAAAGACACCCTGTCCGAGGAGTGCACGCAATTTTATATTTCCGAGACGGCACTGGCGATCGACTCGATACACAAACTAGGTTTTATTCATAGGTGAGTCTGCAGAATGAGATTGAATATTATATCATCTTGAATTTGTGCTGATTGCAACGATTCTTCGATCACAGGGATATCAAACCCGACAACCTGTTGCTGGACGCACGGGGCCACATAAAGCTCTCGGATTTCGGTCTTTGCACGGGCCTCAAGAAATCGCACAGAACCGATTTTTACAGAGACTTGAGCCAGGCTAAACCCTCGGATTTCAGTAAGTATGCGCTGAGAAAAAATAAAATAGAAGGTAGCTAAAACACACTTGGTTTCATTAAAAAATTCCAATCTTGAAATCTATATTTAATAGTTCCCATGAGATCGCAAAGAGAAAAAAATAGCGGCGAATACGCCGAATTAATAACGGGCCCGAGGGCGAGATTCGTGAAAAAAAAAGTAACGGGCTCGACTTTGATACGGAAAGAAAAAACGGATTCTTGCACAAATCGAGACTCGCTTTTACTACGAATTTCCTGTTTTATGCCTGTATACGGGAACTATAAAATGTAGAGAAGAAAAAATGACACGAATACTGATCCGTCGAACGTTTGAATATTTTTTTTTGCAGTGACATCGTGCGGAAGCGGTAGCGGTGGAGCGATGGATAGCAAGAGGCGAGCGGAGAGCTGGAAGAGAAACCGGAGGGCACTGGCCTACAGCACAGTTGGTACACCCGACTACATAGCTCCCGAAGTCTTCCTACAGACTGGCTACGGACCGGCGTGCGATTGTTGGTCTCTCGGTGTCATCATGTACGAGATGCTCATAGGTGCGTGTGTTCACACAACAACGTCGATGATCTTAATATGGCATGCCTAACCGTTTATTATATGCTTTATGGCCTCAGGTTACCCACCGTTCTGCAGTGAGAATCCACAAGAGACCTACAGGAAGGTCATGAACTGGCGAGAGACGTTGGTCTTCCCACCGGAAGTGCCGATCAGCGAGGAGGCCAAGGACACGATCGTGAGGTTTTGTTGCGAAGCCGAGAGAAGACTCGGTAAGTCGAAAATCCTCCAATCTTGAGAGCGTCGTAAACGCAAACCTACGCGATCTCCGCGATACAAATTAATTGTATATTTATTATCGTAGGCTCGCAGAGGGGGATCGAAGAGTTGAAACTCGCCCCGTTCTTCCGTGGCGTCGATTGGGAACACATAAGGGAAAGACCCGCGGCTATTCCCGTCGAAGTACGCTCGATCGACGATACGTCGAACTTCGACGAATTCCCGGATGTCAAGCTAGAGATACGTACGTGACAAAATTTTCATAATAATTTCGCTCAATCATTATTTTTCGTTTCACATATATTTTTTTTTATCACGTTCAATGGCACACCGAAGTCTTAGGTTTAATCGTAGTTTTTACTTTTCTGTTGTTGTTGCAGCTTCGGCACCGTTGCCACAAGACGGCGAGGTGATATACAAGGATTGGGTATTCATAAATTACACGTTCAAGCGCTTCGAGGGTCTTACGCAACGGGGCACGCCTACCAAAAAATAGCAACTCTCGAATGCTTGTTTGGCAATCGGCAATCAGCAAAGCGATTCTATCGGTACACCGGCCCAAGTACACCATAATCCGCATTAAGTGCCGGTTAATCAATTCAGGGAGATCTCGCGCATCTCCTCTATCTCTATCGACGATGACGACGCGCCTCACCTCGGTTATGGCCTATGCGCCAATTTTCCCGAACGCTCGCAAACGCTTTCGGGATTGCAGAAATATGAGACTGCAAACGCGCGGGGCGTCCGCGTGTGAGTGTGTGTGTGTGTGGGTGTTTGTGTGTGTGGCTCAATCGCCGTATCGAAGACGGACTTTGCGAGATTATTGCGAGACGCGCGGCGATGACGCCGATGGAGAAACAGTGGTACGGCGCAGAGATGGGCAGAACATTCATTCGAAGAATGTTAATGACTATTCGAATCTAGCGACGTTTTGTCGATCGAAATATAATTTTTTCGAAGGTTCCTCGAAGGCGTAAAATGTGTGTTACATTTCGTCGTCGCGAGTACACGAATTCGTACGACGAAATGGCATGATTTTTTTGTTTTCAATCGATATTCGCCCTTATATTCAATTGGACAAAAAAGTTTTACGTTGGCCGTTGTTTTTACTCGACCACGGAGAGGCTTTGAAGAAATGAGATTTGACTGTCGGTCGACTCTTCGGTAATTTGTCGAGATGAGAAGTTGTTTCGTTCGCAATGATTGTCCCATCTCTGGGTACGGCAACTCACGACGACGACCCGGTCTCGCGACACGATCCAAGTAGGCGCAACATGGTCCTCGCTATGAGCTCTCTCTCTTTTTCTCTCTTACCTTTCCTCTCTAGAAATTCTATTTTCTCAAACCTTATCGTACCCCTTTGTTTTCCCAATCTCTACTTTTCATCTGTCCTCTCTTCAATCTCATACTCTCTGTCATTTTTTCTATTTCTGTGAGTATACTGTTTCACTCGCCCTATTATAATTTCCGTGTTTCTTTTCTTTCGCCTTACAACCTTTCGTTCAATTATCGACAAGGCGCGCTGTGATATAATTCTCAATGAAAATTAATCATTTACATGGAGAACTTGTTATTCGTGATCGGTCGTACGATGTAATTTGTTACCGTTCGATCCATGAGGATTACGAACGCGAGAATAATAAAGAAGAATAAAAAAGAAAAAAAAAAAACGAAATGAAAATGAAACGTAGCTGTTTTATCGCGAGGTCACGCGCGTTTTTTT
This sequence comes from Ischnus inquisitorius, assembly GCA_963924025.1. Taxonomy (NCBI): domain Eukaryota; kingdom Metazoa; phylum Arthropoda; class Insecta; order Hymenoptera; family Ichneumonidae; genus Ischnus; species Ischnus inquisitorius. The sequence continues at coordinate 10,558,098 of OZ001248.1, read as the reverse complement.
TTCGGGGAGCGGCTCGTTCGTTCGTTGCCCGATCAAGGTTCCTAACACGAATAACATGCGGCACTCTCTATCTGGCATTGTGCTTGAAAATACCGGAAAATAACGTAAAGCAAAACGCTAAATGTAATGTAATTTTGAAGTTTCGTGTGATAAAGCCCCGAGACTCCTCCCTCGCGTTTATGCCCTGTTTCCTTGAAAAAAAGAAGAAAAAAATTCCCCTCGGCAAATCCGAGAAAACCGTTCCGCTCTCCACGTTCGTACGTCTGTTCATTCGTTCTAACGGGTTTTTCAAAACTATTCAGAACTCTTTTTCTTGCGAGTATTCGCGATTCGCTCGACCTCCGAGAAAGAAAAGAGTAAATTCACGACCAGGGCACCACTCGATGAATTATATAAATAAAAGACGAAATAACGTTTATCATAGGTAAAATTTAAGTAATTCTGCTCTCCGCGCGTGATCCATCGCTCCGGGAGGAAAAAAATACACGCGGCCCGAATTATTTTCCCAATTTTGCCAATTGACGCGTTACACCGAACGGCGGTTGCGCACAGTCGTGTGGAGGTTTTTATTAGTCGGGCGAGGACGAAGAAGAAAAATAAATGAAAAATGTAACGATATACATACGTGAAATTCAGATAAACAGACTCATACATATTATATATTCGACGAGAAATTAGTTTCTTACGATTTTGCGAGCGTATAAAAGAACAAACTATAATATGAATATCATACATATAGAGCACCAACCGTACCGTGTAAAAGTTTCAATATAGTTTGATAAAGTGGAGCGATTAGGTTTACGGTTATAACTCTAGTACGTTGCATATGCAAATGAGAAAGAAGACAAAAAAAACGAGAGAAATACACAGTACTAAGCGACGGATAAAGATAAAAAATTGAACAAGAGAAGGTTCTTGAAAAAGTAAAAAAGTACGGGACTAATGTAACGGAAACAACTATTTTCTTCATTCACTTAGACGACTTAGAGAACAATAGGAATCGAGGATTTTAAAACGCATATTAACGTGAGTCAACGAGCGATAGTGGAGTCGATATTATAAATTTAGTAACGCTGTATATTGAAAAAGAAAAAAAAGAAAATACAAATCGTTCGCGAAACAATATTGACGATATTCATCGCGAACGACGTCCAATTCTATCGATTTACAAACAGAAGAAGAAAATAATAAAAATCGTGCGATCGCAATTTATTTATCTATTCAAAGAAAAAAAGTCTAAATGGAAAAAAGAAAAGAGAAGAAAAAAAAACGAAGAAAGAAAGAAATAATAAATAAAAAATAATACAACAATAGCCACGAGATGCCTTTGACGCAGTAATTTTTGGTGCCCTGGAGCAGCGAGCGACTAGCCGATCGTGAGGTGACATAATCACCACCTCTTACAAAATATATCTATTTACGTGTACCTACATTGTAACGCGGTATGCCTATCCTCCCCGCCTCCTCCGGAAGCTCGAGTTACCGAATGAATTAAAAGTACACGAAGAAAAGTAAAAGTAACGTAACAAAAAAAAAAAGGTTATCATTAGCTGCTAGCTATCTGGCTTTGTTCTAGAATTAGATCGGCTCTTTGTACGGATTGCGAATCGATGACGGCGAACGTTCCCGGATAGCTCGATAATCTGAATATCCGAGTCGCTAGATATGTTTCTTTACGCGTGTATTCTTTGTTTCCTGTTTCCATTGCCAAATCTCGCCTGTCGTCGTAATCATAATCGTGTTGCGTGATCCCTTCCCCGTCGATGCATCCTCCCGATCCGCCGTTGATCCTCTCTCTCACGGGCGTGGCGAACGTACGGCCTTGAACGTTTATTCGTGTTTAATCTAGTGCTCTCCTCGTGCTAATACGATACAAATAATAAGATTTAAAGAAAATTGCATTGTTGTTGCTCGTCAACGTCGAATTTGAAAAAAAATCGATTTACGATTAGGTGTCTTTTTGGATAGTGCACTATCGAGAAAAAACCAGTAGCTTCTTGCGATTAATCGACGATTCGACGATGTATCATTGATTTCACCATGCGCGTCTCCTACCTCTTGATCTATTTGTGCAAAGGAAAGAGCATACAACTGATTGTATAAATTATATACCCCTCAATATCTCTAAGGAGCTGTCTTACTTTCCTTGCCATCAATGTATATCTGCCGTACGAGCAGTTGTCGACGAAGTTGGAAAAAAAAGAGGAAACCGCGTCGTAGAGAGCGAGAGGCGAAATGATCTAGGACACGTTATAGAGTCGGTATCAATCCGCAGAGAGAAGATTTTTATCTCTGTTAGATAGATAAATCTATACTGTAGTGGACCGTTCGATATCGATCGAAGATGCGCGACGACAATCTTCCGACAATTCGTCTCTCTAATTCTCTTCTTCGACATGCACACGTCGATAGTACTTTCGTTTTTTTTTTTTATCTGTTTCACCACGATGTGTAATCTCCTCTCGATCCGTTTCAATAATCTGTACAGTGATTTAGTTTAATTCAAACGATAGAAGAAGATTGTTTAGATCGATATATATATATAGTTTTTAAGTAGAAGAAAAAAGAAGAAAAAACAGCCCACGTTCATCGCGAATATAGTACGTAAGGATATACATATTTTGGTAGGCAGAATCGGCAGCGGCGAAAAGCACCGGCGCAGAAACCAGGTCACGCATATATACGTCCGACGACAATGAGCCACGAGAAAGATCAGCGTCATTGAAATTATTTTGCACGTAAATTACACGGAAGAAAAAAGAATATGAAGAAATAACACGATTAATCGTCGCGATCGTTGAAACGACGTAGTTGGAGTAAATGAATCGCGTAAACGAGACAAGGCGACGAGTGGATCGAGATATTTTATAGTAGGCTTGTGATTAAATTAAAGAATTATTATCGAATGAATTAAATGAAAACGATGTATAAAGAGAAAACATTGCTTTCCACATGCAGAATATACTATTGTAATTATGTCGTTAATAAATTGTTTTTTATTTTAATTTGTCGCTTTCGATGCATTTATTCAGCTCGACGTTAAATAAAAAAATATGTATATATTTTTGCACACGCAATTACTCATGCTAATTATTTCACCGTGATTCAGAGGTGTTGGAAGAGGGACGGAAGTAAGGAGAATCGAACACGAGTATTTCTTCGCTGTTGATGCGCAACGGTAGGCGACGGCATCTATGAAATTTTAGTAAATCGGAGAGATCCTAACTCGATCATGGTTTAACCGAAAATAAGACCAAGAATAGAGCCTAGCAATATTTTGTCTCGGAATAAAATTTTCTAAAAAAAATTCTCGGCATCTCATTTTTCGCTCACTTCTTTTATTTTATTAAAGAACTTACAATATTATTCGAAATATTATTTCCGGTGTAAAATCTCAATATTTTACCGGAAGTGGCGGGCCAAAAGAAACTTCTGCTTTTCACCGGAAGTGACGTTGGTAAGTAAAATCTTACTTTTGACCGGACATTTTTTTTCTCCCAACGTCACTTCCAGTTGAAAACTGCATTTTTTTAAAACGTCACGTCCGGTTTGCGAAGGTCAATTTTTCACCGGAAGTGACCTCACAAAGAGATCATTAGATTTTCTAGCAGTTGAGAAGATACTGATCAACAGTCGTTTATTGAGTATGCAATAACAACGAGTGCATTATATTCGGTTGCTAATACTGAATACTGATCGAGGCCGGTAACGTTGCTTCAGGTGATATATTCTCGACTGTGAGCGCATCGAATTCCTGCTATGCTGTTCGACGATAGTCCTTGGCACTCGCGGAACCACCATCGATGGCGCCACAACCGTGTCCCAGAAATCTCGCGTTGTTTTCAGAGTGATTTTCGCGAAATGTACATCAGTGAAGATGTTTCAGTCCTCAACCGACAGTTGACAGTGTACCTATGTAAATGAGTGTCGCAAGATTGCTTCACCAGCAGGTTAGTGGCGGAAAAAAAATTTTTTCGTAGTTAATGAATATCTGTTTCAAATTATGAGTATCCCGCCCAGTAGTCAAAGCTCAAATTTTTCGACTCCAATTGCAGAAAGTTTGATCGTACATATATCTATATAAAGTATGGGAGTCATTAACGTAAAGTTTTATTTAAATTTCTAAAATGTAGTTTTAATTTACATGTTTGTACTTGACACTGGTTAATTTATATGTAGATAAATACCTTTTATGCGATTAGGTGCCCATCCAAAACATTCCTAGGGAATTCTCGCGTTCTTTCGTGTGTTTTCCTCGAGGTTATTACCGGAAATGCTACAAAACAGCTTTTACATCGAGGGAAATAAATATTTTGGTCTACTCCGCTATATTGGTCTAATCGGCGTCCGCGCTCATTGAATCGTATGTTAATTGTCTATGAAAATAATGAAATAATCATAGTAATAATGATAATAACGTAATAAGAAAATAGTTGCTTAGTTGTACAAACAAAAAAAGAGACTGTTTGTGGGGGAGTAATTATTTAATTTATCAATTTTTTTTAATCCCGCGCGCAATGGGCATAAATAATAAATGTCCCATTAGCCCATCATCATCTCTTAGCCCATAATTTCTCGTTTCATTTTTCTAAATACATTTCATCTAACGGAAAACTGTAAGAAAAAAGACCACGCTGTTCGAAAACGCCCAGCAAGCAGGACTTGTTTTCTTTCGACGCTTCTTTGCAAAGTGGATACGGCCAGTGCGGAGCGGCCGAGGGACACGTACAAATCGTACAATTATGCGCCACGAGAGTCGATTGCCACCGTCAGTTTCCGTATAACTATACACAACAAAATTTCTCCTGGGCTCTCCTGCTCGACGAGTCTCGTGGAAAATGCGATTGGATTGATTTCGGTAATAAATCGCAAGTCCCCCGAAACGTCCGAATAAATTTCGCCCCCACCCTCTCTCTCTCTACCCTTCCACCAGTGTCGACCCCCTTTATTCTTGCGCCGAGAGAAAAGTGATTGCTGTAAACTTGACCGCTACGTGCGTGTCACCACGAGTGCGTGCCACGTACGCGTCGTCCCGTCAAGTGTATAGACACGTATCGCACGGATACGAGAAAACACTTGGGGCAAATTGAGACGCGTATGTGTGAAAAGCGTCGTACCGAAGCCGCCGTCTCGTTCGCTCGTTCGTTCGTTGCATATCGCGGCAAGAGTGGTTATCACCAGGCTGTGATTGGCTGTGCCCTATGACCCGCGAGCATGGCTCCGCCTCTCACTTACGCACCGATATACCGCACTGACCGCCTCCTTTTGCCTTTCGCGGAATCGCGCTTCTCTCCTCTCTTGGCGTATTGTGCGCGCGTTTGCGAAGTTGTACCCTTGAGAGACCGATGGACGGACGGTAAAGCTCGGTACGAACTCAAGATCGTTGTTCTCGTTGCGGAAGGGACTGATAGGAAATTAACCGCGCTAAACGCTGCGAATACGTTGTCCGATCACGAACAGTCCGTAACTACTTGTACCTACATAACGGTACTTCTAAAACCCCCGCGTTGGGGACAGAGGGGATTGGATGTATGGAGATAATGCCAATGTAGCATGTTATGATGCCGCTGTGGTTAATTTATGCGTGGGTGGAAAAAACATCAATTGAAACATAACAAACGCACATTACTCCATCAGCGGAGCGGAAGGCGAGGGTCCGCCGTCGCGCTCGCTACGTTTGTGCCGTTCCTTTTGATCGCCGTCTGACTCCTTCACGTTTTCCTGCGCGCAAGCCCGATGGAATCGGTAAAGAGCCCAGCGACGACGCGTCGCGAACATTACAGTTAAGAACTCGCCGCCTATGCGTCTCGTTTAATTCAATCGAATGCATGGCAAAAGACGATGAAACATTATTGTGCGAATCGCGTTGGACGAATTTTCAAGTCATTGAGTCATCGCGAACAAGACTATCCGCAGTCGAGTTTCGGACATTTATATTTCGGATTTGGCTCTCGAATAATCATTTCTTTCGGCGTAACCGTTTGATCGAAATCTCAATATGTTTAAAAAAATAATATCCATCAAAATAAACTATTGTACTAAACTAAAAAATCAAAGTATTATTCGTTTTAGAACATTATACTTGGATAAATGGAAGTAATAAAACATTTAGGCGAAAATAGTATATATAAATGATGTATCTCACGAAATTCTTACAATTACAAAATTCAACCCCCCGAAAAGATAAAGTATGCGTCAGAAAATATGAAAAAGACTGTCCGTGTACACCGTGGCAAAAACGGCAGATGCAGATGCACATATTTTTTGACTATAATTCTGGTAAAATTAACTGTAAGGTCAATTATAGTCTCTTGTGAAAAAAAATTATATACGAAGAAAATATCTGGCTTGAAAAGATTCTATATCTCGCAACCGGAAGTACTCGAGGCTAATACTTCGGTATATCTCGCTGTAAAATCACGTCGATGCAATGTCTGTTAATCGCTAACACAGGCGACCATCGAATGTAAAGTCGTCACGATAAAGCCGCCAATCTGCATCGAAATGCTTCCTCTGCCGACTCCTTTCATCGCTCCGTCCTTCGGTTTCGTTCATTGATGGCACGCGGAAATTCATTGAAGCTACGTCTTCTTACGGCGCTCTAATATCGTTATAAAAGTTGAAGCCATCCGCAAGCTCGTTCGAGAACAAACGGCCCGCATTGCGAGCGAACACGAAGACGAGCGATTCCGAGAAATCGTCGTCTTATCTTTCTCGTTCGCGCGACCATGGATGTATCCGCGTCTCTTCTGCGATGCGCTAGTCGCGCGAGAGGCTGCGGTCGAAATACGTAATGGCTCGAGTCTCGGTGGCGTTAGAATTATCGGCGGTTGAGTAAAACCCGGGAGGGGCACGAGAGGGAGAGAAGGAAAGACAGTTCGGTGGAGAAGTTGCGGCTGCTGGTTATACGTATATACGGAGACGAGAGAGCTATGGATATCCTCACTCGTTCAGGCCGCACGACTGAGATATAATAAGGTCAGACGTCGGGGTTATCGGAGCGGGCTGAGAGTGCCCCTCTCTCTATCTCTGTTCTCTTTCTCCGCGAGCAAAACGATAAACCTTTACCACTGCTGCCCGAATCCCGAAATTCTACCCCTCGTTGCTCTACTCGCTCGCCGAAGTATCCCCGACCGCTCGGCTACCGAATATACGAGGACTGTTGTACCGCACGAATTGGAGGTGCTCCAAATATCTTCGCCGGTTCGGTACCTACTTTACTCGCTCTATCCGACGATTCCGTGTCGTCCCGATGCACCCTGCTCACATATCCCTTGTTTATGAATACTGCGAATGAGCGCAACGAGCCTGAACTCCATCCGTTCACTGTTAAGGTGATCCAAAACTTCCATAGGTGCGAGAGAGACAAAGCTACTCGCCAGATCCGTAAATTCGCGATCAAGCTTGGTCTTTCGGATAAAAGGCGAGAACGTAGCTCTTCGGAATTGTTTTGCGGAGAAACGTTCGCGTCTTTCACCCATGAAATCAAGTAATGAAAGTAATTTTTTCTTCAAAAATAATTGTTTCGCGTATCTAGTATATAACTTTAAGTTTCGATATCCGCATCGTCTTTCCAACGAATGGGATTCCAAATGCCTTGCACCGCGTTATCGAGAGAAAGATAATCGGGATATGGAAATAGTCGAGAATACGATTACATGCGAGGGACGTTATCGCGAGTCCTCGTTCCCCCATTTACTTTTTCCGTCAATGGAGCGTTCTGTTCTTCGTCGGTCGGAAGCGGTCTAATATTTTTCTTACGAAATATGCGCTGAATGAAACGACGATGGCGCTCGCTCGAGCGACGAGTGCCCCTTGGATTAGTTTCTATTCCGTCGAGAAAAAAAAATGCAAAGCGACGATAATATAGTATACGCACTACAGTGACCCGAACTCTTTTGCTGCGCCTCGGATCTTGTGCTACAGCCGTTGCCATGTTAGAGAGAATTTGTGAGAGCCGAAAGAGCGCGCGAACGAGCCCGGTAGTGCTTGAGCGCTTTGTTTCGCGAACCGTCGAGCGAAGCATCGGCGGAAAAAGGAGGGAAAGAGGGCGGGCACGAAGCTGCGAGAGCGTGCTTTGGATTCGAGCCAAGAAAGAGCTGCGGTTTGCACGCTGTCACGTGAAAAACACGGTATAGCAACAGCTTTTTCTTCGACTTTTCTATATCTTCTTCGTTCTCTCTATCCCGCTCTCTCTCCTGTTCTCTCTTCGCTCCCCTTTAGACATGCGAGCGGCAAGTTGAATTTATTGAAATTCTAAGCGACCGCAGAACGGCGATGATACTCCGAAGAGTTTGTTTTACGGCTCTCTTTCGTTTGTGATACTGTCCGAATGTGGAAAAGATAGATAACCCCCAGAGTAGACGCGGAATGGGCCGGGTTAGCAGTTGTAACCACGCGGCGCACAGTAATACACCGGCAAAGCAAAGTTTCGCGAATCGTGGAATGGAGAATTGGCTACGCGCGTGTGTATATGGGAGCTCACGTACGACGAGTCGAGAGAGCCGAGAACTATCACCGCTTGATTTATCTGCGATTTGTGTTTGCCTTTCGACGAAACCGAGGAGAAACGCGAGAGGCCCGAAGTTGGAAGAGCTTCGCTCGGTGTACGCGTGAGATGTCTTCTCTGGTTTTGGAGTTGTGCGGTTTTAACGAACGGAAACTTCGAAGGGAGCGACGGACACGCGAGGGACGGAGAAATCTTCGAGATTGAAATCCCATTGGTCGCTTCAAGAATTTGAGCATTATATGTGTGCATATTACGAGGAGGGTGCTGTCCGAACTGAATTATCCAAAATTTCCGCGATTCAACCAAACGAAAATTCAGCTGTCTCAGCAACGTACGCTGCACAGGCGCTGAGCTGCGTAATTGAATGAGGTGTAAGCGAATGCCGGTCGCCTATAAATTATGCGCTTTCGGCTCGGTGCGCATCGAGCTTGATTTTTTTCTGATTTGTCACGCGTACTACGCACTCGCGAACCGTATTCCGGGAGCGATTGATTTCCATTTAATTACCATTTACTTAAGTATATTTTCGATAAAGTATTCGATCTTGCCATGTTTCTGTGTTTCAAAAAAATTATATCGTAGTTTCAACATATCACCGGAAAAATCGAGAATTTTTAATTTTTCAAATGCGTATGAAAAGATAAGAGGGAAAATAATCGGTAACGGAGTACGAATGAAATGTATAGAGTGTTCAGTGAGGAAATAACTAACGATAATGCCAATGTAATTGATAAAATTTTAGAAATAAGGAAACAATTGTAACTTGTGATATCTAACTATTCGTACTATATGCTTTAGTTTTTGATTTTTTGTAGACACGAGATTACATAGCCAGTGCTGTTATTGTCAGGAAACAAGTCGCAGTGCGGGCAGATTGAATGTAAACGAGGTAAAATAAATGTTGGAAGGGTACGAATCAGAATTGATAGATCCTTACTCGTGTCCGATAATATTGAATTTTCTGCACGATCAACTCACGTTTTGCTTCATGAGTATCGGTCACGATTCATCGAAGATGCCGCGGTTCTATATTTCTTCGCGGCGAGAGAGCTTTCACCGACGATTTCGAGTCCCCGGGACTTGCTCGTCGATCACCACGTTTCTCCATCGCTCGCTCCAATTGCCGACAACACCGTGCGCGCGGTGATCCGGGATACAATAAAGAAAAAAAAGAATAATGTTTCAGGGTAGCGGAGAGAGTTTAGCAGTGATTTCGTTACCGGACAAAAGTCTTGCGTCGGGTCTCGAACAGTAAATTCCTTCACGAGCGTTATTTCAATATAAACGATTGCCGAGCGGCAGCGACTGAATTTCCCCGCGACAGACGACCGCGCTTCTGGAGTGATTTGCTGGACTTTGTGCGTGCGCGACGCGCGCATCAGCGTTATAACCGAGGCTCGTTGCGGTCACGCTGTCGAAAAACGTTTTTCAAATTTCTTTCTGCAAAAAAACAAATAAAAATGAGGATCCCAAATTATACAGTCAAAGTCGTGAAAGTTCCATTCATCTATTCATATATTTTCATTTATATAATATAATATAATATAATATATATGTATGTATTTATATATTAATTATGTACACGATTTATACAAAAATGTTCATGTTCTTTTTACACAACTATGTATAACGTATTGTATAGCTTAAAAGTATGTTTTTTTTATGCCCTAAGCGGTACATATGGAGATTCGTGGTGATTGATGATCGAGGATCGGGGACGAGGGGATCGGACAGGAGGATCGAGAAGAGGAAGGACACGAAATTTTATTTATTCTTTTCCTCCCGACGTTTACAGCACCGTCGTTTTCACTCTCTCGACGATTGTTTCCATTATTTATAATACATTGATGAGTGATTTTTTTTCTTCATTCCATTTCCGTGAGCAAATTGCGTCATCGAGTCTCCGAATCGAGGTTTTTTTTCCTCGTTTCATCGAACTCCGCAAATTTTTTTGTTTTTTTTTTTAATTCTTCTTTCCATTCTTTCACAAGCGCCGATGTGGATACAATATGTAATCCGCGAGTCTCCGAGAGACGAGGAGGAGCCGAGGCCAAACGCACGCATACATACAACTCTGTACACACAGCAATTCGTCGCGCTCCCCCTCCCCTCTTCGCGCGCGAAGTAATATATCGAAAACACTTAAATTGTACACGATGTTCTTATTTTTTCCATGCTTTATTCTTTTTTTTTCCGTTTCTTCGTTCGGTTACTCCTCAATGATTAATCCCATAAACCCCCTAAGTGCTTTTTCACTATTATCGTAAGTAACTAGCTCGACATTGCCACAATTATGTACTATTCGGTATTTAACAATGAAAGAAAAAAAAATAAAAAATTCTCTAAGTTTTTCGTCGATTATTCGATTGAACAAATCCACGCGCGTCCTCTCTCAGTCCTCTCCCGCATTCGTCTTTCTACACATGCACACACGTCGTATACATACACACGCGAAGCTATCGTACAATATTTATAACGTACAAAAAGGAGCACCGCTTGTTTTCTTTTCCATTCGTTTATCATTATCGTCATTTTCGTAAATCTTTTAACAATTTCGCTTTTTCTTATAAAAACAAAAAATTATAATTAAACTCGTTAATCGAATCTTTGTTATTCTTTTTTTTTTTCGTTTTCATCAAAGTATATCACATTGTATATATTTCTTCATAATAATAACAAATCGAGCCGATACTTCGCCCTCGCCCTCCCGCGTTCTTTTTCTCGTCTCGATCGCGCGAAGCTTAAGTAACCGCGAATGACAGAAAAGAGAATATAAATAAAAATTAAAAACACCGACGAAACTTGACTAACACAGCTGACTCGCGACAGGAAGTACGCGCCGACTTTTATTCGACGTTGACGCGAAGTACGTGCGCGAAGTAGAAGAAAAAGGAAAATATTACGACGGTGCTCGCGTTATCGAAGAAATGACTTTTTTTCCTTCGTATTCCGGTTCTCGATCAGGAAAAACCGCGAGGACTTCGTGGACTCAGGGGTCGATGACGTTTCACGAAGCCGGTGCATCTACAGAGAGAGAGAGAGCGAGTGAAAATGAGAGAGAGAGAGAGATAAACGGGGTTCTCTAACGACGAGACGAGACTCGTCGATAACGATCTGCATCGATCGAGATGAGATGCGGGTTCCGGCCTCCCGTTGAGAGAAGCAAAGAAAGAAATAAAGATAGTGCCCGATAGATCCGAGCGAGATCTAGCGAGTTTCCAGAAGAGCGAGAGCCAACGAAGTTCTCTCAGACACGTCGAGAAAGACGACGATGATGATGATGATTTCGACTGGTATTCTCAGTGCCGGTTCAAAGCGATCGGTCTTTCTCTCTCTCTCTCGATATCTTTCATTCACTCGATGATTTTTCGTTCCCGGAGCCACACTTGCTTCATCCATTATAAATGCTAATTTATTATTTGTTCGCACCTCGTTGCGTTCTCCGTTGGGGGGCCGATCTTTTTCTTCCATCTACATCTGGTGTTGCGCTGTGTTTTCTTCGTCGGACACTTATTTTCATTCAATTCCGTCTCTTTCTTTCTTCTCTCTTCATCGACAATTCGCGCGTTCGAAGGAAAAAAACGAGAAAGTCGAAGTTTCGCGGGGAGCACTTTTTTCTCGGGGAGGGTTGGATGTTTCTTTCGGGGGGAGGGGGAGGGCGTTAAACCAGTAAAATTATTATCATTATGCGGAAGCTAGCTGCCGCCAGACAGAGTGTCACATCGTGGACATGTAAGGCCAGTTGAAGCTGCTCCCGCTGAGTAACATGTCTCTGATAAGTGTCTCGATCGGTGTTTTGCCGACGAGACGCACGAAGAACAATTGTTCGATAACCTGCGACGATACCGTTCGTAGGGATGGTAATCGAAGCAATAACTTGCCGAAGCGCGTCGGCTGATTCGGATACTGGGTTCTGCAGTATTCCTCTAACGCGCACTGAGATTTCTCTTGAAGGGACTCGATGTGGGCGACGTCCGACAGGCCACAGGCATCTGTAACACGAAAAAAAATTCATGTTCGATTAGTCGATCGATCGATTTTAAATGTTTATAACTATGAAGATAAGAATCACGTATTAATGATAAAACATGATTTTTGCATTGAGTACTGAAGTTACAAATCATTGGCGAGTAAGCTTCATGAATATTGTCGACCGAATTTACAAATCTGATGGTTTAAACCATATATTTCTCGTTTCATGTAAAACCGGGCCGCGGGTAAAAATATTGGATTATTGAGTACAAAGCGTAAATAAGTATAATCCACAAATTTTATTTCAATCATCTCGCTGGGTTCGCAAAATAATGGCACAAGCGTTGAAAATGTATGTGTCGCATCCATAAATTAGATGGTAAAATGAATTGTTGTTCACCGTGTAGAAGCGATGCGTGTAAAAACATTGAATTATGAAGTAGAAGGCCCGCATCAATAATTATACCAGATTGTTGTATTATTAATCGGAAGGTACTTATTCATGCAAATAAATGTTCTGCCATTCGGTACTTAATAATTCAATATCCGAATTTGTGTCCCCGAAATCGAGGTTTCCGATAACTAATAACCGAGATTCTTTTTCTTTTTATCGTCCTGGAGCGCTGTGACGAATTTGTGCTCATTGGGCTCTAACAAATGCGTGGAATGCGTGCCAAATTCGGACTGTTAGAGCCAGACGCAATCGTTGTCGTAGTCCCGGAGTGTCGCAAGGCCGCGAGACTAATCACGCGCTCGCCGAGGCTTCGGCAAAAGCTTCTCTCGTCCGCGCACGTTTTTCCCTCATTCTCTCGCCCACGACCCCTCTTCTTGTTTCTCTCTCTCTCTCTCTCCCCGTTCGCTCTTTCATCGTTGAAAAGCGTGCTGCTCGCGAGACCGCATTGTTCTACTCCCGATTTCCTCTCGCGCCATTCGGGAAAGAGAAGAAGAAGTAGACGAAGAAGAGAAAAAAAGCGCAGCATGGTACTTTATCTAGCTGGCTCACGGTCGAGCAGACTCGCGCGTACGCCCCGCAGGTGCATGTGCACGCAGGGGTGAAACGAGACTATAGGCTGGATATATGGCTCGTATATATACATACAGATATAGATAGATATTTGTACACGAGAGACACAGAGCACTACACGGGAGGGATGGTATTGGTGGAACGACCGAGTCTACATGCACAACGGTTCTCCTTTGTGGCTCCCACGTGCGCCTAATGGCTCGCCATTATCTATGCAGTACGCCAGGCATTACGCGCCTCCTATATATTCACGTATTATACCCGTGCATATAGGATGATGCACAAGTTTTCTCGTTGTTTGAACATGAGTTTCTCACCTGTACGGCAATTTGCATGTTCGCGAAAGAAAAAAAATGATAAAGTACGCTCTGGGAACGAACAAATTAAATAAAAAATAAAATGAAAATGAAACGAGGTCCCCTGGAATTGAGGACTGTTGAAATCCAAGCGGCACACGCGCTCGCTTCAACGACTCTCGATGAGATGAGACACGAGAAGAGGCGCCTGAGCGTGCCCGGTACTAATAAACAAACCCGCCGGATTGACTACTCCGTCGAGCGATGATGTCGTCAGCAACGGGGCGGCTTCAATTCAGCGCATCAATTCGAATAACCGCCGGGGCGTTGAGTGGCGTCTCTCATCTTCCTTCTTCCTCGTCTTCGCACGGTCCTTTCTGTCTCACAAGACCGGCGAGATCCACCGCATCATACTATCTGCATGCGCGTTAAACGTTAAATGGTATGGCGCCTCGGCGACTGGCCACCACCGTAAATTAACCAATCTTAATACCCTATCCGCTTCTCGCTCGTGTACTTGCGTGGTTTTTTTTCTCTCGAACATTTTTGGTTACTGATATTCGCGACGAGGGTTGCCGAGCGCAAAAATCAAAGTTGAAGTTGATATCGTAAGTAAAATGATTATTAAACAAATCAAAGAAATTTCATCAAATTTTCAGTTAAAAAATGATGAGTAAAGATACGACGTATTATGTGTTGTTGGGCCGATATTGGAGCAATCATTGCGCAATTAATTTCTGACGTTCCACGCTCGTCGATTTTATGTATTTCGTATTTAATTTATGTCGCATTTTTGCACAATATTGTTCCATCGAGCGTGGACGATTTGTCCTGTATTTTTTGTTATTTCGCTAACTCGATAGCGCATGAGAGTGAGCGTGAAAAAAAGGGATCCGAGTAGAGAGAAGCGGCGAGAGAGGAGCAGCAGAAGAATAGAAGAACGAGGTCGAGACCTCGATCGTTAAAAACGGCGAAGTCGCGCGCTCGGGTCCAACTCTATATAGTTGACTGATCGCGAGATTCGGGCGCGAGTTATCTGTACACTGCCAAAACTAATGTACGCGCGTATGCACAAGGCCTTGGCTACATTTCATTGTGATCCGATTCTCTGCAGAGACAATCCCTTTCGAGTTCCACCCTCTCTCGCTGTATGTCTCCCCCGAGCAAGAGGAGAAACATTCAGGTTACGTGTGTTACAGATATGGGCGGAAGGTGGCCGAAAACAACGACGAACATTGGCGGCATCCGCGGGACCGTGACGTACAGGTAGGAATGTCTAGAGTTTCAAAGCAACTAGGAAACCAAACGGACTTGTGTTCATCCGGGTGAAACGGAGAGTTTAGATAGGCGGGGAGATGGGCCGACGATGAAGCTACATTGGAGGATAGGTCGCTTGCGCACTATGTCGATTTCGATCCATCCCTGTGAAGCCCGCACGCCCTTGCGCCATAATATTCACTAAGCCAAACAGAGATTATCGCTTCTCGATGAAGAATGAAGAGACGTTTTTTTTTTTTTCGTCGAATCGACGAAATTTCACCGGGTGAAGCATTGCAATTCGGAGGAATTTCCGATGTGTTCGGTTATAAGAATTCGACTTACACGCTGTAAAAGTATGTGAGGTCGGAAGAGGCGTACAAATAAGTCGTCCCGGCCACGAGACTGGAGGGTGAAGGAACCAAAGGGGGTTAGAGACAAATGACGCGGAGAGGGATCAGCGAGCGGGGGCGCGAGACACAAAGCTTCGTTCCAACTCCCCACCCCGCGGGGAACAACCGGCACAAGCAACCCTTCGGAGTCGTGCGGAGGTGACGTCACTGACAATGGAAGGTCGAGCTGTGATTAAAGATCGAGAGACTACGTAAAAACTCCTCGAAGAGGATGGGTCTCGCCCTCACTCCCTCCCTTCCCGAGGATTCGGGGTACGAGAGGAAAAGAGTAGACTCTCATTCTCCGAGCGAGAGCAAAACCGACACGTCCCTCCGGTGTGAGACGCGTTGAAATATTGCCTCCGCGATTCGCGACAGCTTCTCGGAGAGGGCATATCGCAACGGTCGCGCGGAAAGACACTCTTTCACGGCGTCAAACTACTGTGTTCTTTATGCGACTATCGGAAAACGAGAAGAACGATTCTTCGACTATTTCGCCAAGCGCTAAATACGCGATGTTGTTTTTTAAAATATAGTGACAATGATTGACGCACATTTGATTATGATAACGATTTGGCATTGAAAAATTGATGGATATGGATTGAACTTAATTCGTTTGGAAAATTATAAATAACATCCGAGTGAAAACTTGCAAACTCGCCTTGGGAATTGCTATCAATGAACAATCTCGCGCACAAACCCCTCTAATGTGAAACAGTATATACTTTTTTTTTAATTGTTGATATTTTACCATAAAAAATCAATGAGCAAGAGAAGGTTTTGCGAGTGAAGTAACCCGAACAATAATAATATTGGATAGTCAGGTCGATGCTCGTCCGGGAAAACGGGAAATCATATTGCGGTGGATGTCCCAGTCATCGCCAGCGTACCGGTGATCGCCTATGTGTGCTTCTACTGTAGTAAAATCTATATTCAAACCGCGATCAACGATTACTGGTACAACGACGATGACTGGGACATCCACCTTGTACATAATTACGTATGCCCGTATGAGAAGTTTATATCGATAATACAAGTCGGGTAAAGCGAGTACACAGCCGAGAAGTCGTCGAGTAGGACAGGATTTAAGGATGCTCTTCGGCAGTGCGGTAGTTGATACGGAATAGCGGGTTCTCCAAGGGAAAGAGGCCGATGACTGCCGAGACGGAGGGAGACGGAAATTATCGAGAATCTCGTGGACACACACTCTCTCTCGCCGGAGCAAACGCGAGATGCGATGAGGCTAATAAAAGTGTTGTTGCGGAGGTAATTATCCTTTTGATGCGAGCTCCGGCGCCTCGAACTTTGATACCACCATCCTCCTTCTATCCACAGTCGCAAACCGGGAAATCGTAATAAACTGCGGCGCGAGGGACAGTCCGGTATTATTCTTGATGACGCTCCCGTCGCGGTCGCCAACTTTACGTTTCGTCGCGCACGTATTGACACGTCGTAACCGAAAGTCGCCGGTTCTCCGCTCTTCCCAAGCTCGAATACTCAATGACGTTGGACATCCCGCCCAAACGTGCCAACAGTGAAAATTTATACTGCCCCATTTCGCGCCTTCCGATATCTCAAATTATCACTGCACCGAGATGTGCGGATTGTCTCAAGCCGAGAATAATAATTCGTTGGTATAGGATAGAAATGCGAGAAAATCTCCAAGACTTATTCGGGACAATGATGACCATTTGAGAAAGGCAAAAAAACGGAATTTACGGGAATGAAAAGAAAAATCAAGGTTCAGCAAAGGAACTTTCATGGGTTCGACGGCATTTCCAAAACCTCTGCCCACAGTGATCAAGTAAATTCTTCCGCCGTCCTTCCGTCATACGTGCAACCGCGTTAAAAGAGTGGGCATATCGGATATCACAATATTGTGAGGAAGCGCCTCAAACCGCTGTCTAATAATGATCCCCGTCTCGTATAACCGGGGCCATTCGCAATTATCATAACAAGGGCAAGTATTTGGAGTTTACTCGTCTACACGTCGTATCGTCGTTACGCATCTCTTGCAACACACTGCCGCGCGACACGCATATTATCTCTCGCGGTTTGCAAAGGTGTCGCGCAAGCGCCTGTCCCAAAATTCATCCAGGCGCCTCTCGCCTCTGTGTTAGATACTGTTATAGCGAGGTATACCATACACTGTGCTCAGTATCGAGTATGCTATAACGCGTATCCGTACAAGCATCCCGTTTAGGGGTACATTGTCATGTTAATGGAGTACAATGCCAATCCCATTAGCATCGCGTAGGGTTACGTGTGTCCCCGGGACACCCATTCTTCCGTATCTTTCTTCGCTACATATAATATATATATATACCGATCTTCGGTTTTTTTCCCTCTCAGCCTCTTATCCCGCCAGCGGCAGGTAAGGTCAACTTTTTTTTCCTACCGTTCATTCTTTCCTTCCCGTTTTTGGTTTTTTTTACCCTCTTATTTCTATGCACACTTCGGCGTTCTCTGATGCGTTCCTTCCTTCTCGCCTGTGGCGTCTCACACGTAGGCTCGGCGATCGCGGTTCCTTTTTGTTAAAGGTGCACATTAAAGTATAGAGACATAGGAGAGCCAGGGACCGGTTTCGCGAATTGTCCGTGCTGTATCCATATGCATATGTATGCATATATATGTGTAGTATACACGAGCTAAACACGATTTTGTGCGGAGCGCGCTTCTCGATCACAAGTAACCCCGTTGCACCCTGTCCGCCCTTTTCGGAGCCCGCCCCGCGTTTCGTGCCCGTCGGGGCTAAATGTCAACAGGGGCCAGAGCATAACGGCCCGGTTAGAGGATTATAACAACCAGAAGCAAAAGTCTTCCCTCATCCTTCCTTCCGTGTCTCGACGAGACACCGCCACAGGCGAGAGGAATCCTTCCCGTCGTCGAAAGGGTTTTTAGGCCGAGTTCGCGCGCGAAGCGATGAAAGGTTCTGAACTTTCTTTTCACGCGTGTCATAATCCTCTCGCTCGCGTGAGAGCACGTTGAAGGAGTCGTGAAATACACAGACGCAAGTTTATATCGCTCACACGTCTACGTACTGCGAAGTGTAGGACTTTTGGCCTGTGCAGATGCCGTATGTGGAGCTATAAAAGCGTTACGAGGCATTTCCGAGTTAGCAAACGGGAGAATACTGTTTTTGCGTTGAACGAGACAACAGCCTAGAGCAGATCGTGCAAGCGACGCCGATACGGAGAAGATATTTGCCGAAGTACAGAGGGAGGGAACGGGTACCGAGGGTTGTACAATTTGGAAAGAGGCCGAGGGCTGAAAAGCCCGATCCATGGAATTCGGTACGGTTTCGCACGGTGGCGAGAAGGGATCGCGAGATGTATTGATAAATTCAGTGGACAGAGCGGAGGAGGACGGGGGCGGGAGGGTAAAACAACAATGAGACAACAATGTCGATTATGCGAGGAACTCGCTTTGGCCATACGGTTCAACGATCGGTCCCACGCGCGGTAATTAATAGAGGCTGGCAGAGGTTACAACACCGGAGCGTTTACTACCTTGCCAAGTATCGAGTGTGTTGCGGTCGAATTCATCACCGTGAAGCTGATCGTGCTCGGCGAAAATTCTAATGTGAAACGAGTCAATATCATCGCCCTTATGACGGGACCGTAACGCTGTACTCTATTGTGTGTATCGTCCGATAGTTTGTACGCATTTGCTAGTTTGCTGGGGGTCCCTCGTAATTCATACAACTTGCTCGGGTTTGCGTGTAGCTTTGCCGGAGCTCTATAGTCATCAGCGGTGTCTTTTTTCGCCGAGGCTCGCGAGGTCTGCGGGGCGAAGGAGAGAGAAGGGAATCAGAGCGCGACCGCGATCGCGCGGTCTTCTGATCCTGCGACTGAGGCTGACTTCGAGATTAAAGCTCAACCACCAGGTAGAGCGGAGCAATATGGCTGATAAACGTAATTCGAATAAAATGTTCAAACGAATGTTGAGAAAAATGTTCGAATGCTACGAAACAGAAGGGCGCAACTTGCGCGGAATCAAATTGAAAGACTACGCGGGATAGGCACGTTAGTTGGTCAGCGGTCTTTATGGAACGGTAATGTGTATAGAAAATAATACGGATACCATGTTATGCTATACGCATATAGCGTACACATACCGGTATTTACGAGATCGTTGGAGCTCAACTCTAGCTCGATTGTGGGTGTACAGAGAGCGGCGTAGAGAAGGGGGCGCGTGCTCGGCGTGCCGGGCGCGTGGGCGCGCGTAATATATTCTTGGAATAGACAATGTGGCGAGCACGTGGAGAGGCATAGTCGCGAGAGGCATCGGGAGGTATAGAAGGAGCCAAGTCGACCGCGAGTCGACCAGGAACCAGAGGGACGCCCCCATAACGAAGCGTTGACGCGGGCATAAAACGAGCGGCGCGCGCGAGAGCACTTCGTCCTTCCTATCTCTTGCTTGCTCTCACTTTCTCTCTCTCTCTCTCTCTCCCTTCCTCTCTATCTCTGTCTCCCCTATCGTGAATGCGGTGTGACGGCTTCGCTCTTCGCCCCGAGACAATGGAGTGATTGAACGCGCTAACGCCAAAGGGTTGGCCGCGTCAACCCCGGGGTGAAAATGTCAGACGAGGCGTACACCAACACCCCTCCCTCACTTCCCTCCCGCTGGTTCTCACTCGCGACTACCCAAATGTCAGAAGAACTGCTGCCGAGGCGGCATGCCCAGAAATTGAAAAATCTCTCGACCCTTCTCTTCTGCCTTTTATACTTCCTGTCTATATTACTCTTCGCTGGTTTTTCCATCTTTTTATTGTTTTTTATTCTTTCGTGCTTTTTTCCTTTTTGTATCAAGACGCGGACACGTACTTTCGGTTCGCAGCGAGGAAAATCCACCGCCGACGTCGCGCAGGAGATTCGAAATTCTTCATTTTTTCTCCGTTTTTTTACACCTTCGGGGAGATAGAAGCATATCGTCGAGGACGCGACTACAGTGAAGATAGAGATCGGAGGAGCGAGAGACGAGGAAAATGTCGCGACCGCGTTGCCGTCGAGCCACTCTCGTTTCAACTTCCGGTTGTCGTCAAAGAGGTAGGCAGGAACGTTATTCCTCGTCGCGGATGCGAGACGATCGTTTTGGCGTGAGCCGCGAGGGATGATGGCTCTTCTCGGCCCTCCCGGTGAGAACGCGAGATACAATCCCGAAGATTGTTTCGCATCCCGGTATATGATACCGGTGTCGGGATCTTAGAGATATTCCGCGACGGTTATACGAGACTAATGCGATTTTCGACCTCAAAGTTACCAGCGAAACAACCACTGTCCCTTTCTGTCGACACTTAAACTTAATGTGAACGAGAGAATGAGCTTGCAAGTCACGCGTAAAACTCGAAGAAATGAACAAAAAAATGTTCCAACGACAAGTTCATTTTTCGTCTGCAGAATGTTTTTAATGACAAGAAATTCATTGGAAAAGTACAACAATGGTTTCCGCGCGAAGCTTGAACACTGAATTATATCTTCTTTATTCTAAAAAGTTTTGTAAGAAAAATATATATATGCAGTAAAAGATGCAAAGATGTTACGAGCCGATTGCCACTGTGCCGGAGTTACTATAAAACTATATCCGTGCGTACGCTCCTCGAGCTTTCTTAAAGAAGAATTCACAATTTGTCTGGTACCCGCAGCTTCGGCCGTAAACGCGATATTACGTAGCATAGTATTTATATGAGACGTGACGCGCCGTGTGGCGCGCGAGTAATGGCTAGAAAACCAGTTTCTACCTTGGGCGAAGAACTCGCGAGTCCCGTACCGTTGCGAAGCGGCCCGTGCGGACGAGCCAGAAGAGAGTTCCTTCTCCCGTCCGCGCTTATTCACTCCGCAAGCTCACGAGACTTCCATGTGTTTCTCCTGCATATCCACGTAATTTCACGAACGAAGAGAGACCTTCCGAGACATCCGAAAGGAGTCGCGAGAAGACCGCGCGTCTCTCAGTCGTCCGCCGCGAGAAACAAAATCTCGAGTTGAAATTGTTCTGCGTACAAAAGGGCATGAGCGTGATTGTCGACGACAAAGGACTCAACTGATCTTACCGTACTTCCTCAAAATTCATGATTTTTATCTGAATCTTTCCATGTATCTTGAATGAATATAGGCGAGGGATAAAGAAAATGAAGACATGATTTTTAGTCGACAAGGAAAAAATTTCCCCGACGACGAAGCCGTCTTGTCTAAAAGCGCGAGGAACCCAGACAATTTATCTGGAGAAAGGGATATCAATTAAACTCCTGAAATCTGCACATCTATACGCGGTAGATCCGTTGTACCAAACGGACCAAAAGGACGAGAACGTCTTCTCCACCTTCTCAATCCCGATAAATCTAACGAGGCGTTTTGCTACCCAGCTCGGTTTTCCCGTGTACCCGAGAGGAGGTAGATGGACTGCATTCAATGCGTTTAACCGGTATGGGTATCTGGTATACCGCGATTTCGCGCCAACCTCTATCCTGTCTCTCGATGTCGGTTACCGCCCCGTCCTTGATTTATAGGGGAACACAGGGTGATATAGCGACGAAACGCGGGCACCCACTGCTATAACGTATACCCGAGTCACAGCATCAGCACCCTTGATTCTCTCCGCGAGTACCGAGTATCGAGACAGACATGCTGCAGAGACATACCCGAATGGGGAAGCCCCGTGTAGGAATGCCTCCAGCAGCAACAGCGGCAGCCGCAGCAGCAGTCGGCCCAAGATAGGACCGCAGTAGTGTCTGCCGTTCTGCTGAGACGGTAAGTTCAGCCTCGGAGGGGTGCGAAAAAACGGGGAAAAAAAGAAAAGGAAACCGTACGAATTATCGCGCGTGGTGTCAGGTCGACCTGACGCCAACTTCGAGTTCAACCCTCGAGAAATCTAAGTGTACTACGAACGATCTAAAAGCGTAGCGAATCCGTGATATTGCGATAGGAGCGTCGCAACCGCTGTGTATACGAGATCAACCGCTGTACACCGCACCCCCGGCTACGACGATAGAAATTTTGTTCGGCAGAACGCATTGCTATAGCTAACCGAGAGATGAAACCGGGCGCTCGCGGCGCCGCGACACAAAACAGCTAATACAATTATTTTCGATGCCCACGAGAGCACGAAGGGTCGAGGAGTCAGTCGAGCACGTTTCTCCCCTTATACAGCCGATAAAGAACGAAAGAGGCATACAGGGCGCTTCTTCGCTATGGCGTTACTAGGCATGGCTACACCAGAGGGGTCCGCGTGTGGCTTTTGCGCGATTTGCAGAGAGCGATTGAGAGAAAGAGACGAAACCAGCCGAGTCGGAACAAAGTAGCACGGGGGACTTGTATTCATTCTACAGCTCGTCTTTCTCTTCGTCTCTTTACCCTACACCGCAAATCTCTCTCTCTCCTTCCCCACTGTATCGTCAATTTTCGTGGCCACAGATACAGCGATAAAAGTCACGTAAAAAAAGAAAGGGAACCGCACGATCTATTTATTAATTTTTTTCAATATTTTATGCAGTTCGAACATGGGCTTCGAAGGTTGTAGGACGAGTCGGGTTTTATCGTTCATGTAGAGCGATATCTTAGAATATGCGGACATCGGTCGATGAGAAAGCATGCCGAACGATTATGAAGCTAGTAACGAAGATAGAGATCGAACCGAAACGATCGCCTGAGGAATCTGGAAAGGCGCCCGTGAGCGAGATATCTTATTGCCAGCAAAACGATCGGCATGTCTCGTACACAGCTACGGAATCTCGTATCCGAGAGTATCGCGATTACAGCCTATTTTCTGTGTTTTTTCTCTTTGTTTTTTATTCCGCAGTACGAGAGCGCGCGACCGCGCTCGTCGTTGTCGTCGCGCTGCCGGCTCTATCGGCCTTGTCGGTTATTAGCATTAGCATTATATTAAACTCTCGAGAAACGCGAGCGAACGGAAGATATCGCCTTCGGCGCATATCGACGGGAAAGCGAAAGGAGCTCTCTGGTCAACTCGTCTTTTCATTTTCTTCCAGGCGCCTTTTCGTTGATTTTTTCTACTTTTATTGTGATTAATGTATCTCGACCTCTTCGTGGAATCCTGTACGCTTTATTATTTCCTGATACACCGATCTCGGTCGCTCTTACGACGAACGTCGGTCGTTAGTTTACTCTGAAGAGATCTCGCGTATCGCCGACAGATAGAAGAAGCTCAATTCCGCATTACCTTTTTTTTTTTCTCATTCTCTCAAGATCAAACAATTCCACCGAGCATTGGCAGTAAAGTCCAAGTGTGTTTAACGGAGTTTCTTCCTTTTTGTTTAATCGGCAAAAATTATAGTGGAATTGGTAACTGGAATCGAATATTTTGAACATTTACGGCACGGCAAGAATTTTATTGGCGTATCAAAAGTATATTATAACGCGAGATTTAATGTTTTGTGTACGCGCGCGCTTGTGTTACGTTCGTGTGCGCGTTGAAGCTATAATAATGCTGCAGAAGGTCCCAAGTGTCTGGTAACTCCTGTAGCACATCGAAGTCGCCGCCTCACACTGTGGCGGACGTAATTATAAGCGGATCTTTACGAGCCACGCACCCGATATATCTCGCGGGGTTTTTACTATTATTAGCGGTAATGCATGCGATTAACGTCAAGGTTCGTGCACGACCGTATCGCGCCGGGCTATCTGCCACACTCGATGCACTACTATAAAAGGAACGGTGGTATTAGGCCTGTATGTACACACAAAACAACCGCCACTTCGAGTCGACGCATGCTAAGATCGCCGCTCTATTTTCTATATCCTATGGGTTGTTTCGCGATTGCACGAAGGAATTTGCGCGATGAAAGGGGAAACGACGGTGTTTCTCTTCAGATTTTTCGCAATCCCGACTGGCCGACGATGCCCGATGATGCGTCACGATTTAATCATGTTTTCAACCCGGTAATTGTGAAATTCGAATCACGAAGCGCCACATCTGCGCGCTACAATGGCTTTGTCGCGTACAATAATTTATCCAGTTAGCAAAAACGAAGCGAATCGCAGGAGCGCCGGACCATATTCCGCGCTCTTGCGTCGTTAGGCATATGGAAAAAAAATAATAACAATAAATCATCGCTGTTTTAAGGGGCGAGGGGGGTCGCGAGACGGAGATAATAAATTTAATAAAGTCCACGAGCGAGTCTTCTCTGTGCAGTCGAGGATGGAGAGCGCAGCTTCTTATGATTGCGGTGCAAACGACCCGACGAACGCGCGCAACTCGCTCAGGCACTTATTACTATGTCGCAAAGAGAATGCGTACGGCGAGTGTGTGCGCGCGCTGTGATACGAACGATGACGGAGAGAGTACGAAGCTGATATAGGGGATAAGAAGTCAAAAGTTATATCTGCGAAAAGTGTTCGCGGATCTGAGATTAAAAAAAATACAACGACCCGGATGAGGTGAAGGAAAAAAAAACTACGTCATATTTTTCGGATAATTTCGTTTGCGTGAAGAGGCGACTGTGCTTTTGGCATATCCTCGGCCTGAAATGAAATACGACAAAGCGTGATTCACGGCCTTCGCGGGAGAGGGAATAAGAACCGCCGTTCCGATGTCAGAGGGTGAACGTGCGTGAGGGTAGGGTGAAGTTTTCTCCGAGGAGTTTTATTCCTCGGGTCGGCTCCGTTCGAAGTCGAAAGAAAAATTGTCTTACAATTCGAGCGTTTAGTAAATCATTATGGATCTGTATCACAAAGTTTCATCTTCGTTACTCTCATAAAAACATACTTCATTTTGTGTCTCCAATCACTTGAGTGTCGAATTAACACCAATATTCAGTGGAAAGAGGAATATAAAGAATTAATCTTCCATAATTTTTTATTTTACACGCAACGTTTGAATAAATTTTCAAATATCGGAGCTACGAACCCGACAAACTAATTCACGGAAGTGCGTTGAACGTGAGTCACACACCGCAACACCGTCGAAAATTCCGCGTAAGCGTCGTCTAAATTCACGATTTTAAAGTACACGAAATCGCATATCCTTCCGCCCGGAACGGTCGCGAGATCGGTCAGAAAAAAAGCTAATCTTTTTTTTACTCTCCCGCGACTGTCCCGGCGATGGCTACTTAAGGCCCGTGAAATATGAAATTAAATTCATTAGGTTCGCGGTCGTAATAAATCGAACGATTGTGCGTGAAGAGTCGGTATAGCGGGCTTATAACTCAGACGTTCTGAATGGAAAATGATGAGAAATGTCTCTCATTGAACGGTGGGGGGTCTCACGATGTTCGCGAGAACCTCTCCGACTTCTCGACTCTTGTTCTCTCCTTCTCTCTCCCACTCTCTCTGTCTCTCTCGCCGAAGAGCGCACTTATCACACAATCTGAAAGTGTTGTCGAGATGCGCTCTCTCGCTTGCTCCCTCGTGTCTCTCTTCGAGTCAACCGAACATTCGGCCGAGCGAGAGACTCGCAGTTGCGGAGTGCATCCCCCGTGTCTCGCTCGCTCTCTGTGTCTGTTCCGTGTGATAGAAAGAGTTTTCGTTGAATGAGCCAGAGCGAGACGGTATAAAAAACCTTAAACCGTGTGCGGTGCGCTCGGAGCGCGCGAACCATAAACACCCGCATAACGACCTCGCGCCGAAGCATCGAGAGATAGCCGCGCTCGACGGTTACACTATAGGTGGTAAAGGTAAAAGGTACCCCTACCGTTTTCATACTACAGCTTCCACGGTACATTATACATGCACGTTTTCTATATATACGTGGGTACTATATAGTTATAGTATAAAGTTCATACAACGCAACGCGGTGGATCCGCATCGCGGAGTCTCTTTCGTTCCCGATCACGTCTCGCGCGTATTATAAACAGCGCATATTCCAGACTCTATACATTATCCGAGTGGTCTATAGTACGAAAACTATGCGGTGTAAATTTTTCAGATGACATACCTCGATTCCAACGAGAGGGGCGAGAGATTAATCGAGATTGTCGAGACGACTTGGAGAGTTTAGAGACTCCGGCTCGGTTGTACCCGATCACATATACGCGCACTCTTACCGAGCGGGAAAGAAAGAGAATTGTGTATGCGGTTCACGTATGCGGCCAAAGAAAGCCAGTTGGTGCACTTTATTATCTGGATGGATTAGTCCACGTAGGTTGGGAGATCGGTACTTATAAATCTACGAGAGCAAACGCAACGCTGTCTACCTAACATAATGGCATATAGTACTTCGCCAGTGCATTATGTAGAATGAAAATCTGCTTGTAAGTATGCTGCAGTTACAGAAGTGACTTGAATGCAGTTGTGTTGTTCTATTGTCCTATCCGTTGCGTGTCACGTGCCTCACGTTTACCAAACGCTCGTCGAGTGCCGCTCGCGCGGAGAGACCGGGGCTAGTTGACTCAATCAATCTTGCAACCTCGCAGTTTCGAGTTGAGTAATGGCAATTGAGAGGTGTTGGGATTTTTTTAATATGAAGTTAAACAGCGCATCTCGGTGCGTGTATCTAACGACGAACCGATTCGTCATCACGATAATTAACGATGAATCATTTTCGTCGTGACGGCAATAAACACACTGGTTTAACGTGGAAAAAGCTATCTCAAAAAATCCCGAGACTCCTGTATTACAATCGTCTGTACATTTTCACGAAGCTCATTAATTCGGTAAATATTAACGGAATCACAGGTTAGAAAAAAAATGTTTCATGTACCCCCGGACACGTCTGTAGATTTGTATTCCTGCTCTATGACTTTCGAGAGTTAAAACGCCGTGTACAACATAGAGAGTTGGATACAAGCACGTCTCTCCGTATAATGGAAGGTCTTCTTCATTATTGGAAGAATTTTGTTCGATAATGCGGGTATAAAGGTAGAGGATATGTTGTCGCGTGGTTCTCGGCGCGAAGAAGAGCCGACGAGTAGCCGGAGATTTATCGCTCGGGGGGCGCCCGCGCGACGTTAAACGACTTTTTGGAACTGAATGGAGTAAATGGCCTGTGATTTGTACGTCGATGGTAGAGAAGAATATAACGCCCAATCCGTGGACCTCTCACGCTGGGCTCTCGAGTGACGCCGAAGAATTTCGTGACGGGACGATGGACACCCGTGCAGGACACGGCTGTCCGATCCTCGAGACAAGAATGGTACGCATGTTTTCGGGAGCATCGTGAAACCTCTCGGATCGTGAAAACATAATGAGACCATAGGCCAGAAACGAGCGTGTCTATATGTGCGTGATGTTTGGTCAGCAAACATCATTGTGTGTACTATGCGGGGTGGGCGTGGGCACACGGGACTTTCAAGGGCTTCACAGCTGCTTCCACGGGTGCATCCTACTTAAACTTATACGTTCATGGCTTTTTTTTTCGTCGCAATCTCGTATCATTGCGCAACGGTAAATGTGAATTTCACTAGAAGGTGAAAGGGCGCAGGAGAAAAAAGCAGTCCCCGATATCTCGAAATATCGAATACCGAATTAAGATATTACCTACCTAATATAGTGGTGCTACTTAAAACGAAGACTGTAAAAAATACCTGAATAATTGGAAGTATGCTCTTTAATACTAAAGTATTCATACTCGCTGCGGAAGCCGTCAAATGTTTATTGCGTGTGTTTCGAGTAGTATCTTCTTTATACATTCTTCGCCCAATAACGCAGGTTGTAAATAATGAATCGAAAATACGTCCGCCAGAATTTCAACATCTATCGACAAGAGAAAGGTTAAAAGAATATTTAAAAAATTGAAGTATCAGAGGGATTTCAACGTTAAAGATGGTATGTATGTACGTATCACATTTCCGAATAATATTCCGAATATATATAAACTTTTAAAGCACTTTATTGTTAATTTTCGAGATCACCGTTTTGCAAAAACCTTTGACCGAAATTTGTCAATAAGATTGAATCGCGAACTTCCGAAGTATTACGAGCAGTTTTTCTACGTATTCGTATTCAAAATTCATTAAATTTCATACATAACACTTTTAAACAAATTTTAAAACTCAGAAAAAAAATGTATGAACTTTATGTGTATCGTATAAAGCATACCAGTCGTTTCCTTCGAAAATATATCGATAAGAATCACAATATGCCTCAAGCCTCGAGCTTCGCGAAGGTCCGTCAGGCTATAAATCGTGAAAAACATCGGAATTCTTTCGCCAGTTTGTAATACCGAAAGGGGGGGTGGGGTTTGTTGTCGATATTTACGTGTATACACGAGTATCGGCTGATTAGGTTCATTGTGGCGACACGGTCCCGCTGCGAACGTTTGCGGGGTGGCTGAACGAAAATAAGGAAGCTCGCCAGCCAGCAATCGAGAGACTGGGCACGCGCTGGACATGCGCTCACAACAGAAGGAGGAGTTTTTTTTTTTTATTTTTTTTCATTCTTCTCTTCGGTAGCCTGGTGGTCCGCGTTGAATAACGACGCCGTGAAGAAGGCGTCAGCCTCTTTCGCAAGCTGTGCACCGTTTGCGGGACTTTTCTTCGCCGATATATATCCACGACGTTGCGAGGCTCTCCCGAGAGTCTCTATGGAATCTGTCGCCTTCTCGTCGATTCCGATAGAAGTGAATAACGCGAGAAGAAACGAGAGAACGACACAGCCGAGGGATCGACGAGAGGCGGCGTGGGGTGCGGGGTAGAAAACTGAAAAGCGTTCGCAGGCCCATTGTGGCGTGAATGGGCCTTCGAGAGAAGGGCAAACACGCTTAACCTCCCGGCCCATTGTCGTCGCCGGTTATCCGATTTGGCGCTCTCTCGCGGCTAGGTGGAATGCCTGTACTCATAGCTACTGCTTACGCTTCTACCCGAGTGTACCGGCAACTCGACGGAGACACGAATGTCGCTGAAGAGCACGTGTGTCTTATGTACGCTTCTCACTTCGAGCTTCGTACTACGACAAACACCAATTTCAATACTTTCCTATCTGATATGCAACCGACACACAAATACCCTTGGGAATGTTCCGTACACGTGTATCAAACGCGACTGGCTCGCAGCGCATCGTTATATTTTTGTAGTCTGTCGGACACTCTCGCGACTTCGCGGCCGGTAACGACAAATTGGAAAATGAACGAGTCATCGTCGTTGTTGAAGTCAAACGGCGAGTCACCGGTGCAGCTATTTCGAAGAGCTGCGAGCGCGCGAGCGTTGCTGCTGATTCACAGTGATTGCAGCACTGCACGGTTTCTTTTCTGTGTATATATGTATATATTTAACGTGGCACTCCAGACGGGAGACAAACTCATATATGCAGGACGGCACCGTGCAGTTATGCTTCGACACAGTGGATGGGTCTCTCTCTATGTATACCGATCCCCACGGCAGTTACGCTTTTCGTTTCGCAGGTATAAATATCAGACCTGGCTCTGTCGCAATAAGAGGAAGAAAACGAAGCGCAACGCATCGACCGCTTCTTCTTATTCTTTGGGATTTTCTCTCGGTTTACTCCTCCGAACGTCATCAAATTCTACTCGAGATTCTCGTGAGGTAAATTTTTCCAAGCCGATCTTTCACGGGGCGGACACGCCGCCGTTATTGGATTACGTCGCGGTCCATTGTGCCGTCCTTATATCGTCTCATAGGCAAAAAGTACAGCTGCGAACCGTTGCAGCGGGGCCCCGACTCAAAAGAAAAATTCCGGAACCGGGAATTGGAATAAGAAGAGCGGTTGCGCGTCTCTCCCTCGTATTCTCGCGAAATATGAAAATAATATTTCCGACTTTGTCGGATACATTGACGGTCGAGATTTTATGATTGATATTTATTCAAGTGACTGGACGAATGGGCCGTGAGCCTCGCGCGTCCCTTGTGCTTCTCGGTTGACATTGTTCCCTCAGGAGGATTCTTTTCACGTAACTTTTGACGCCCGCGCGACGTTTCGCCTCTCGTTCCTTCTCGATTCTCTGTATGCTTTCTTCTGCTATTATTATCTTTTTTTTCATCGGTTTGACGGGGTCTATACGATTTTCTTTTTTTCGGAAAGATCCTCGTCATCGAGGTTTCCTCGATCGCGAAAAAGATTTTCCTTCGACCCGTAACGGTTACATTTTTTCTCGCGTAGCATTACGTGACCGCTGCTGTGCAGATAGACGAATGCACCATCCAGGGATGCTGAGGGATAAAAATTGATTACTCAAATCGCTTAATTGAACACGCGATGCCAAGGATCTTGCAGATATACATGATGTATATAGGTATAAGCGAGAAGAGGCTCGTTCGCCGATCGATTAAAGCTATCGCGGCTCTCTTATACCTATCCCGTGTGTTATATGCCCCCGTGGCGAAACTGAGAAACGCGGAAACACCGGCTCATCGCCGGGAAGGATCGAGAGAGGATCGGCCAGAGCGATGAAATAGGAGACGTCGCGGGTACATATAAGCGCGCGGGCACTTCGCCTCTCTGCGGCGGCGGTTTACTAACGATCTTCACAGCCGCGGTCCGCAGTCGGGTGGCTATACACGGCTAACTTGCTTATATCCCCATTGCTTAGACTGGCAGAATTGCTCGGCTCTCTCCCTATGTCCCGTCGTTTCCCGATTCTCTCACTCTTGCCCATCCGCGCGCACATACTCGATATATATTCCATGCAACATATTATACGAGCGAATAACGGGCGTAGCAAACAACACAGTTATTGGCACGTGAATAGATTTTAATGTAAATAGATGTTGATGAAAAATACCAATGAAAAAAAATTGATCAACGAGATTACAAAAGAAAATCGACACCATCCGGCGCGCATTTTACTTCTCCTGAACCGTAATGTGTTAGTTCGGTGTTTGTATTAAAGTAGAACGACCTTGGCCAATTTCTTTTTTCGAATGAGAAAGTAAAACACTGTTCCACCTGGCAGAAAGAAATTCATCGAGTTGTCGAAGATTCGGTGTAATAGCTTGCCCATGACAACGATCGCCGGTGATAGAAGTTTATCTTAGTGATCGAACGTTAACACACCGTGGCAATTTTTTTAGCGATCTAGAGAAAAAAAGTCCTCACAGCTATGTTCTCAAAAGGCCAATAACTGTATTTAAGTTCGGAATCCTGCAGTTCTGCAATATCGTCTCGGGGCTTCGCCTCTCATCGTCTCCGCTTCTATCTCCCGCTGCTGTAGCCCCGATGCTGCTGGGTTGCCCGTTGAACAGACCGAAGTATCGTGAACCCGGCCGGGTACCGAGCGCGGCCGATAGATATAATTGGCGTTGCGTGCCTCGAGATAAACGAGCGTGATTGGCGAAAATAACGATTAATAATTATCCACTGTGGCGCGCGGGATTCTCTCGTGAACGAAACGCATATGCAGGCGGTCTCTCGTCTGCCTTTGGCTCTCGCGGTAAGGAGGAATGAATATAAGGATTCAACAAATCGAGGGAAACCTTTACGCTGGAGAATTTCGCTTGCGCCGGGAGGTATACCGCGAGAGACGAGAGAAGGTGGCGAAGAACCTCGGCTTATTCATGCGCAAACACACGGAAGAATTCGAGGTATATCCGCGCTTAAAGCGCATAGTTTGTACACTCGTTACGGGGCAACTAAAGCGACGCGAACTCGACAACTCATCGTAGAGGAAACGAAGCATAGGGAACTGAACGAGAAAGCCAGCGGAGACCCGCAGCGAGATTAACTCGAGTAATCCTTTGACGCGTGTCGTTCGGCGTGACTGCTGTCGTCACGCGTACATCACAGACATAAAACTGTGTACGTGCGTATAGATAAGTTCCGTACGTGTACAAAGCAGCGCTCGACATTGCGACACACATAGGGACCAATCAACGAGATCGCGCGTTCCGCGGGACCATGCACTGTACTCTCGGCTATCTCTCATTCACGCGTCTCGTGAGTGAAGTGCGTCGACAGTGAATGAAGAAGAGTTGACGAGCAGCGAGCGCGTGCCGCCCGCTTAACTATCGACACAGTCTGCACCGCAAGTGCTCGAGAAAAAGAACGAAAGAGCGATGAGAAAAGGAAGGAGCGTGTACGAAGAGGTGATTGAATGCGAAATGGTATCGCGGCATTCTGATTGGCAAACTTTGCAACTACGCCTATAGGATAAGTCAGTTTGTATCGCTTGAAATGTCCAATTCTCGTTCGTGCCGAATGTATTGCGCGTCAATCTCTTTGAATGCATTTTACGGAATATTCTATGCTATAACATAACGTTTCCTTTTTAATAATCGACGATATTTGAATTAACAAAATAGTGCTGGAGCCTACGGCTATTAATTTCTGAATTAAGTAATATGTGATGAAAAGCTTGAATGCAACGCGAGAAAATAGGAAAAAGAAAGCCGAAGGATAAACGTCGAGTATCCGGTTGAAGGAAATCTCTTTCAAGCTCTGTTTCAAAAGGCCACGAAGTGTATGACCATTGGCCAACGTCTGTCCGGCGCCGGGTCCGTAAGTGTGCGCTGGATCCGCTTCAGCAGAGCCGGAAACGCGAAAACGCGTTGGAGCCCGAGGGTTAAATAATCTGGTTAGCCGTCGGGCAGCCCTCGATTCAACCATACCGTTCGTCCCTCGCCACAAGCCCGTATACATTTATACATATATATATATATATGAGCATTGGCCGAATTCTCTTTCTCTCTTGGCTCGGGTGAAGTATGGAAATGAAGGGCATTCGTCGCGGACATCGGGCAGTGCGGGTTTTCGAGCTGGCAGAATGGTTGAACGCCACGGGGCTAGAAATGAGAGTCGGACCGTGGGGGAGAGTCGAGGAACGAACCCCCCGCGAACTCAACGGGGACATGGTTGGGGGCTCGGATTGTTAGTCGGCCAACAGTGGTTTGTTATAGTATATATATTCGTAACTCTCGGCGTTCGCGAGAGTAACCGCATACGTTCGCTCTCGTACAGCGACTCTCTTCTCCCGGCCGGCGTGCATACAGTTATATTACGAGTAGAGTGCCAGGTGCAATTAACTAACGAGCGGTTGACACAACTTATCAAATATTATACGCGTCACGGATCCGTGACCAATTCTGCAAACCGCCGAGTGCTCACAAAGCTTCGGTAACGCACAATTATATATACCGGAGAGAGCAAGCGAGAGCAATGGCCATGATAAAACTCGTACATTTTTCATCGAATTCATTTGCTTGTTCGTGGTTTTTCTGTTGCCGTTGTTTCACAAAAGCGTTGATGAATTAACGGTGACACGTTCAACGTTATTGGGTGACTATCGAATTATTATTTGGGAAAAATGGAAACAAGCCTTTTCGGTCTCTGAAATCTTGCACACAATTATTTTGAATAGAACCCTTGAATAGGATTTAAGAAAAATTATCTGAATATTCAAATAACTAATTTAGCAATTCGTTTCTGTATCAATGAAAATCTCGATCCCGGAATGTGCATGCTCTACTATGAAATGATGTAGTGGAGCTTCGAATACCATAAGCGAAAGATGCGAAAGGGTGCGCGGTCCCCGATGACTGCGAGCGGAGGTGGAGAACGCGCCACAGGATGAGAAGAGATCTCAACCGCAGTGTGGGTCCGCGCGAGAGGGGAGAATAGAATTGGCAAGGGGTTATAACATAATTGTATTAGGCGAACCTCGTCTTTCTCTCGATCCTGCGACGTCGGGTACGGGGCGGAGAGATCACGCCGTGAAATTAATGCCTTTGGCTTATCAGTGGCCTGACACTTTGCCCGGCGCTAAAAGTCCCACATCCGTACACTGTCCTATCCGCGTGTACTCCCCCAATGGCGTAGGGCGACGATAGTAGCCCTTTCGGTGTCTCTTCTCGAGACGACAACAAAGCGCTCGTGTCGCCAGGCGTTTCTCTATTTACTACTCGAAACATTTTGCCTCCTGCGTTCCTCTCGATGTTTCGCGAAGCGAGCGATTTTCGTTTACTAATGAGAGCCCTATTAGGCAAAGCAACGGGCTTATATCGAGTGGCGAACATTCGCGCTACATCGAGCCGAGTCGTTCTCGCGTTTACCCGTGAGACGCTAAATATCGTCGACGCTACCGAACCATGTAAATCGGCATTAATTAAGGACACCGAAAGATCGCAAGCCACGGTTATGCACCGTCGCATACTGTTGGCTATTCTTTTTATCGGAGGAAACGCGAGGGGGAGCGAATTCGCGCGTGCGGTGAAAAACACCGAGCGGAGTCGAAGAAAGAATTTAACGGGGGAGGGGAAGAGTTTGGCCGGTGAGAATAAGCCAATGTTGGATCCCTTATTACCCGAGGTTCCGCGACGAGGATATCGGAGGGGCTGCTGAGTCACAACTGTACGATGTTTCCTCATGCCGCTGCTGCGAAGTTATTTCGCTGTAGCGTCCCGCGCGTGTGGTACACGTCACCCGACGGTCACGCTCCTCTCAGCCGTTTCTGTGTTTTCCTGTCTCTCTCGGTCTCTCCCCGCGCAACGCATATTATATTACAAAGAAGGAAAAAAGACGGGGGGACAAAGAGTGACGGCGCAATCTGCGAATAAGGGAGATATCGGCGGGATGCCGGGGACCAAAAGGCCATAAGGCAATCCTCAACGCATGCTTCAGATGTCGAAAATAATTCGGTGCAACAAAAAATTTTCACAAAAATAAAGGAAATCCCATAAGACTCAGATTTTTCGTCTTGAAAATTAGCTCAAAAGAATCTGATACGATCCTCGACGCCCTCGATCACAAACCAGAACCAAATACACCGAATCTATTTCCGTGGAAGAAAAAAAAAAAATTCGTGAAATATTCACCGTTGGTCTGGCGCTAATGGGCTAACGTCCTGAGATTCGCGTGAAACTCTCGATGTACTAATACACCATTGCCACCAAGAGAAAGGATTGAGAGAAGAGAACGAAAAAAAAGTCTCCCCCAAAGGCTCACTGTAGAGAGAATGCGCCGAGGAGGGGAAACATTCGCCGAGGAACTCGGGTTGTCCGTGTAGAAGATCTCTTAAATTGGAAACAAATGCGCCTTGCAAATTTACGACTTGTGTCGCAATTTACGTGTGTAGATTCTATATAAATGTGTATGTATACTAACGCGCGACCGGAGACAAATAAATTCGTGTCAACTTGTTTCAAGTGTCCCTTGACGCGTAGTCTCCCGGCTACTTTCAGTCTCGACTCCGACACAGGCGAACCTTATTCCATTCCGTGGTCACGTGCGCGCGGCGAAACGCCGAAGGGAAGCTCGCATGACGGTTCGGCGTTATCGCGAGTCAAACGAAATTTCTAGATAGACATACAGATGCAACTCTCGTATTGTGCGAAGCCACGAGAGCTCGCCGCGGGGAAAACTAGGAGGATACGAGAGACACAGGATTTTCGATGGTCTCTTCTGTTGGATGATTTGTTGGAAGGAGGGATGAGAGATGCCCGCCGTGGAAAACCGGACGGCGACTGTGCGGAACACACTGTGCAAACGCGATGGCTATGTCGTAGATGAGAAAGACAGGTCTCCTCTCGTATATCTAACAAACCACGGAACGTCTCAACTCGCGTGTATGTTGGACGATTGTAAAGCTAGAGAAACACGAGAGAGCGAGCATTCGATAAGGCACTGCATTGTTCGACGCGGAGAGATCGAGAGAGTCACCAAACAACAATCCCGAACCGTCCCTCCCTCCCCTTCGAGCAACGTCAAACTATCTCGCTCGGTGGCTTTTACCCCTCTAATCTTTCTCGCTCTGCTAAATGCTTCGCTTCGCCACCCTGTTTATATTAAACTTTGGGGGTTAATACTACCGGCTCGGTCATCGCGGCCCGTACCGGCTTTCGGGCAATATAACCGAGCAACCCTTGCCCTTGCACCCTGCGATACTACGATAAGGAATAAACTCACTCGAGGACCACCGAAATTTGTAGCATTTCGGAATGTCGAAGGGAGAAAACAACCGTAATGATTTTTGTTCTGCGAATGGATTAAAAAATAAACAATAAATCGCAATTCACGAATCGAAGCCTTTCAAAATACACAAGAAATTTCTATTGATATTCCGAATAAAACGAAAACAAAGTTTCTATTTTTATCGTACACGAGCTCAAATCACAGACTCGGCGAGGAAAATTGCAACAAAATAAACGCGAGGCTAGAAATAGAGACAGAAAAAAAGCGCGAAGCTATTAGAGGCTAAAAGTCGCGAACTAGTGTAGAAAGGCTTCGGATACAGAGGGACAATGCTCGAGAATGATAAAGAGCGAGAGACGAGAGAGGTGCGAATGTCTCTCTCGCTTGTGCGCGAAGGGGATCGCGAGGGCGGTAGATAACCGCCGTGGTGAACAGAGAGTTGGAATACAGAGTCGGTGGCGAAGAGATCTCTCGCCGGTTTTCGCCACCCCTCTGTGACACACGGTGAACCATCAGAGCCAACCCTCGTATAGCCGGCGGCTATAGCGTGCCATTGGCGTCGGCATTTTCCACCTTCGCAA
This sequence comes from Ischnus inquisitorius, assembly GCA_963924025.1. Lineage (NCBI taxonomy): Eukaryota > Metazoa > Arthropoda > Insecta > Hymenoptera > Ichneumonidae > Ischnus > Ischnus inquisitorius. The sequence continues at coordinate 10,521,320 of OZ001248.1, read as the reverse complement.
CAGAGCAGCAACACTATAATTCTCGGCATCGGTACCAGTCGGCATGCAGAAGCTATTTGACTATTAATCGCGCCGATTGGTTTCCAGGGAGGCGATTAGCGGGGTTCAACGGTTCAGGCGATCGCGATAGAAAGAAGAATAAAAATAGTGATGCGCCGATCGGATCTCGTTTCGATGACGAAATTAGCGGCTAATTAGTATCGACAGGTCTCGTCGTCGGGCGTCGAGGTGGCTGACAGTCGACCGTTTCGTTTGTACGAACCTCTCGGGCGATCAACGAGGATGAAAATCATCGATGAAATCGTGTGCGGGGCGCTTGTGCCGGTATAAAGTTCTCTTGCGCTTGTAGCCAAAGGCCCGACAATGTACATAGTCACTGCGAGCGTTAGCTCGGGCCCGAGTGGACAAGAGACAGCGGCTCTTCAGGAAACGACTCGGAATAACGGCTGTGTTACTGTACACAATGTATACGCTCTATGACTGTGACTATGCAGAATTTTATTCAACTACGAGCGTTCCTATACGTTGAATACATTCGAGACTTCGTTTTCTTTTTTCTTCCTACGAGATACTCCGTGGAGGATATCTGAGAAGAAGATTGAAGCGGATCGCGCGACATCGCATCGAAAATTATTCGAATTTTTTTTCATGATTCGATAGTCGAAGCGCAAGTACAGGAATTTCGAATATAATTCTTGGACGAGCAAGGAGAAGATCCATGTTGACACGATTCTAATGTTCCTCACAGTTGAGATAGAAAATATCAGCTTAAAATGCAGCCCAAAATCCCCGTAAATTCGTTAATCTGCATAAACGTTTTCGGGATATTGGGCGAAATTTTCATTTTAGTTCTACACCGACTTTACTAAACAATCAAAACGTATCAACGAGTGTCTTCGAGCACCGGAAAACCGGAACAACGTCTACAAAACAAGTCCCGATTCTGCCCTCGGATACGCTCAAGATTTAACATACCCCGTCTATGTTTGCGAAAATTTAATGCGACAGTGGTTGAAATAGATTCGCGAGAGGAGGTACGAAAGCATCGTGGTCAAGCATCTTCTTAATTAGATCGTTAATTCGATCTTGCAGCTCTGAATCCACCGTGGTGTACGGTTAAACATCACCGCGCCGTTTGTGCGTCTATCTGTTCGGTTCGTGTGTACGTGAAAAAAGCTTTTGCACGTATACGAATCGGATAGACGAGAGGATAGGAATATGTGTGCAGGTTTTAACCGGGAGTTGTAGTACATTCGAGCCTCGAGGAAAGAGTCACGTCGGGTTAGTTGGGTACCCGATGCCGGTGGTTGGGCAAGCCAACAGTACCGGAGCGAGTACAGAGAGAAGCATATAGGCGGCAAAGAGCCAAGCAGCAACAGCAGCAGCAGCAGCAGCCGCAGCGGCAACGGCAGCAGCCGGGAATTGCATCGCATGCCACATAATCGTGGGAGTGTTTCCCATCAAGATATTGTACACGTATCCTATAGGTTTGTATAGGTAGTAGGTTGGTAGGTTGGTATAGGACTCTCCGCGCGCCGACACTCGGGCTCTCTTGCCCGCCCGCGTAATACCTCTCTCTCGCATAAATATATCTGTGCCTCTGCTCCTGGCTCCTTGCCTCGCCGTTGCAGTTACCTTTCGTACATTTACCTATATACGGGGTGACGCTCGTGTATCGTTTGTTCGCTCGTTCGCTTCCTCGCAATTCCGCTAAACGCATAGGTTGAATTATATTTAAACGCTCCGGGGCTATGAGTGCAGACGGGAAAATCCGCTATGCCAAACACAAGCGGCGCGAGCGCGTTGACGACGTTTTTTTTTAATTCATTTTTTTTATCGCTTGAATCACGTATGCGCGCATTTGACCCAGAGAGGTAAATCAATGCGATAGGAAAGCATTTGTTTTTATTACAGTATAAAGCCTCCGAAGAATGCGGTATTAATGCAAATAAATCTTTTTAACGATCCAACGAATCATTGTAGAATTTCTGCGGGCGCGCCGATTCTATGGGCATTTTTTATTATTTTTTGTCGCGAATCAAGCTTCAAGGTAAAAAAATGTTTTTTTAACGTTAAAAATGATGCTTAGCAGAGTCGCGATATTTGGAATAAGACTACGCGGCAGACAATCAGCCATTCGAATGGGTTGATTTTACTTCTTATTTCTTTCAGTTGCGAAAAGGCCTCAATAACTCTTTCACCGTGGCACTCTCGTAGCATCGCTAAGTGTCTCATATCCGCGATTCACCGGGTATGCAGTAGCGGGTCTCTCTCTCTGCCGATGCAACTCGTGAATCTCGAGGACGACGTTGCATGCGCGTTAGCGCGGAGAAAGCCTGCCGTACGGCAGACGAATGGAAAGATGTATCCGACTAAACGTGAACACACATACACACACAGAGACAATGTACCGTGTCCTATCTAAACCAATGCCCTCGTTCGATAGTGACGCGGCAGCATCATCGACGCGATATTGCCAATCGCGAAATAGACCGAGAAGTGTAATATCTATTCTGTTTAACTTATCAATATCGTGCCACGGATACTTCCGACTGAAATGAAAGAGAACAACGAGCCGAGCCAAAACGGCGATTGTTTCGAAGAGCCCGCAGAACCGTTCGTGAAATCGCGGTACGGTGAGGACCGTAGAGGAATAAGAACAAGAATACGAAAAAGAGAAAAAAACACCGGCAGAGTATAGGCACATACTGCAAGGCAGAAGCCACAGGAGGAGAGATAAAGAAAGAAAAAATATATATAAAAAAAAAGAGGAGCGACGTAAGATCCTCGAGAATCGGGGGCATTAGCATAAGCCATGCGGGCGAGCTAAGCGATCGCGAATGCTCGCTAACCGAGCGAGCGAACGAAAGAAAGAGAGATAGAAAGTCCCAAGGAAAAGAAAGGGAAACATAAAACTAACAATAAAAAGAAAAGTAGTTAGAGAGAGCGAGAGGGACAGACGCCCGGCGAGGACCGAACGAACGGCCATATAGCACGAAAATAAATAGCCTCTCTCTCCGGATGGCGGGAGAGGGTCCGGTGGCCGCGGAAGATAGAAAGAGCGAATCTCTCCTCCACTTTTTCTCTCTCGCGAGTTGAAACTCTCTTGCCGTCTCGCATCTCCCATCGGGGAACGGTGAACGCGACTTGCACGCTTTGTCCTCCGATGGCGAAATACCCGGCGAGGGTGCCTTCGCCGTTGGGTTTCGCCCGCGTGGAATCGCCGCTGTTGCGAACGTCGTCGCGCTGCGGATGCTGCGAGGAACTCCGGCTGATGGTGTATCCACCGACCCAGGGGTTGGTCGTTGGCTAGCTCGCACGGGGATGCAAGGGGGACGCAGATGGGACAACGAAGATAGCCGCAGCATTCGGACAGGACGCGCTTGTCATCGGATGTACCATTCGCCAGAGATAGATATATATGCTATACAGAGCGTCGAGTGCAACGATGATACCGAGCGAGAGAAAGAGATACGAGAAACAAGCCGGACCGAGCTGAGCATCGGGAGGCATTGTCTGCGAAGGCGCGAAGAACGATAGCGCCCGGGAATCGGGTGACGAAATCCGGGGATAAGGCGAGTATATAGCAATAACGCCATCGAGTATTCTATGCAAAATGTCCCCAAAGCCGATGTTACAATGATGGCGACATTGTTCATTACAACTGTTAGGAAGTTGGAACAGAAATAGTGCTAACGTTTTGTATGTTTAGAACCGAAGAAACTTTATCTTTTACACATTTTTCTACGACTCGTGGGTACCGAGATACGAGCAACTGAAGCTTAGCCAATGAGGTCGCTTGGCTTACGTGGCGCCATCTACTAAATCGCGCTTATTCGATGAAATCTTTAAGTCCATTTTTCTCCGGAACTATTCGTCGCGCGAAGATTTGACAAAGGACATGTTTGCTCGTTTCGAAGCGTAGAAAAAGATTACGGACTTCATTTACGCGAATTGTTGAATATGGGTTGCGCGTCATTCCGGCGGGGCGCAAAATTTTCAATAGAAAATTACCTGACTCTTCCAGGCATCGCAGATTTCGGGTTCACGGACGAATGATTGCAGATCGTTTGAATACACCTCGAGTTAATGCGATGTTGAATCGGTAAATTTGTGTACAGGTTGTTCTTACCTGTTGTGAAGAGTACGATGGCCTTTAGACAACTGTATTCCGCAGAATCGACGTGCAGGGCTTTGAGTTTCTCGACTTGTTCCTGAAAGATCCTAATGTGATCCATGAACGCGACGACACGATCGGCGGCCATCGGTGACGCGTGAAGTCCGGCAGCGGCGAGTAACGGTGCAACGTGAAGTGGCATGGAGCACTGACTCGCGTTTAGAACAAACAATTCGCTCCAAACTAGCCTCAGCAGCGCGACCTGATCGGTCACTTGGAGGTCCGGAAAGAAGGGTATGTTGCGAGCCCATTCGACCGCGGAGAATAGAAGTCTCGCCGCTAGTTCGCAAATAGTATCGATACCCATTATGTTGTTCGGTTGCATACACTGTCCGTAACGCGAGGTCGGATAGGGCTCAGCTCTTAGCAACAGGCTTATGTACGACGATAGATACGAGTGTCCGTTAAGACTCGCGCACGCGACCGCGTCACCGTTCGTCAGTGAAAACTGTCCCGGTAGTCCTGGTAGCGATGGCTGCGACGGTGGAACTCGACCTCTCTGAACCGCTGAAACACGAATTAAACGTTCGACAATTTTATAATTTATACTCAATCAGTTCCGTGAATAAGGAGCCCTCGGCCCATTATTTATGCAACATGAGAAATTATTATTTAAAAAAAAAGAACGTCCGATACCAATGCATGAAATGAAAAACTTCAATAATGAATTGCACTCATTAAAATTACACAAACTATATAAAAATAACCTATGAAATGTATGGGAAGAATCAATTTATTTTTGTCAAATTCAAACTCAATATTTGACACAATAATTGCCGGCAGAATTTTTTCTAAAATAGGTCTTGGCTAGTAGCCTCACCGGAACGCGCCGGCCTTTCTGAGTTATTCATAAAAAATGCAACATTCGCAAAACGTTTCGAGATTTATATAACCGGCAAACAAAGCCGTATACTGAAAGAAAGGGTTGTTTGCTGCGGCATCATCCACAGCAGCGAATGAGAGTTACATGCAACACTATAATGCACAACATCGAGACAAGAAGAAGCTAACGTTGGCCCGAGTGAGCACGGGGTCGGGTCTGAGGTCCCTCTGGCATACGTATACGATAGTCTCCGCGCTTATGCCTCGTGAGTTCGAGAGTTCTCTCGTGGAGAAACAGCGCGGTGGGCACCCCGCTGAGAAACGCCTGGATTCCAACCTCCGGCCCGTACCTAACGAACGAATGGACGGACGGACGGACAGACGCGGGAAAGGATGGACGGCTTCCACTCGGAGCTTCTCTCGAAGAGAGTTCTCCTCGCAACTTTAACGAACCGGTGGTATATGTATTATCTATATACCCGTAGTGGAGAACGCGATACGCGGAATCGCGAGAGGGGGAGATGCCTTCCTCTCTCGACATTATTATCACCCTTCACACTGGACCGCTCTGGCAAGCGCGCGGAACTCACTTCGCGCAACAGACATATTATATTTGAAAATCTGTTCTTTTTTTTTTCGTCCTCCCGTAGCGATACTTTAGTACACGTACTCCGGGCTGCTGAACGCAATATAAATCATATTTATAATCGTGAACGATAATAATACGTTCACGTGACAACGCGAAAGTGGCTTAGGTCACGAGAAATGTAATGTGAATTATACAATTTGGAGGGTTACTTCAGGAAACTCAACAACTAAACTCTTGTATCGCGTTCCAGAAGCGCAATCCGTAATAGAGTAATTTCCCCGGAAAGGAAGTAAGGAAGGTCTATATAAAAGTAAAGCATATGTTAAAGAAAAGCTTATATAAGAATTATTTTTTAAATGTACACTTCGTCAGCAAAAAGTTCTGTTTTTTGCATGGATCCCAGCATATACTTAATTCCTATTGGGAGATCAGAAAATTAAAGACTGAAATAAAATAAGTAGTGAAAAAAGTTTGAAATAAAAAAAATCTCTGAGTCAAAAAAAGTTGCGTGGAAGAACCTGGACGAAGATTAATCCATGCCAATGTCGCGGAACCAGCGGGTAGAATAATACGAGAGTGGGATAACCGTGGCAAAGGACATAGCTCGACGGAGCTCGTGAAATTAGCATGATGCAGTTAGCGATAGCTCTCTCTCTCCCGGGGCCATTCTGGCGAATGCGCTCCTGTGGTCCTGCGCGTCGACCCAGCGAGAGATTCCTGTATGCTAGCCGCGCAGTATAGTCCGCACACACAAACACATTCTAGCATAGCCGCCGAGAGGCAGAGTCAAGATGCACCGTGAATCGAAGTTACGTTAGTGGAGGGGTCCGAGAGCACGATGTACGGGAGTATATGCAGATTCGGTACCGTTACAGCTCGTGCGCTCCACGAAGAACCCGCTGCGGATTTTGTTGAGTATCCACGGCGAATGGCCTCGGTCAATGCGACGAGAAGACGAAGTGGAGATGGCCACCGTTCGGTCCGGCCCGGTCTTTCAACGCATAGGAAACTCTACGGTAATAGCGCCGGTCTAGGCACCTCTCGGAGTACATACGCACTTATACACCACACACAGACTCCATCAAACATGCATAACAGACAACGAATGCTGTAGCGAGAGGAGCCCTCACACTCCGAATATGCAACGTGTACCAACGAACTGTCGAGAGTATATATATCCCCAACAGTGGAAGTGACGTTGGTTAGATAGCCGGTACAAAACGCCTAGTAGGCAGAGAGTAGACAAGAGGCTGAAGGGTCCGGCGAGAACTCGACGGCCAAGAGAAGAGCCCCAGACAGATATCTTGAAGGGTCCCCCCGTCGCGGGAGAAGCGGGAGGGGACGGAACTTTGCGAGAGATTCGTAGATCTTTGAACAAGCCCGGAACACATAGAGGCAGAGACTACATCAAGCTTCTTTGGACTACCTAAACGAGAGACCTCGACTGTCGTTCTTTACCGCGAAGAAGATGGATGATCTTCGTAGGTTTCTCTTCCTACTTTTCCTGTTCGACGATTGGGTATCCAGAATGCGCGCGGCCAAAGAAGCGCGTACGAAAGGAGCATTGAATAAAGTACAGATAAGTGACTTCTCTATGCTTCTACTCTTCGGATTCTAGTATATGGGAGCCTTATCGGTTATCTCGAAGCGCAAGGCTGCGCGGCGAGTACAATGCTACAATAATACGCGTCCTCGTTGGACACAATGACGCGGGTAGAGCCGACGAGGGGAACAATCGTAACAATCGCGATCGAACCTGCGCAGGGGGGCAGCTTCTCTTTCCGTTTTTCGAAGACGGCCACAGTCTCGTTGCGCAATACCGACGAAAGAGCCGCCGATGAAAATATAAAACCTCATGATCAATCTTTGAAATTTTTCGATCCACTGAAAAAGTATAAAGATCATTGATCGACCGCACGAGCTTCTCGGCAACGCTCACCCGTCGCGTTCAGATAATTTGAAATGCTAATCCAACCGTGGCGTTCGATGGCCCCCTCCTCTCCTTCGCCCTCGACAGACGCAGTCGCCTTTATTAAGACGGAATTCATTAATGCGTCGTGACGTACGAGGCCGTGACGAGGCTGCCGTTGCGCCGTTCAGATTCGAACGTTTCGTACGTCCGTATTCATCCAGTATTCGTGAAATCGAACATCCGGCATACTCAGAAGTACTGTACAGACATGCGAAATCCACAAATGTATATTATGTGCGGGACGAGACCGCAAAGCAGTAAAGTAATACAAACAAGTGAGAATTACGAATTGCCTGGCGAGAAAATCACGAGAAATATGATTCCTTCGTCTTCTTTATCTTTAACCGCGAAATCTTCGCCGGTTAAAGAACATTACTGCGCAAACATACTGGTAGAGAAGCTGCAGAACTGATGTATAAGCGCGAGTAATCGAGTCAGCGTCCACCTACGATTTCTCCGAGCATCGCACAAATATACGTGTATATAGATATATACGCGTGTACATAGAGAGGAGAAACATCAGCATCTGCCGACCTACATGAACATCGGGTCAATGGGTTAGAATCGGGCACGACGCGACTTCTGCGAGGGGGCTCCCAGCTCTCGACTAGCGCCAGGCAAGAATATCTCCGGAGCTCGCAGACTCTCCGATCGCCTACTCGATGCTAAAACCTCGTCTTCCCTCTTTCTCTTTTCTTCCACTCACGACCTACAACTCAAATCGTGAACACCTGCGAGACGAACGAATTTCATCGTTATTGCGATTGTCGATTTTCCGTTTTCGTAGTTCAATCGGATAAACAGGATATTAAAATGTATTACGAAGAAAACACGATAATCATCGGCTGTAGGCTTTTTTTCTTTCTTACGGAGAAAGTCTTGTTAACAAAAGTTATATCAAAATGTTATCGAGAAGTCCATGTCACGGATACTCAAAATCATCCAAATTATCGAGAAAAGTTTGAAGAAAAAATGTATGGTTCTGAAGATCCAAATCAAAGCCTTCTTTTATTTAATGTGATGCATTAATGAATATAAAGGAATACACAAAAATGAGCGGTATTGCGAGGAAGTAGACCAGAAATATAGCTATTCCTATTTACTTATTAATTATTTTTACCTTCGTATATGCGGAGAATTACAATTACAAAAGAACGTATGCGATACATGCGTTCCAGATAGCAAAACTGTTTGATGATAAAGATATTAGAAACCCTCGAGAATTCATCTACGAGGTACGGGAATAGTCGAAAATGTATGTCGGAACAATTTTTCATGGAGATCCAATTCGCCTATGAACAAGATGTGTATCATCCAATTCACTGCACAAAAGTGACGATTGAAGTGTTCCAGTCGCCGGCTGTACTGGATTGGAGCGCTGGTCATCATCGAGGGCAAGTACACCAGTCAAAACGAGATAAGATAACCTTATAATAAGTATGCGAATACACTAAACATTCATGAACCAATTATACTTCCTCGTGCAATTATTACTTTGTCCAGTTCAAACTGCTTCGTGATAACAATTATAGATACAACAAAGCGGCAGAATGAAGACCATATCTCGGTAATGGGCGTACAATTTTAAAGTCGACCTTGAAGTTATTAAAATTGGGAACACGTCACTCAATAATTATTGACACAAAACCTATTCATCAACTGAACACGCTGAGTAAACCCGAAAAGTAAAGATAGTGGTTCCTAAATTCAAGAATATACCCTTATCCAAATTTCAATTCTGTGAAATATGTGCACGGTATTCTACTAAAAAAAAACTACTTTTAATTGGTTTTCGCCCGATTTCGAGGTGAATGCAAAAAAATGCATGGTATTCCAGATTTACCCTATTATTGAAAAAGTCCTTTTGGTACCGTAATTTTACATATGCATATTCAATTATATTCATGTTCGTGTAGATATGCAGGCTTTACAAAAAACACTTTGGAATTTCCGGAATAAGTAGAAAATCGCCGAGTATAAATAGCAGTCGAAGAATTTGTGATACTCAAAGTCAACACGATTCTTCACTGTCTAAGAAGGAACAGTTTAACATAAGAAATTCAGATATGTTCAACATTCTGTACATTCTCGCCTCGGCGAGTGTCGTGCTTTTCACAGTAACCGCGGCTACCGACTATTGTGACATACAAACTTGCGAGGATCCTGAGCAGCACACGCTCTGCATTTTTGGCGTAAGACACACCTGTCGTTGACTTTTTCTGCATTATTCCTATCAATTGTCATAATTCATTGATGCAATGTACTGTAGTTGGATGAAGTGGATTACGACGAATGTGGCGATGTGGAGTCTAGTTCCCTGACCGACGAAGAAATTCAAGATATTCTCGATCGTCACAATAGATGGAGAGAGTATGTCGGCAGCGGACAAGAAACTCGTGGAAATCCGGGTCCTCAACCGGCTGCTACCAACCTTGGACCATTGGTAAAAAGAATCGCTATACGATTAGTTGATGTGTATAAAAATAAATCATCGCTTCTTATAATTATTCCGTAATAGCAATGGGACGAGGAGCTCGCTGGCATTGCTCAGACCTGGGCTGATCAGTGTTTGTACAGAGAGCACGATCAGTGTGAAGACGTTGGTAAGTTGTATTCAAACGACAAAAACAGAAAGACGAGATACAATATGTATTGAACGCCGCACGTTTCTTCACAGAGAGATTCCGCGTCAATCAGAACATCGCTTTTAAGGGATCAACGGCAGGTTATAATGCTACAACTTTTGCCGAAGTGATGCAAGAATGGTACGACGAAGTAGACAAGTTCGACCCGTCCAACGTTGATGGTCTCACGTAAGTTCGGTGAAAAATCTTACAAAGCGAAATGTCAATGTTTCTATTTTAAATATAATTTGGTTTTAAAACAAGGTTCGATTGTTCACAAATATTGTCTTTTTTTCAGTATTGCAGGTTCAAAGGGTACGGAACATTACACCCAGCTTATGTGGGCCGATACGCAGTATGTGGGTTGCGGGGCAACCCGTTTCAACAACGACGACAAGTATTATATGCTTTTCCTCGTTTGCAACTACGGACCCGGCGGAAATTACGTGTCGCTGCCGGTTTACAGGACCAACTGAAATGGATTACAATTTTACAATCAAATGAATACGATGGATCAATTAGTTTGGGAATAATTATGTCATTGGTAAAGTGTTGAATTGCTTCTCATCTTCTTTATGTATCAACGTTGAAAAAAATAAAATAAAGAACTTTCTTTGTGGCCAACAACGACGATCAGTTTTTTTTTTATTGCAAACGAAATATTTGAAAATTTTTGAAAACTATTTCCACATTACAAATGAACGAAATTAATAACAAAAAATGAATGAAACATTAATATTGAGAAATAGATAAAGCTTTTAATATTTATTGCAAGAGAAATCATTCAAGAAATTTTATTTCTACTTTTTAAATATTCTAATCTTTTCCATCAATATTAAATAAATGTCAATTTAATTGGTGGAATTTGGTTTTCAGACAACGAAAGTCGAAGCAAACGAATTAATGTACCATGGCATCACATGAAAATTTATTACAATTTAATTATTTTTATCCGGTATTCATTCTTACTGATTATTAAAATTAGTTAATTGTTTTTTTTTTTTTCATTTGGACGAATTGATCCCGTTTGCATAAATAAGAACCTCTGAGCCGGAAAAGCGTACGTCATAGTGATTTGTTCCCGAAGAATTTTTACTTCACCTTCGTACGGATCGCGAGGACTTTTATATAGCATAACACTATTATCGTTCGCGACTCTCGTGTACTGGGGCTATAAGTTTCGACTCATTCGAAGGTGCGAACCGGCCCCCAGCGGGGTTTGGGGCAGCGGGGAAACGCAGATATACGTTACGACTGCGAAGACGAAAGCGTCGAGGGGGAGAGAAGCCTTCGAGACGAGCGATCCCATCAAGATTTCGTTATACGCCGTATACGCGTCCCGTTACCGGAGGTGCGCACGGATGGGCTCTCGAACGCGAGTTCTCTCTCTCTCACTCGCAAATGCCGGATCTCATCTCGGCTCTCTCGTGACACGACTGGCACTATATAATGCTCGGGTAACTGCGCTCCATACAATCCGGATCGGTGCCGCGCGTCTCTACGGTCCATATCTCTCGACGAGCGATGACGAGTGGTCACCTCGCTCGACGTATGCTCTTCATCCCATATCCACCCGTTGACGAGCCTTCGACACGTTCCGGGAATTCGATAGATAGTAAGCATCACCGGTACGCTACACGCGAATGCATGTACATCATCGCCGAATATAATAACAGCGAAGCGAAATTGTCCCGGTAAATCCTACGGTACTCGTCGCAACGGACAAACATTTGATGTATCCGAAATTCGCACCGATAGTAAACAGGTGCGCCTGGAATCTAATACATCGAGCGGAAATAGCCGGAATTCTCGTCGAGCGAGTGAAGCATCGAGATCCTCGGAGTTTGCGCGAGCCCGCGGAGACTAGAGCGAGAGAGTTGGAATTTCGTGCGATCGTCTCGAAGAAGAGGCGAGACGCGAAGAGTCGAAGCGAAGGCGTTAGAGAGAACCTGAATACACCTGCGGATCGACGTTCGCCAGATCGTCCTGGTGGACGCCGCCGCAGCATATTCCGTAGTCGGCGGTGTAAACGGCGGGTCGGAAAGAGATAACCAGTCGGGGGAATCGAGCGTAGGGGAATATAACTGGTATTAATACGTCACGTAATTACCACCCGGTCTTGTAGCTTATACAGGTATTCTATATGCTACACGTATAACACATATAGATACCGGTGTCGCGTGTGTAAGGCATCCAAGAGTTTCGTAGTTAAATACACGTGTGCCGCTCGAAGAAGAATCGTTCGATTCAATCTCGAAAGTATGTGGATTTTATATCACGTGAAATGCAAAATTATTACATTTATTGAGCCGAACACATGGATCATTTTTTACACGTTTGCATACTAATTACTAAAGAAATTGCAGACTTTATTATTGTTTTTTTTTAAATTACGAACCTCGACTTGACAGACGGAGAAATAAACAAAAGTGGCATATTTCATGCTGCGAATCAATCGCGTGTTGCTAAAATATAGGGAAGCTCGAGAATATTAAACGTATTCAACTGCGGAACGATCCCAGGCTCGTGGCAAATAATTAAATTGAGCGCGAAGTTGTCATGACTTTTTTTCGTAGACAGATGAAGACCATAGTCATTTGCCGCGAGGGCCAAAGGCTAAAACAATTCACCGTTCACATAAAAAAGAAATGCAATTGGATCTACTCGATCATTCGTAAAACGTCAAGCGTCAATTTAATTGTAATTCGTATAAAAATCGTATAAAAAAGAATGTGTATTTACGTCGTGTTCTCAGGCGATACTGAAGAGACCAATAAATATTCACCAATTCATTTTTTCGACTATAAAAAGTAATTTCTCTTAAAGGATACTTCAATTCGAGAAGCGTAAAAATTTTGAGATAACCGTTACTCGTACGGCAATCATCATTAAAAAATAATCCGCCTTTTTTGCCTTGGGGTCCGTCGGAATTAAAAACGCCACTCAATGTTTATTGATTTATTTTTTCGTCGATAAAAATCAATTTCCACCTAAACGAAGGCTAGTTTAGAATATTATAGGCAGCGCGCTAAAAGTTAGTATATTTAAAAACCTTGGCTAGTGTTATGCCCGTGAAGTGTTCGTGTACGTCTCTCGGTACGTCTCGCATCTCGAGCTCCTTGCGAGCCTCCGGCGTCATGTACCACACGGTACTCTCGTTCCTCTCGAAGCAGCGTGTGCGTGTATGCGTGTATAAAAGATGAGGAAGAGCAAGGGAGAGGCAGCTTCGAGAATGCACGGCTCCGAACCCCGGCGAGAGATGATGTTCTCGCTCCGGGCTATGCTTCTGTTCCGCGAGTCATTATGATAATTTAGCCCGGAAAGGGGGTTACCGGCACGCTCGACGCATCTAGGCCCCCCTCTATCGTTTCTTCCTTTTCCGCGCATGTGTATAAACACGTATACGCGATATGCACACCTACGCCGAATCTTAGGTTCATAAATATATATCAATACACTCTCGCGAAGCGTGATTACGTTCGCCCAAATTTCCGGACCCCTTTGAAACCATTCCGGGAACCCCATGTAAGTTCACAACGTTTAACTATCGGGCCCGTTCCTCGTTTATTTTTTTATTTTTTTTAGCCTTTTCTCGACCTCGTCCTATCCACGAAACGATTCTCCCGCGTTTCTCGCCGAATCCGGTGCAATCTCCTCAAACTTCGAACTCCTCCTACGCTACGGCTACTCTCTCCGTCGAGATATCGTATAGTGGACGAAAGAACGTAGAGATAGTGAAATGAGAATAATAAGAAAGTAAAAGGAGACGAAAGAAGAAAACGAAGAAGACGAAGAGGGACGAATGGTGAGGAGGAGAGGAATAGAGAGGTCGGAGGAGGTTACAAGGTTACACGCGTCCAGAACGGGGCCCGACGCGGGGTCCGCCCAAGATTCCCACGGTGTCTGCTCGAGGCGAGGCGAGGCACGCCGCCCGAGAAGGCCCTCCGCTCGTTTCTTTGCTCGCATGCTACGCTATGCGAGCAACATTAAGATTGAGGAAGGCAAAAGGCAGGGGAGCGAGAAGCACGCAACAATCATACTATATAAGCTATATACGCGAGAGAGTCTCAGCCCGCGCGTTATTAATATCTGCTCTCGTTCTACGTCTGTATGGTGCTTCACTACCTACCACTTCTTCATCTTCTTCGTCTTCTTCTATCTAACGTACGTATTATCGAATGTGAAGCTATCGGAGGGGGAGCATCGGTTTTATATCGTCGACGTATGATAATTGCGAATGGTCTCGATGAGATAGCCGTGAGTGAATTCACCGAGTTATTTATGAAACGAAACGATACGACGGCGATTTAGATCTTTCGTTGCGATCGACTAGTTCACGGATGACTTGTCGTCGCGTAACGAAACTACGAGAAGCAATGGAAATATAGGATAAAATGCGAAACGTCGAGGGAGATGAATAATTATCTGTGAGTCACATTAGCGAAGCGGGCAAAGGAGAGGATTGAGTTTTGTATCTTCGTGACGTCGAGAGACGAGACCCGGTGAACGTCCAACGCGCGGGACACTCAGCGCAAACGGCGGAGCAGTGAAGCAGAGGAACTTCAACGGTAGCCTATCTCGCGCTCGGCGAAGCTAGGCGAGCGAGCACAAGACGCGATTGGAATGGATTCGAGAGAGGGCAGTGTAATTACAGACGCGAGAGCGACGATGCAAATAGCAACAGCCGTTATAGTATCCCCCCCGCCGTAGAAACCCACCTGCCTTGTCCAGCGGCGATCGCGAACCCGAGAGCTAACCAGTCCGGGATGCAGACACAGGATGTACAGGTTGTTTCAGGATCACTGCTAGCTCGATCGAAGATCGACGTAATAGTAACACGAATATATGATTTTTTTTAGGACTGGTTGATTCGAGTTCAAGATCAGAGCTGCGCTCATTGAGCTCATTCTGTGATAAAAATTTCGGAATTCTTTCAACGAAAAATACGGATATTTTTTTCGAATAAACTTATAGAAATATAATCAGCAAATGTATATAAGTGTATATGCATAATTTATGAATTATACAAAAACGCCGATTTTATTATATTTCCTGTATATATGTGACTCCCATGCAGCCGAACAATAAGAATTTTGGTCTACCTCATAGAAGTTCGGGATTTCCAATTTTCTTTCGATAGTATCGAATTAATAAAAAAATTGTTATCCAATTTCATTTTGGCAAAAGCGCGACTTTTCACAGATGGAAAAAAAATGAAAGACGCGATTTTTGTTTCTCATTAATTTCCGCGCTCATTGTATAATGTACTTTTGTCTCGACCGGCGTAGATCTCAGCCAGATGCCTGAATCACCAGGCGTAAAAGCCCATACTCTCGTCAAATATAAGAGAATAGTTAAAGCCACTGAGGCACAAGGAGCACGAAGGTGCGCGCGATCGAGCGAGAGTCGGGGCATGTGCCGGAGCAGCGTACTATCTAGCTGTCTCGCAGATGGCCGCGTTACCGCTGAACTTTCACATTCTGATTGTAGCTTATACTATATACGTATATACATACATACACGTGTATGCAAGTATCTATACAGTATAACTGGCCGTTCGTCTGAAATGTACATTGGGTACATATAGAAGGCATAAGGTACCTGATGTAGGCATACATATTCGTGTATAGGTGAGTAGATCGAGTGAAAACGCTCGCGCGAGAAGTAACCAACGCTGGTAGAGGGAGGGCGAGAGGATCGACAGTTTAAGGAGACTTGGAAGCGAGCGTGGACCTCGAACCAGCCGAGAATCTCTCGCGAGCTCTTCTTCTCGCTTATGGCTCGTAGAATATTCGATCCCCGGAGGCAATCATCAACGGCACATTATTGCCACACGAGCAATATCGCGAATAATTTAAGTCCCTTTCGAGCGAGCGAAAAGTCCTTTGCACCGCGCTCGCGACAACGATGCGCAACGGCGTTTGGTCTCATTAGAATGCGGTTTAAAACGCCCGTCGAATATACGTTCGGTTCGTCGTAGGTATATTCCACGGAAGAAGACCTTGCCGTCAATGAATATGTATATCGCGCGTTATTGCGACCGGTCACCTCGTTCGCTATCCTCATTGGATCATCGAGCTTCGATTGCTTGACCTCCGACGCTTCGAGCTACATGCTAATGCGGCCACTTTGTATTTTAATGCGAATACACTCTCGTCGAGAGAAATAAAAATGCGGATAAAAATAAAATAAAAGAAGCGCGCAGTATTGTCTCGGTACTTTTGTCGCGATAAGGCGTATTAAGGTAACCAACGTGTGCGCGTTCACCGCGCTATGAGGATTCGGCGTAATTATCGATACGGCAGAGACGCATACTATCGGAATTGGAAATCAATGTTGTTACTCGGGATTGTCCGTGGAAGGTTTGAGCATACGCCGGGAACACGAGGTCCGAGCAACGAACCCCGGTTCTACAAGCTGAAAGCAGACCACGGGATTACTAATCATCGTCGTCGCAGTAGTAGGCTCCTCGTTGTCGTCGTCGGCGATTTCCCGGAGCCGAGAAACCCCGCTAATTGATTAAAGTCACGATCCTGACCCCCCCCCCACCCCCTTTCCCCTCTCCGTGAACGCCATAATATCGGGCGCAATCTCGAACGTCCCGCGGGCGTTCTCCTCGTCTTTTGCAGGACTATCAGACCGTACGAGATAGAACGAGTGAAATAAGCCCTTTCGAGCCCTTCGATGTTATATACACTCACACACGGTTCGACTCTCCGTGGAATCGCTTTTTTTTTTTTTTTGACCCCTCGGACGGCAACTACCTATGTGTCCAATTTCGAAGATCCCGAGACAGGGACTTTTTCTAGGGAGTATCGCCAATGCCTTTCTTGATTATCCATCAATTATTCGACACTCTATATCAATGTCAACGAAATTCGTAAATTAAATATGTGGAAAACAGTAAGAATGTTATATTCTGAGATGTTATTAATCGAAAATTGGCTGTAATGTTATTTTACAATTTGGAATATATTTTATCGAGGGACGATGAATTTTACAAAACGCGATTGTCTTTGCAAAAATAACATCGAAATTTGTTAAATATTTTTCCATTGGTTTTACGATATCTTATTGAAACACCGAGATATCTTCCGCGCTAAGAGAAGCTTTGCAACATCAAGTTTTTTTAGATTGATTGAAACATCGCGTTGAACAATTTGTCATGCACCGAATTAATTACAAGCGCGATCGACGACATCACGCAATTCGCTTCGCAACAAGTTTGTTACTAGTTTTCACGAGCGAAGTCACAAGGTCGGTCGTGTAACAGACAATGTACCGAGAGCTGCGGAACAGTCGACGATATACGCTATATTCACGGTGCGCAATAGTGTAAGTATCTCGGGTTATGTACGAGAGAATCGCGCAACGCCCGCGTAATTATAATAACGCACGGTATAGCATACACTCACGGGTTTGCTCGTTTGATAATGACTTTCTGAATGCAGGCCTCTTCCCGGAGGACGAAATTAGGGTTATTTGCGCGCCCACCCTCTACTCCTCTTCCTCTCTCGCTCGCCTCTCGCGTTGCCCCGTATGTGCACGCTTCTTTCTTTCTTACATTGTCTTATTTTTATTTCATATTTTTCTTCTTCACCTCGCGTGCCGCTCGACTTCTCTACACATTGCTTTCATAAAGTTCTCCACGATATAGGCACAAAGTTCATGCGAAAGATTCGTTTCTTTCACCCGCAGTTTGTTATTGTCAAAGTTTCTTCGCGGTAACGAAAAATTATCTCGATAGAGGCGAAAAAGAGAATTCGCACGCGACATTCGCGAAACAAAGTTGAGAAAGAGAACATCTCCGTGGTCGTGCACTTCGTGCGTACTTCGTTACGTATGACCCTCAATCTCTTTTGTTCGCGTTGGGCGTCAGCGAATTCCTTGTAAATATGCCGAGCCCGCGAATTAATAAAATAGTCACTTTTGATCTCTTTCCTGTGGCCGATGGCCCCCGAGAGAACTCGTCATAGAAGCCCTCGGGTGGGGGCAGGCTCTTGAAGAATAATGAAAACGAAGAGGACGAGAACGATCATCGAGGAATGTCCTGTCTTGTGTCGCGCGAGAGACTTCAAGAGTTCGCGTGTCTGTCTACACTATACTCGGCAATATGGCATGGGGCTACCTCGAGGAAACTCGCATCGTTTGCTCTACTCTCTCTCCGTCTCTGTCTCTCTCGTGTGTGTGTTTCATGCATAATAGCGATGCTGTAGTGCGCAGCGCATTCTTACGTATATACCTATATTCACGTATAGGGAGAGAGAGAGAGAGAGAGAGAAGCCGACCGTGGTACGTAGTTATTAAGTTGCTAGCAGCAACACTCGCGTGTGCATAGAGTATGCACCCGCTCGGCTGCTGTTGGTTGCTCCTTCTCGGCACTCAAGAAACACCCGTGGTTTATAATAGTTATAATAATAATGCACTGTAATAACGAGATCGGCCGACTGGTGCCGCATATGAGAAAATAGTTTTTAATAAGACAAGGACACGATAGAACAATTTCGACGTAATTTCGTCTGCGATTGGGACAGAAGTGTTCGATCGGTAGGTCAAGGATAATTCGATAAATGTCGATCGCGTTTCGGTCCGAGACTTCAATTCATCGAGCAAGTGTCGAAAAAAAAAGGCTTGACGAGCGTACAAGAGACATGAAAATACTGCGAGCTAGGCAGAAAAGTATCATATGAAGGATGTAATTCCTATACGGACTATAAACGCAGCTGATTCGATACGGTATGCATAAAGTATGCACTATATACCTTGAATGTTATACGTTATATAGTCATCATGTATGCCCAATTCTAGATTTAAGTTATATACAGTTTATACATAACTTTCCCGACTAAGTACGAATGTTTTTCATTCATGAACAAAGTTGCAGCATAATTGTCACGATGATGCAAAAAAAAACATATTAAATGCAAATAAGTAATTTTTTTTCGGTCATAATATCGTGAAATAGCATTAGCGGAGGTCGCGCAGATATAGAATTTCGTATAATGAGACGAAATAAATTTATTTTTAATAAATATATAAATTTTAATGTTGGTAATAACGTCGCGAAGTTATACGAAACTGCTGTCCAATTGCTGGGGAATGCACGAAAAATACCAAGTGCAAAATAACGCCATGGTATAAAACAACAAGATCTAATGCGGCGTCTTAGACAGAAATTCCGATGTAAGTGCACGATAATATTTCGATAATCATTTCATAATCGTCATGGTAAAAAGGTTTAATTAAATGGCTATTTCGAAAGTTATAGAGTCCGATCGAGTGGTACGAAAAGCGAAGAGGAACGAAGAAAAGAAGAAGGAGGAAGAAGAACTAGAGTCAAGCGAGTCCGAGGCACACGCGTGCGCTCGCGCGCGAGCGCGTTCGCTCGGCTACCTCGAGATTTCTGTAATCATCGTGGACAGTATCGGGCGAGGTAATCTTGAGCGCATCCTGTCTGCCTGTGGTGCCCCGAGGGCCCACAGAAGGAAGGGGCCTCCAGGTAAGGTCATGCACCCCGCTGACCTCGGACCACCGACTCTTCGCTCTCTCGACTCCTCTACAACTCTCGGCTGTTCTCTTCTTGCTCTCGCTCCTGCCGGTGTGTGCTCCTGCTCCCGCTGTTTGTATCATCCCCACTCTTACATTCGCGATTCTCTTCGTTCCTGCTGCTGTTGCTGCGATGCCACGGCGTTATAGCCAACGTCCATCCCCGCAGTTCTGATCTCTTCTCCCTCCCCACTCGTTCCCCGCCGCCCTCGCCCATTTGGCTTCACCGAGAGAGCAGCCTATACGTTTCTCTCGAGTCTTGCCACCCATCCTCGTACGCGGTACTACATACAGTACAGGACCGCATGAGCGAACGAGAGAAGGAAGAAGATGAAGGGGGAAAAGAGGCGAGTGAGATCCTTCGAGGATCCTCGCGCGAGCCACGGTCGCCCTGACCGAGAGCGAAGACTCGGGCGGGACTCGTACGAAGCAGAAGTATAAGAAGAAGGTAGGTGCACCTTTTGCACGATGGTTTGCAGAGAAGGGTATGGAGAGTAAGCCACAGATGTAGTACACAGGTATAGGGCACGAGTGTAGAAAGATAGGGAGAGAGAGCGAAGAGTCCCGCGAGTTGGAGAGGCGTGAGAACGTATCCGCGGCTATTCCGCGAGAGCGGCGTGGCAAGAGCCTCGAGAGTGGGCCGCAATTAAATGTTTACCCAACTAGCACGGGGCTCTCTCGCGAGCGCTAAACTCGCGTTAGCCGGGCCCTCCACTCGCGCAGAACGCCGAGATATCCTTCTCGGCTATATGTGCGTGTGCGAAGCTAATAAGTGTCTGTGGCAATGGCAAAACGATCTTCGAGGGATATGGCATGCTCGGGTTCCAGTACTGATTGAGAACCGGTGCTATTTTTGTTTTATTTTTAATGAAGCTCGATGAAGTTCCGAAGAGATTGAAGATACAAGTGCAGCCACCCGCGCAAAATTTGAGAACCGGTACACGAAATACTACTTTCATTACTATTGTTTTTTTTTTCTTCCTAGAATCTCAATCGAACAATTTGGAACGGAGAGATGTGCTAATAATTACGGCCACCTTTGACATTAACTGGTTTTTCTCGCAATTTTTTTATGTATGTATATATCCGATTGAAACATTTTTTTCACGATTTTAAGCTCATACAACGGAACCTTTCAATAATAATAATGATTAGGATTGGAAGGTGGTTATAGAATATTCTTTTAATCCTTGAACTGACCGATCGACTGTTTTTTTTTTGGGAATATCTGTAATTTTTAACTTTTTTCTCGCGATTTGTAACTCACAGAACGAAGCATTCTTATTTTAGAAATTATATCTCGGAAGGCGATGGTGAGAAAAAAACTGAATGAAAAAAATTCTCCGTCTTATCGACACGTCGAATATTTCATGCAAATTTCACAATGATTTATCGAATCATTCGAGAGATACGGTACCTCAAGCAGCTTAGCGTTTTACCGTTTCGATGGATAATTTATGCGCGATAACTCTGCGAAAAGCGTAAGTGCTTAAACTATTTCGTTTTGTAAGAACACGTTTTTTTCTTTCGGATAGCACAAGTGCAACGACTTTCTTCCTTTCTCTCTTGTCGAAGGAATCGGGAGTGTTCGAGTGTTAAAGTTTGTTTTTCAGCGCGTCTCACAATGCGCCGCACATTGCCGTACCGGCTAGGTAGGTTTTAGTCTCCCTCTCGTGTTATTGGACTTTCTCCGGTAAGAAAAGCCGGGCCCCACAGCGGCGCTGTCAAGTCCGACAAGCTCTATTCGATCGAGCGAGCACAGAAATCCGTTGGCTGCATCGGCAACGGCAACGGAATCGATAGACACACACGCGACTCGAAACCGTTCGAGCAATAAGCGTGAGAGGTATTAGGTATTCAACTGCATCAACGCGTCGACGGTCACATTTGATCGATTAATCATTCGATCGGCTTCGGCTTGTAATGTAATGGTCGAATGTGAGATGTATTAGCGCGATAACACCATGCCGATAGGATTATTCCGAACGTTCGTTCGTGCCGCGCAACTACCCGAGTTGCGGGTTTTGTGAGTTGATTTTCTTTTATTCCCAACTTCGGAAACTTTCTCATTTACCTTTCCTTCACTTTTAGCAGTATACACATATATTTTTTTTGATAATCAAAAAGCTTCAAAAATTGATTCTCTTATTTAATACTATTAGGATAATTGATCAAAGTTTCAGTACAATGCATACCTTCCCGGCGCATGCCCATCTTGAGGCACTTTTTCAGTCGGCAGAACTGGCACTGGTTTCTATGATGTTGGTCGATCGGGCAATTGCGATTCCCCCGACACGAATACGTAAGATTTCTCCTCACGCTTCTCTTGAAGAAGCTCTTGCATCCTGAAAAAAAGAAAGAAATGGTGAATTATGGCGACACCGAAATCGGTTTTTCTTCCAAAGGAATTGTATTCAGAACGATATTAAATACGAGTACAGAGGGAAAAATAAATAAGAAGAAGCTTGATGTAACGAAATAATCGTGAGTCAGTGCACGGCTTTGCCGTCTCTCCCTCGCTCGTGCCTTTCATTCCCCGACGTTCCTAGCTAATATAGCTTCATTCGTTGCACGCACGCACGCACGCATTTTGCACACGAGAAGTACCGCGGAATAAGAAGCCAAAGACTATGGGGCTGGCGAAGAAGTCGTTGAAGGTAAAAGGGGAGGGCGGGTGAAGGGTAAGAGAGAAAAGAGGAACGACTCGTTTCCGAGTCGCTGTATTCTCGCTCGCCCTAAGAATTCTCAACCCCGTTCGTATGCACGGCAAGAGAAGAGAAGGAGAGTTAGCGAGAGCCCCCGCGCTCTCATCGCGGTCGTTACACGCACGTAATTCAATCCCACGCCGTGGAAATGACTGGCGAGCATCCCGCTCGACTAACTGCTGTGCATGCACACAGACAACTCACGTTTTCGCGTTTTACCTCGGAACCACGAGAAATTTTTCGTTCAAGTACCCACTCTTTTCAACATCTCGCGCGGTACTCACTTGGCCGCGATATTCCCGCGTACATCGCCGGCGAACGACCCTTCGGTGAGGGGATGGGAACAATGATACGTGATTACGCAAATTCTTCGAGTGCCTTCGTCTTGAAAAAAGAAAACGTAAAAAATGTTTGGCCATACAGTTATCGGCAGACACGCACATGAATGCGAAACTCGCATATGAAGAATTTTTGTTTTTTGAAAAAAAACGGTTTACTATTTGTTCGAAAAACGCAATATTTGTGCAAGAAAGACGATACAAGTTTTTAATTTTTGAAAATGTCTCGGGCCAGCTCACTTTCAGAACTGGTCAGTCTTATAAAATCGACTGTATGAATATTTTGCAGACATCTTCCTTACATCCAGGTGTTCTGCATTTCACTTGAATTAAACAAACGAACATTGAGTTTTTATCGAAGTTTGACGATGGCGAAGCCATCGGACCTCCCAAGGCTACAAGTCAAAAAATATTTGTTTCCGGAAAATAAATCCTAGAACACACAATTAAATCGCTCGAGAATTGATTTTCCATAAATATTTTTCAAGCTTATAGTAGTGAAATCCATACGGGAGAATGAAAGCGCGATGCTTTCGAGTTGCCATGGCGATACAAATAGTTCGGTTTTCGAATGCTTCGAAGCTTAATGGTCTGACCCGTTTGCCCGTCAGTGATTTTTGGAATGAACCAACGTTTATTTCAGTTAAAAAAATTGGCTGTATCGGACAAATGTCCGGTGAGTGCATTGAGCGCAAGTTCCCTGAAGGTCCGACCATTGTACCGTTTAGCATTGAGAATAAGCATATGCATCACGGCGCATCACGCTGTGGGAAAGCTATTCTGTCCCCGGGGCGATTGGAAAAGTGAAAATTACACGTGAGTAGAATTCCGGAAGGCGGCGAAGAAGTATCAAAGATTGCCCCATTGGTAGTTGCACCTGCGGGGGTCTACCGGTGGAGCTTCCAAGGGCTTCGGACTTCGTACTTCTGTTATAGCGAAGCCGCAATTCGCGGAGCGGTTTTTCAAACTGTGAGAAGTCTTTCTGTGTTTACCTCTCCTGCCTACTATGTAGCGCGCTGTAGTTAGTAAATTATATTGCAGGCAGTACTATAACGTTTGCGTTATTAGAGGTATGAGAAAAGGCGGGTAGTTCCCATTGCACAAAGTACAAAGTAGCCGGAGGCTGAGTGTTGGTTGCACGCTTACGCATCTATGTAATACACGGAGTCCGTCGTGTATTCGGTATATCTATATTTACCGTAGGTTGTAAAGCTCACTCTGGTTCGCCGTGTTCTCAAGGTGTATAACAAACGATCGAGTTCTCTCGTTCGTTTAATTGACAGTGTTAATGGCGAGTCGATACTGCGTAGCCGTCGTAACGGAGCGCGATACGATTCAATTTAACAAATCCGGTGCGACTCGTGCGGGAGAAATCGTTGGCACTAAAAGCAGTAAAAACTAATAATTCTGCTTCGAGCGTCGTAAACTATACGCGCAAGATCAACGCGAGCCTCGCGAGATTCTACTATGTAACGTCTTGCGGTTATCGTGCGGTCGAATTTCTTGCTTAATGTAAAGAAAATTAGAAAAAGAAAAAATCTTGGGTACATTTTTTCGTGAGCGGCGAAATTTCTGCAATAAACATTCGGATTCGTTCTGTGCAGATTCGGAGCGTACAAGCGGAGTTTCCCCGTGCGCACGAAAGAGAGTAGAAATATATACGAGATAACAGAGCGAAAGAGGAACGGAACCAGAGAGAAGTCGTCGTCGCCCGTAACTACAAATTGCATCGTTACACGCAAATTACGCGATTACGACCGAGCGGCGAACACACACGAATCGTATTTGTGTATTGTATATATGTTAAAGGTATGTATAGCAGGAGGGCACAGTGAGCGTTGCGGACGACGAGAGAATCCGCGGCGCTTAATCGGGCGAACTGTATGGGGACCTGTGCGGGCTGTTGCCGCTGCCGTTGTTGGTCCAGCTCTCGCGCTGAGCTGTAACCCTGCATACGCGGGTAATATGTCTGTTTATACTTTTAGATTGCCATAGAAACTCTCGCGCGGAGAGTAGATTCTTCTTCCTGGCATTGAATTTTCATTGGTAAGCTGCCACGCGCGGTTAACGCAAGACAATTTTAAATCGTTACGATTCTTCTTCAACTCCGGTGCAACTTTATACATTTTTATTATGCGTGGCTCGGCAATTTAGATTAGAAAAGTGAGGGTATTTTTTCATCGGTAAAAAAATCTCTAAAAATCCCAGGGTCTAAAATAACGTGGGGACTTTATTCACTATATTTTAATGTCATTGAAAAAAATTCTATATGAAAAAATGCATTTTTTTAAGAATATTTTATGCTTGAACGCCAATATTTTTTAACAAGATCAAAATGCAAAAATCCAACCCATCGAAATATTTCGACCAGACAAAGTATAACTCTAACAGAAGCCTCACCGTTTCTATTTGCAACTAGAATGATTTTATTCTTCACGATCCCCGCAGTGCTTAGAACTAAAGAATCAACGAATCCTCATCGCGTACGAAGAATCAGTGCAATTAGTGTACGAGTTGCACGTGACAACGAACTCACCCTCGCTCCCCTGCTTCGCGGGAACGATGAATTAATAACGAAAATTAGCTCTTCCGTTTCAACCGGAAGGTGATCCCCGGAGATCCTGTGGTCAAGGTGTATAATGATATAGCCGAGTTCTCGTTGCATAAAGATAGAGGCATAGAGAGTAGATGAAGACGGTGCTAGTTGCTTAGGGCCTACAGGGGAATGTGTAAGCATCGAAGCGAGCGGTCAGTAACGTTTCGACTCGGCCGCGTAAAATTAACGACATTGTTATAATTAATTAGCGTTAGCAACCCGCGTGTTTCTATCTACGTGCACCACCCGTACGTACAGGTTCGAGTGCAGGAAGGACTATTCTGCTAACTGCTGAACGCGGCCATACCCAGACGAAGGGAGGGAGGGAGGAGGGGGTGGGGGACCAGCGAGAACGTCGGCGTGCGCCCGCGTTCTCGGCCTTCGTTAGCGGGATAATTGGTCACAGAGGATGCGTCCGGGTAAGTCGCGCCGGGTAATTCTACGCCTCGCGCATAAGTATACCTACCTATCCTTCTTCAGTTTCTGTTTAATACTGCATAGAAGTAGGTATATATGTATATATAAATAGGGTAGGATAGGTGTGCCGAAGCTTCTCTGTGTACACAGGTGTGTACGCGAAGCAACCATCTAGCATCTTTGCTTTCGTGTGCTATGGGCATGTATGTACACGCACAAGAGAGTCGAGAGAATAAGGTAAAACACGAGATCGAGGGGGGGAACGAGGAGTCAGTGTCCGCGGTCTCGTGAGCTTCCTGCCCGGGTCGAAGCGACTACTATTTTTTTTTTTTCTCGTAAGATCCGTGAAGCTGCGCGCAAACTTTCGGAAAACATTTGTTTGATTTTCCATAGAGAAAGGTAAGTGAAGGAAAATCTTTCACGACTTCGTTTGAGGCTTATTCGATCCCAAAGGAGTCGTTAACTTGCCTGCAAAGACCTTCATATCCAACGTATATAATGTGTCTATCTATATACACGTATACTGTATATGAACAAAGACGAACAAAGCCGAAGAGACATACGCACAGCCGTAGAAATGAGATTAATAAAGATTAGCCGGAACAGAATAATATAATATGATCTCATTAGAGCGATTAGCCCGCGCGGGGTGGGCAAGAGAGCTCTGTCGCTGCTTCGTCTTTTTCTTCTTATTCTTCTTGTTCCGCCCAGCAGGATGTCTGGCTTCTTCTCGTCGTTGTTCTCCGGTAGCGCACGGGGGTTGCGAAGACGAACGAAACGGGTAAGTCCGTAAGTAAGCGTAAGACTCTCACCGAAGGGGTGAGAGGGAGAGAATCCCACCTCGAGAGGGGGAAGCCCCTTGTGCCTTGGCGCTCGCGAAACATATCTCCGAGACCGCAATGGTAGAATTGAATTTCCGCAACGCGACGGAGACGGAGACAATGGTTACACTGAGTTAAGACTTCGTGAGAGCCGAAAGGATGAGTCGATCGTGGGGTGGCGAGAGTGTCTTGTTCGTTCCCCCGAGGCCATAATAACAACCCCTTTAGTACCAAACCGAGAGATAAAATGCCAAATAGCCTTCGAATTCACAATCGTCACCGAAAATCCGAAGGTAATAAAGATAAATAGAAATATTTCACGAATAAAATTATGAAGGACGTATTTTTTAAAAATCATAAACGGCAGTTCGTTTTTAGTCACGCGATATAACTATCAACCGAGGAGAAAAAAAAATGAAGATATTCGTAATTAATTCGCGCTTTCCATCGGAAATTCAAAGAGTCAAGAATCAAAAGTACATGATATTATGTGCTCCCGAAGAATATATAAAGGATATTTCCAGCATGTACACCGGAGCGCACGATGCTTGCGTGTAATTCATGACAAACAATATAGCCGAGAACGCTATCTCGTCTTAAACACTGGTGTACAGAGACATCGCGACGGCTAATTACTATAATGGAGCCTCGGAACTCTCGCGACGGTGGACATTCTTCGTGTACATTGTGTGTAGACGAAAATTAGTAAGTTGTACCGCGGTAGGATTTATACATCGAGGTTGGAAGACCTTTTCTTGTATCTCCAGATTGCTTGTAATAAGACGTAGCTACACGCTACATGCTATATAAAAAAAAAATATATATATATATATATACGCACAAGCAACTTCGGAAGTTCCTGTGTGTTATTAAATTTCACGCTGTAGATTCAAAGAGGGAGTCCAATGACTGGACGACCCCATGAACGTGAAAATAATGCTAAATGTTAAATGGCCGTGACCACCGTGACGGGATGGTCGACATGCCGTGCGCGCGGATAATACGATAGCGGGAATAGATAAGACGATATAGTACGTGTATGGGTTGTTGGCATGCAGTGAGCAGCGGTACGAAAAGCGAGTGAGCGGGGGGAGGGTCGGCAGAAAGAAAGACACGAGGGGGATAGAGAATTACGACAAAAGGGTGATGCCGTCGTCGTGTTTAAGGGGTCCCCGGGCGGAGAGCACGGGGAAAGCCCCGAGCTAGAAAGACGATGACGAGGGTTGGAGAGAAGCCGCGAACGACTATTACGCAATGACCACGCGCGCGCGAGCCTGAGATATCCGTTCTCGGTCGGCGGCGGATCGGAGAAACCGTGAAACCGTGTTGGACTTCTCGGTACTTGGAATGGGAGGCACCCGGCTTTCTGTAATCGGCAGATTAATGCCTTCTCGCACACGCTCGACGAAGACTCGTACGCGAAGGATCTGTGGAAATGCTGCTGCGAGGGTTGCAGACACTCACCCCCGGGGAGAATCCTTGTACTCCGTCGAATCTTTACGAGCGCGAAGGGATTTTCTTTAAAGTGCCCTTGTAGTGTTGCGATCGAGATAAAGCGAGAATTTGAGCTACGACGAGCTGTCGAAACGAGAACGCATTGGAGAATTTGTTTCGCTACCAAAAAACATTCCATTATTTTGCTTCGGTGAAAGATCCTGCAAAGAACACGCCTACTTCAAGAATGACAAGAACAAGAATAGTTTATTTGATTATCGAGTTCGAATTTTTGTGCAACGTTTGTCTTTTATTAAATGGATCTTTAAAATCTAAGAAATGAGTGAATGAAATGTTATTTAATAATTGAAAAGAAAGATGTAGATCATTTTCTTTTTAGCATATCTCGGCTTCTATCTATTTCTGTCGTAAAAAAATGCCGATTAGTTTTAACGATAACAGTCTTAATATAATTTAACACAGTTCCTTCTCTTGCCTACAGCGAATCACAAGGAATCGAGAAGAAAAATCTTACCTAACCATGATTGAAGAAAAGCAGTACTTTGCTTTGATGATCCGCATGATTTTTTAGCGATCAAAAACAAAAAATGTATGAAAAAATAACTGTCCATTTTGTTGCATTATCAGGCCCAATGAATTTCCTTCAAATGCCTTATATATTCGATGCCCTGGATATTGTATCTTCGAATCAATGTATTTCCTAGTTGAATCCTCGAAATGAATAACCCTTTTAAATGCCGCGATAACCATTAAACTGTGCATGTAACTTGTATAGCTCTCGTTGCATTCCGATTTCCTTATCCCCTATATTACATATTACATAACGCCTGTGTACCTGTGATACAGGCATTTTATATTACGTCTTGCCGAGCACAGGTATATTATATCCACATGTGTATACTATAAAATAGGTGCGAGTCTCTCGCGAGGCGTGAAGAAACGTGAGCGGGATACCAGTTTCCCGAGACGGGACGGCAAAAATTTCTTTCCCAGGGGTCATCACCGGCGGCTTCGAACTGACCCCTCCGATGACCAGAGTACTATTTCTTTTTCTATCCTCACGCCGCCACGAATCGCGATGTTTTGTCATAATGGACGTAAACCCCCGGTGAGCGAGTCTGAATTTTTCCGCGTGCGGAAGCGGGCCAAGCCGGAACAACGAGTCTTGGGAACGCGAGCGAGAGCGAGAAAGAAGCGGCCGAGGAGAGACCGAGCGAGAGTGCACGAAGTGAACGCGGAGGGGAAGGGGGGAGCACGTAGAGTTTTGTACACAAACGTTGCCGTAGGGAGGGGTGTCCGGTTTTGGAAACGGGCCGTTGCCCACCGTTCGAGACTGCGAGCGTTAAGTATATGCCCATTCGCTTGCCCCATTCGGCTCTTCCTCGACTCGGTCACTCGCGCGCTCGATCACCGGAAAAGCTGATGTGCCCGTCGCCCGTGAGAGACAGAGCACAAAGGCCCCCCGACCGCGGCAAGGTCATTAATCAAAATATTTCTGCATTCGATAGCAGTCCACGAACGAGTTTTCCTCGTTCGATCGGATCCGTCTACCTCTATCGAGGAAATTCGTTACGTGCGAAACCGTCAAATATATTTACAAATAAATGCATCGGTTATCCTGTGGGTAAATCGTCCGAGAAGGCCGATAATGGAACGCGAGGATTTTGATTAAATTTTTCATTTATTGATAAAAATGAAAATGATGCGGTCGAGGATCTCGTTTCGTTCCGTATCGATCCTTCATTGGCGTAATAATCTCGTGGTTGATGATTGTCGGCAATCACTTTATTACGTGGACGGATTGATTTTGATGTCAAGCGATGTCAAACGACTGGGAATTATCGTCAATTTGTCAAACTCGTGTATGGGCATATGCACACATTACATATGTATATGCATATCTCGCTCTCCTTCGCTCTCTCGCGATGTAGTTGATTGGGGGGTGGCCCAGATTGTCGGTAAATATACGGGGCTTCGATGCGCCGCTGCTACGAGTCTCGAATGACTCATGAAAATCAGTGAAATTCCACTGGGCTTCATATGTTGCTCATTTCGCTTTATTATACCCGTATATAGCTTATATATGTGTGCATCACTTAAGTCTTCACATGTGTTACTAAATCATCCACTGGGAGAACACGCGCTACAAACGAATAATGGAGAAAAAACATCGTATCGTCGATCGAGAGTCGGAAAGAGAAGAAAAAAGCGGATCAGTGATGAATGAGCGTACAAGGGTGCGGAGTGTATAAGCACAGGTATAAGACGTTGGGATAATACCCGAATTCAGATATATAAATTCTCGTTTGAAGCTTCGACGAGGGATTCTCGTATTTTTCGATTAGCCGAGATACGCGAGCGTTTCCGCATTCGTTCATCTTTCACCGTTCTCTCGCGCGTTTCTGTCTCTGCGGCTCTTGTGTCTGTCGGGACAGTCGCATTTAACGCGGAAGAAATAACGATTTCTCTTCGTTAGTTCGTGGAAGCCCTTTCGTCGCGTACGAGAAACTCGTGTTGCGCGAAGACCCGACCCTCATCAAGAGTCGTATTAATAATGCAGCGAAGGTGAACCCCACAGTCGATGCCGAATTACGTCCGTAAGGTCTTTTATTCTATCCGCTCTCGCGCGAATGATACAAACATCGAGGCGTTCCGTAGAAACACGGACGAGCGTCGGACCGAGACGAGCAGAGGTGAACTTTTTATTATGTTTTCTTTTCGTAGTCGAAACTTTGCCTATGTTTTTTCCAAATCTTTAACCACCGACGAAAAGATCCTTCGATGAAATTTACAATTTTCGCAAAGAGGAGATGACAACAAAAAAGGATTTTTCAAAAATCTACCTCGATTGCATAACATTTTTTTTCTTAATCTACAATATTCTCCATTGTTTTTCAGTGATCGATAAAAAAGTTTTCTTCGAGATATTTCATTAATACATTGCCGTTTCGTTATTCCGTGTTTCAATTGAACCAACTTCATTCCTCAGATGTCAAAGAACAAAATTTCATTGGCTTTTCAAAACAATCTAAGAAATACCGGCAGTTTGAATAGACAAAATAATAAATATGTGGATCAATAAAATTCGCTTTTTCCTTCAATTTCCAAAGTGCAAGAATACAAAAAGGAATTCTCACGGGGGCAAATAGTTTGTAGTTTTTACTGTTTGAATGAAATATATATATTTCTTTTAGCAACGAGCAAACAAATAAATGTCTAATTTCTCCAGATGTTAAGTCCCAGACATTACGTGCTTTGTGTAAAAATGTTCTATCACAAGATTAAATTCCTTAAAAATCGTGAAATTCACCAGAAGGAAGTATCTCAAGTTCGAATTTATAAAAAAAACTCATAAGCATTAACTCATATCGTTCAACAATATTTTTCTACTTCCCAAAGTTCAGATTAGGAATGTAAAACGAAAAAAAAAATGCTCACCTTCGCAGGTAAATTGACCGTAGTGTTTTCCGCTACTCTTGTCGCCGCAAACGACGCACTCGATGTTCGGTGATTTGTCGGTCTGTGAACTACCGGATTGCGAGCTGTTAGCTTGACTTCCGGGTGTTGTGCTAGGGGGTA
Source organism: Ischnus inquisitorius (assembly GCA_963924025.1). NCBI lineage: Eukaryota > Metazoa > Arthropoda > Insecta > Hymenoptera > Ichneumonidae > Ischnus > Ischnus inquisitorius. The sequence goes on along the minus strand of OZ001248.1, from coordinate 10,489,679 downwards.
GAGGATCCCTCGGGGTTAGAACACCGCCGACGGGTACGAGGCACGTAATATCCTCGGGTGTCGCCGATGGGGTTAGATGAGTGGGCGGCATAGGTGGTGGACAGACTTGTAGGGGTCCGCCGCCCGGTCCGCCGCCACCGCCGAGGGTAGAACCAGGATCCCGCGGTGCCCACGAGGGCGGCGGTGCAACCAGCGCCATCGAGGCGGTGGTCCCGCGGGCCGGGAACCCCAGCTCCAACGTGCTGGTGAGCTCCGGGTGATGATGCCCCGCTGGTACGCGACCAGGAAACAGGCTCGCCGTCGCGGGCGGATAAACGACCCCGGCAGTCGCCAGGGCGTCCGCGCCTCCTGACCCCCCTCGAACCACCCTGACTGCCTTTTCGGGCACTCGGCCGAACTATTCTTCAACCGACGGTTCGCCGTTTCCCTATCTCACTAATTCTACCCTAATTTCCGGTTGATCGCGGAAGCAAAGAAATTCTGGCCGAATCACAATCGATCGATCGACAACGATCAATTTCAGTTCGGATTATCCTTCGATGCACTACGAGGGAGTTGACCACTGCGACAAGTTCACCGGTTCGGTCACTCGACGATACGTAGCAAAACACTCGTTGTATTCGATGTTCACGAGACCCTCGCGCGTAAATAGGGCTTCGATAGCGCAATCTGTTAAACGCGACAAAGACGTTCACGAAAATGGCGTTTTATCGTCGAGATAATGAGTCAAACCGAGACACGTGACGCAATGTCGTAAATACCCCTTTCTCGCGTAAACAATGTACGATCGTTCTATTTTGTTTTTCTCTTTTATTACACGTCCTATGTATTGAGGCGAATACACCTGTTCCATTAACGATATTCTTCTATAGTTTTATTCGTCGTGATAAAGACTAACGTTGGCAAAAAATTCGACGACCCCGGGGCCGAGGTCGATCGAGATTCCGACGACAGCATCACGCGGATTGGATCTTTGACGCGATAAATTCGATGCACGTTTCTTACAACACACACTTGATAATTTTTTATTTGTTTTAATCTCTAAAAAAAATTCTTGTCGAAGGTTATCGATAATCTATCTAATATTAACCCCGTTTTGGCAACGGATATTCGTTGTGGATTAAAAACGGCACGACGATTCGCGCACTGCACTTGGCGAACGTTTAAGTTTCCCGCAGAGGTTATGCCTGGTCACAAATAAACGCAAACTTTTTTTGTCACCGGGAGGGGGTCAAGCACGTTGTTTCGAGATCTCTCGAGACCACAAGTTTCTTTAACGCGTCCGTACGCGCCGTTTTGTTTCAGTTATATTATTCACGATGTATACCGTACGCTTACGACACACGTATTGTGCGTATGTGCACACGTCAATATATATATGCGAACGTTTTAGCGAACTACCGCGACAACGCGAGTTCCACGTCTGTTCTGTCTCGCGCGCGCGACGAACAAGACGAGAGAGATCCCTCGTGTCTCTCGGCACTGTAAGCGGGCCGATGCGAGCGGAGAAGGAGCAGCAACGGCGCGCGCGGGCCGGAGAGCAGCACCGGCGGTGGCGCGAAGAGGAGGTATCGCTGCGCAGCAAAGAGGTGGAGGAAGAGGAGGCGACTACGAGCGCCAGTGGAGGAGGAAGAATCGAGAACGTGAAAACGTACAAAAAAGACGTTCGCGTAGTGAAGTGAAAAAAAGAAAATATCCGAAGAGCGAGTGGAAAAAAAAAGAGACGGAAATGTGGATAAAGTTGAGGCTAATGTGTGGTAGTGATTGCGGACAACGACTCGACGGAAAACGGCCGATTTTCGGTTTTTTTTGTCAGACACATGCGTGTGTTCCCGGACTGAATAGTGAAACGTGGTTAGGTGCTCGCTGCTGTTCGGTGTGGATTTTGTTCGAGGATATTTCGTCGTCGTCGCTGTCGGGCGGTAATCGGGAAAGCTGACTAGGTGAGTTATGAGGTTATGGTGATTGGGTGTATGAATGTGTAGGTGTAGTAGAAGGGGTAAGAGAGAAGGACGAGCGGCGGGTTCGAGCGTGTTGAGTGAGTGTATTATAGTTATAGTATAGCGTAGTATATTCCGACTCCTCGACGGACCGCGCGACTATACTTGGGGCCGACCAGAGACCGACTGCCGACTGAGGCGACCCCTGACACCGACCTGGCTCTCCCTCCCTCCACAACGGCCTACGGCCTCGCGGGGTCTCTCGCGGATTCCCAAGTAACCATGACTACCGAGGGTTGGGTCGAGACCGGGGCGCGCCCCGGTGCTACTCTCATTGGCTACGGGCATACCCTACCCTTCCTGGATCGCGAACGAAGACGACAACATTCACGACGAAGACGACGTCTGGCATGCACGCGGCGTTTTTTTTTACTTATTATTCTATTTTTTTTTCTTCTATTTTCTTTTCGTCCACTTTTTTTTTCCAACTCTATGCTCGGTTGTACCAGCACTTGGCGCTCTTCGACCTCGTACTCACTCGCTCACAGACAGTTTTTTTTCTAACGCCTCACTCTTCCAAACTTTTATTCCCTTGGAAAGCTCTCGGGATTCTTCTACCTGCTGATAATATACTTTTTCATCTATAGATTTAAATTGGTATTACAAAAATAGGAACCGGGTTTTCGAGAGCGTTTTTCTTCGCGCTCCATTTCTGGGTATTAACAATAGAAGTATAAATTTCTTTAAAGAAAAACTGTTTTTGATAAATCTTGACGTACGCGAAATGAACATTGTTTGATCTCTAAAAGACGAGATTAGATCGAACTGAGAGTGCGGAACGACGAGATTGCCGATAGAACGTGACAGTTCGGGGGTAGTAGATAGAGAATTTGTGATATATACACATATATAAGAGAGGCGCCGTGGCGCGTGGGTGCAGGTAGAAGGGAAGAAGAGAGGTCAGAGCCGGCGAGGACGTTGCCAGCCAATGGGGTAGGCGAGTCAAGTGGGGCGCGAAAAATGGGCCGGTCCGCCTTCCTTTTCCTCGACATCCCCGCTGGCTTCTCGTAGCTATAACGGAGGCTAAGGGTGAGGGTTGAGGGTGAGCTTGCGGGTTGCACAGAGAGCGGGGTGATTCGAACTATAGCTCACCGAGCTTTGCGAGTATCCGCTGTGGGAGCAAGAGAGACGGGGTTACATCGGTGTGGAACGGGGAGGGGGAACCGTACGTGGCGCTCGTGCGCGCACGGTGAAGTAGTAGGGGCAACGAGGGCTCCGGAGGCGCTTCGACCACCGAGCCAGGGTCAGTCGGGTCGCAGCCCTGCACCCCTGCACCCTGTCTCGGGGTCTCTCGTCTTTGTGCCCCTGCTCTTTGCACTCGCTCCGCGCGTTTGCACCCTATAGCGTTACAGATACGAACTAGAACATATAGAATCATTCAACCAATACAGTAAAACCTGTCGATAATTTTTTTTCGGGCTCCGTTAGTTTCCTTTTTTTTACATGTGATCTTTTTTTTTAAATCAATGAACAGGTATTTTTTTGGTTTTCCTTTTACTTCTTTCACTGTATATCGAACTATCTATTCGTATGATCGCAGAATCATGAAACCAGTAAAGATTAAAGGTAGCTTTTTTCAGGTGGTGAACTACAGACAATTAAAATTCATACGAAATAATTGCGTAATTTCTAGTTAAATCAAGGAACAGGACTGTCGATGGTATTTTTCGACTAGTTAAAAAACAACCACTAATGATTCCGTTCGTGCCATTTATCGGTGTAACCTCGAACGAATTTTAACCAAATTTCAAATTATCTATTGATTAATTTCTGGAGGCAATTTGTAACAGCCACATTAAGCAATTAAATAATTTTTTTTTAATTGTAAATTCTTTTCGCGCATACAAAGTTCAAATTACAACCCTGTCAGCGACTGTTCAGACGCAGTGTAAGCGTCGGGCAATTATAGCATCCGTCGGGACAAAAGCGCCGATAGGACAGAGTGAAAGAGGACATGGTTCCGAGTATGGGCGAACTTAGGTATGCGAATGATTCGACGTACGTAGAGGGATCGCCTCGCACCGTCGGCGTCGCGGATCGTACGTGCATGAGCGTAGGATTCTCTGGCACTCGTTCATCTATTATATATCTATCCCTTCTCCTCTTCGATTTCCGACGCACAGTCCTACGAGAGACTCTTGAACCAGAGTCAATAATTCGGCCTTTGACTGAACCGCCCGTTAAAAGTCAGCGTTGACGTCGAGGGTCAGATTTAGTCTACGGGCGCTCTAAGGCTACCGAATCACACCGCCGGATGAAGAATTCTTCTCTTCTCTATTCTCGAGCTATCCTATCTTATAATATACTATTCGCTCGATATAGAACTTTCCCAATAGCCTCCATCTCTTTTTCAGCATAGAAAAAAATATAGAAGTGGACAAAAATGTAATGAAAAACAAAGTTTTCGATTTTTTCAAAATATTAATGTTAATATTTGAAAAGTATAGACTTCCTACAAAATAGTTAGTATTATAATAGTAATAGCAGATAATTTATGAATTTCATACTAAGACACGACATTTATCTCGATAGGTTTAATGTCTTTTCCAAATTTTCGCACGAATTACACAAAAGTTATATAAATTAATTTATTTATTACCGTGTAACCCAAAGAAGTCGTATTATGGGATCTGCTGAAAAAAAATCACGATGTTTCAATAGTCTTCTCGAATCGCGTGCTATAATGCATAAAGAATTCGTGTAATCCGCTTGGCGAGGATGGGCGATGAGGCGCGTGCCCCTGAAAGTCGGAAAAAAAATTCGATGAGCCCGGGGCAGGCTGTGAAACTTCGGTACATGTCCCAACTCCGAATAACTGCGTTGCGCTACCAGGTTAGATCGTGCCTCACCGCAGGGGCGGACGTCCCATTGCGAGTTTAAGGGCTACAGAATTCACCCGCGTAATCACAACTCTCCTATTCGACATTTCGCTCACACTATAGCATCGTTTCGTCGGGAGGGTGCGCGGGATCTAATAGTATGGCGGTTGCCACACTTTGCCTACGTTACACGGGGTGTTTAGAGTGTAGAGGAGCTCCCGTCCCGTGGCGACTCTCTTCTTCTCTCTCTCTGCGGTATTACATATGTATTAGATATCACCCACCGTCATGTATGAACATTGTAAAGAGCACACGCGCAGTGCACCATGTATATGCTATACTCCAGAGCTCCAACCGCCAATGGTATAAGTGTATCGGTGAAGGGGTGGCCGAACAATGCGTTCATTCAATGCGCTCTAGATATGATTACCGGAAACCATCCCATAATTACTTTTTGTACCTCGAAACTCGACTCTCGGAAAACGACTCCGGGGGCGGGGGGGTTGAAAATAAAGTCGAGGACTCCATCAGTGATTTTCTCCGCGGCTTCGAACCCTCTCACGATCTTTGTTATAATTCGACTTCCTCATTGTCGAATGCGATGTATCGTTGCATCGCGAAAAAAATCTTGACTCTCAAATTTGCGAGTCCAAGGTGAATAGGATAGGTTTTCAAAAAATGTGGCCATTCGTATTTTCTCTGTCCCGAATTCGCGACAGTGAGAAAATAGTTACCCGAAGATCTTCTGGAATACTTTGCAAAGGGACTCGGCATACACTCGCAACGAGGCTTTGAAGGAGGTGAAAACCATCCCCCGAAGCGAGTCTTCGTATTTCGAGTTACCCCAGAGAGCTTCAGCTGGCAGCTCTCTCTGGCCTTCTTTCCCTTATCGCTGAGCTTCCTCGTCCGCCGTCGCCGTCTCCCCGGAGTACGCTTTTGTTCGCACTCTTTCGACCGTTAATGCCGCGAAATTAACTGTGGCGAAGAGCGAGAGTTGAAGAACTCTGTTGCTGTTTCGCGAACCGCCACGGCGTATTTTGCTATAACTAGTTCGGAGAGTTAACTCCAATGCTATATTAGAACTTGAACGATGGATGGACCTGAATCTCCATTGTTACCAAAGCCGCAAGTATTTTTTTAACATTATCAGTCGCTTCTGGTCCTCCTAATTAATTTATTTATGAACTGCTCGCTCACTCTCGCGCCCTATCCGCGATTCGGCGATGTTGTCCCTCCTGGACCGAGATATTCACCTCTTACAACTCTCTCGAACCCCTTTCGCTCGGCTCCGTGCAAGAGACGATGGAAGAGAACAACCAAAGGACGACCCTAATAATTTTCTTCGCTTTATTATCTCTCGTTATCGCTGCCGGGCCGCTTGTAGAAAGAAACTTTGCCGCAGCGCTTGGCGAGGGGTGACTCCCGAAAATTTCGCAATCCCGACGATGGTCGAAGCCAAAAGCTCGCGAGGATAAAGGACAGCAAACACTGGTGGAAAAGATACGAAAGGGAGACAGAAAGAAAAGGAGGAACGACGCGAAAAACTCCCGAAGAGTCGCGGATTCAACGGGGGTTGGAGTAATAACTCGAGAAGAATGAAAAAATACTCTCTTTCTCTCTTGTTCGACTGTATACTGGAAAACCTTCTCGTTCCTCGCTCATCTCGCTCAATGGTTTATAATTAGCAAAGAGATCGCGAGAGAGACTCATCTCGTCGTCTCGTCTCTCGTTTATATCGTTTCGCGTTAAACTTGTTGCTCCACAGTTTCGTTTTTTCATTCTTTTTCGGCTACTTTTCCCGTTTCTTTCCTCGCCATCTTCACCCCAATTCATCGCATCACTCTATCTCGCCTAAGAACCCTTTAGAAGATATTCTTTTTTTTCGCGAACTCTTGAAGCTCTTTTTACGAGCTCATCCAGTCGTCGAGCCCGAATTTTTCGAGCGGCGTTAGAGAATCCCTATCTCGTGCCTTACGCCAGTTATTATTATTCGTCGGGAAAGAGGGAAGAACGGTCGTTGGGTAGACTTGACCGGCCTTCCTGGAGGATCGAACGATAAATCAGATCGTCTCCAATAATGGATTCTCGGCGCAATGTAGCCGCGTATTTTTACCTAAGCGGAACTTGGCAAAGCGTGTATGCAGGTCCTGTCGAAGAACCCCCCAACGGTTACGTGAGGAAAATCGTGAGATTTGCATAGGGGAAACTTCGGACCCTCGACATCCCTGATACGTAAGTCCTAATGCTTATGCGACCAGTATCGTGGCCCCCTCTCCTCCTTCCCTTGGAACACATCCAAACACGCAGGTATAGAAGATTGGTAGCTGAGTGTACACATCACTAGCCGGTAGATCGCAGACCGGGGGGCGAAGAAACACCGATGGTCAGTTTAGGATCGTAGAAGGGAGCATTGGTATGGACGGTCGTCACCCGATCACCTGTCCCCTGCACGATTAGTCGGGGGTCAAGATTCCCGGAGAACCCTGCGAGAGAGGCCACATGGGTACCACACGGGTTTATGGGAACTTTGCTCCCACGGAAAGAGATACCTAACGTAGAACCATAGAAGATTGACCCCTACTTTTTCTTTCTCCGCTGTCCTTGCTGTTTACGATTAATTAATGGGTTTCGGGCAACCAAGTCGGTTCCCCCATGGAAATGAAGTATGCGCCGATGTATAGGTACAAGACGTTAAATTTTATCCCGAGATATTTAATTTATATAACAGTAGTAATCACAACAATACTGCTATTATAATTATAATTTATGTATATAATTTATATATATAATTATAATATAGGGAATCTATGCCTGATCATATATATTAATTATCTTTAAAGATACGACTAGATATTTTATGGTTTTATACATATAGTTTATTTCTATGCCTCTATACATTAGTCTGTCCAATGTCATAGATTGGAACACTGCGAGCGGAGGTCACAAATACGTATTTGACCCCTCACTTTGCCAATCTTCAGAGATGGGGGAATTTTGATTCCAGAGAAATGTTGCAGTCCTATTCATGAGATCGATTAAGAATCCGTTTGAAATACCGATTTCCAATGTCTTCTTTGCTTGTACAGCGTGTACCAGTTTCTTTGGTGCATTTGTCCTGAAAAAGAGAAAGCAAATAATCGGGCAGCCTGAGAAACGTTTAGCGTTTTGCGCGAATACAATGAAATCATGGTAGACCGGGGAGAGAAGATGGACATTCCTAATGATCCTATGCGAAGAAAGCGCAAAAGAGATTCGTAGACTCGGTGAGAACTGAACGGTTTTCACGCTGGCTAATGGTTCTACCCCAAACACCGGCTGAAACGTTTAAAACGTTCGATTATCATCGATCTTCTGTGAAATTTTCTCGCCCATGTAAACACACAACGTTCATTGATCGGCCGCGACCGGTATCTCAGAAAACTGTGTACGAGCGTAAGAATTTTAAACGTTCAAAAATTACATCCATCTGCAACGGGATGATCTCGCCCGATTTCGATCCGTACACAGCGTGTCTGTTGATCGCAGATGTCCGAAAATATTCGAACGGGTACGCGCTCAACCAGCTGCGCGGCTGTGTTTGTTACTTACGCTGTTATTATCTCGAGTGGTACTCGCGGCGCTACGATAATTGGTGAATTATTGCGACGTGAGAAGATTGCCGTGGGCGCTCGAGGAGGGCGAACGACTCTTAAGAAAAGAGGCCCTTCTATAGACGAGCCGATAAGAGTGCGATAAAACGGCACGCGTCTATCCAGAAGCATCCGGCTATCTCTGTAACGCCCAGCCGTGTGCGTCACGATGAATTGCCACAGATTATATTACTAAGAGCTCTAATCACAGCCAGACATATTCGTTCAATAAATTTGTATAAATAATACTAAAGCCATTTATTTGTGGCCCGCTCAACAATTTCAACAATTAAACAAAAAAATCTCGACTCGTCAATCTGAACGAGACGAAAAAACCACGGACCTTTCATTGCCATTGGTAACAGGGGATTCATCCTCGTACATTGCTTTCCCCTCGATTGATGCTCCGCCTCGCTAATGTTAGGCCTCTGTGACATATGGCCGTTTGCGATTCGCGTACTACCGCGATTGCACTGCGGTTTCACTTTCAACCGCGCATACACGCACATCCGCGCGTATGCGATTGCGTCGCCAATTCGCGTTGATCCACCCTCCGTTCGTCTCTCTGTACACATATATGCATAGCATGTACAACACTACAACCCTTGTGCGATTTGCTGTGCAACGTATAGGTCTAACGCGTACCCTTGATGCCCCCAAGGCCGGATTCTCTCACATTCCCTCTCGCGTTGACGTTCATATTCGCCTCTCTGATTCCCGCACCGCGGGAGCGCGCGAGCGCACGTAATAATCCCCCGCGCGACACCGGATAGTACTTTTTTTTTGTCCCTCGTTCGAATTAGCGCACGTCCCGGTGAAGCACAACAGCGCGTCGTTCTAAAACGTAACCCGCCACCGACGACACTACGGCAAGAGTCCAAACGGGCAAAGGCAACGACGAGAGCGAGAGAGAGCTTGGGAAAAAAATATGTCGACAGGATATACGACGAAAATGCGTGCGGATACAGAGATACATGCACGGCGGGGATGAAGGAGGCAGCGAGATTTTCTTTTCACGTGGTAGTGGGAGCGCGGAATGGTACAGCGGGCAAGGAGAAGCGAAGAGAAGCAAGCCCGGGCTAGTCTGAAACTCGAGTTCGTTGCGGGAGTTCGGGGGTTGGAACCCCCGGGGCTTACCATTGTCCGGAATGCACTGATTAAAAACCCATTCCCTACCGCCCTCGCGAGCTCGCACTCGGTTTAACCACTCTACCCGCTTCGTACGTTTCTAAATTCGAAATTTTCTGCGTAGCCGGGTATCCATAGACTGTACAGAGACTGCGTTAAAGATCGTCGTGTCCGTGCTACGGAACATTAGCGATTTTTTGGCGTGCTCTTTTTCCAACTAGATTTTCAACGACGTGCTATCTTCGTTTCACTGAACAGTTATAATTTTCTGGATGTCGTTCTAACCAAAAAATCGTTTTACAAAACTTGAAAATACTTCCAACCAAGAAAGGTATTACAGAAATTAGAACAACACCAGATTAAGAAACGATTGTTTGTATATGGAAATTAATATTTCTACTATCTTCTTACGCCCATCGGACCTTGCGGAATTCATGGAAGAAAAACGCAGCAAATTGATAAGCTTGAAAAGAATAAACGCTAACACATTGAGTAATCATTATATTCTGTACTGAGTCCGCACGTTTCCATCGTAGTCACTGATAAAAAGCAACGTACCGGCAAGGACAGTTCGAACTTGGCGATAAACAACAATTTGTCGTGAATCGTGTGTGCCAAGCTCTAACAACGATGACGTCGTGACGCGATGCCGCTGTTGGTGGCGCGCAAGGCGGCGCGTGATTATGATTGAGGATGATTAGACGGAGCTTGAGGGAGAGTGAGAGAGAGCGGGTAGAAGATAGAAAAGAGAAGTTGATAGTTACAGTCAGCGGGCATTCTTGCGTCATTGGACGTCGCTCGGGGCGTCGTGTTGTTGATGGTATATCCGACACCAAACGTGGGGAGTACAAACGAAACGAGTATATATTCACCAACAACATCGCTCGTTCTATTCCACGTGTACGCCATGTACGGGCATCGTTAGATCGCTCGACACCCCCTTCGTGCAAGCATCACCTTCGATCTCATCCCGTCATCCTTCCTACTACTCTTTCTCTCGTCATAGTTATCCCCGTAACTCTGCCATTTATAAGCACGGCAAATACGTAAGAATAAATTTAAAAATAGAAAAAAAAATAAATAAAAAAAAACAACTGAAGAATAGCGGAAATACGCTATCCGCTTGCAAATGGGACTCGCTGTGCCGTTGATAGTTGAATAAATATCGTAACTCATCGTCCCGCACGATCGAATCGATCGTTACATTCCCAACACGCATTACAGTGAGTACAGGGGTAGTTCTTCGTTCGCCTCGAGCGTTACGTGTACGGTCGTGCCGCACACATCGATCCGCTATAATATAGATCCTCGTACGCGCTTGCACCGTCTGTAATTTGCATCGTGATCAATTTCCTACCGACCGAGCGCACATAGCCGCAGTGTTGAATTTTACCGTCGTTAATGAGAGAAACGAGCGATCATTAGGCCACGAGAGAGACACAGGATGGCTGTCTCGATGAAATGAATATTACAAAATCTTTATATGGGCCTGTTGGCGCGGGCTCGTTAAAATAACCCAAAGAGTCGTGGTGCAAGACCCAGTGTACTTCAATGCTCTATCCGGGAATGTATCGATCAGCCAATATGAAATTGCATGAGGCATGCAAAGATCGCGAATCGACTCGGCGGGTATTAAATTCTTCACGTCCATGCACATTCCTGCCGTAAGCGAGATGCTCCGGTAATCTCCCGGACTCATTTCTCTGGAGGTTCGTCGTCGCTTAGCTGAGTTGCCCGATCGTGATTAAGGTCCTGGCGATATCGCTTGTACAGAGTACAATACGGAGCCTCGCGAACTAGCGGATGTTGACGGCACATCATTCGATACGGTAGCTGATGCTGTGTTATTATACGGGTTATATGTATTACAATATATAGCGCACACGGTGTGGTCCGCGATGATGCAGTTGCACAGGCATTGCGATCGAGCCGTGCGTGCGTGTCGCGAGTGCACTCGGGACCACGGGTGTCGAGTTGCACGACCGAACGTTAAGACTCTCTATCGCGCCTTGGAGATTCGAGATTCGTCTCGATCATTTTTCGTAGCTCGGATCCGAGTATCGATTGACAAAATACTGAGAGACAACAATACGCACACGTATCTCTCGGGGCCTGTTGCCACGTGGCTAAAAAGTCCCCTTACTCGGCTTGTGTATCACCTTAATCGCGTGCATTCGTTGGACACGAAGGGATATTATAGGTGTTCTCCCCCAGCAACAACGGGAGCAGCATCAACTCTCTCAACCCTGTTATACGCCCGGGTAAGCGGATACAGTTGTCTGTCATCTACCTGTTCACCTGTGCCCGCGGCTTTCCCGTGTGTGCGCCTCTTTTCGCTGGTGGCGAAAGGGGAGAATAACGAAAAGGGGAACGGCCGCTAGGCTACAGCCTCCCGGTTTCGCACTGATGCAGGATGGGTTTCATTACCAGATTTGACTCTATGACTTTTAACTTTATTATCTTATGATTAATTGTTCATTCTGTCGCATGGACATTCTCATTGTCGAGCTTGGGCCGTTGAAAAATCGATTCACGACGCATGAAACTTTACGATCTTAGTTACTGTTGATGAATTACAAGTCTATCACGTAATAAACCGCGCGATTTATTTGTTGGCAATAATATTCCTATGTCGTGAATAAATCACCAGGTCTATGTATTAAAAATTGTTCGAGAAAGTAACATTTTTTTAGTAACGACCATCTGAAAAAATGGAACTTCTTTGACACGTTAGTATATTTGAATCTGGTAATTTTTCTACATGATCAGGGCATCCGTAGGAACAATCAATCGCATGGAATTTTTGATAGGATTTTTTTTTATCGATAATAATAAATAAAATACGACTTTTTGCTTGATATTATTGACCCCTTCTTAAAGGGTTTATATACAATATTGTACTTATCAGTTATTTGGAACAGATTAAAAATTGATCGTACCAACTCCCTATTGGTTCTTCAAGCTCGTCTCTTCTCCGATTGTAAAATTCGATTTTCCAATCTCGGGACATTTCTCGACGAGAGTCACGGGTGGAAGTATAAAACCGAATCCCGCTGTTTATCTGTGTATTCGTCAACGAAGTCGCGATATCCTGTCGTCGTGTTATCGAATATTTTCAAGACCATGGCATTATCAAAGAGAAATGCATTAGCGCGCACTGTACGAATTCAAAAGCACACACATTGAAATCTGCCGAGCGTCAACGTGTGTCGCACAGCGGAGAATTCAAATTTCGGAAAAGGCGGGGTCATCGAGCCAGTGGCCGTTATCATAGTTATAACATATCCGATACGCCAGACCAAAGACGAGGAAGCGAGCCCCGCAGAGTTGTCGAATTCACGGTTCTTTGAGCTCTAGCCCGCGGTGATCAGTGCGGCTCGCGCGCGAGCTACATGAACCCCGTAAGATTAATTAAGCCGTAATTACTGGACAGCCTCTCGCCGCACACGCTAATGGGCAACCCGATATCCGTGAAAGGGCCGAGCGAGCACCGGCCAGCGAGAATAGGCTGTAGCGCCCGGCTCCGCCGTGAACGTGAATAGAGAAGCCGCCCGTCCACGGGACTCCGCGCCGATGACCACACTGAAACTCTCGTAGCATATCGCGCAGCTCTGTGATTCTCCCGTGGACCGTTCGTGATCATCATCCGAAACTTTGAGAAACCCTTAAGGTCTTTCGACTTGAAAAAAAATCCCTTCAAATATCGCATCAACGAATCAAAAATACAACAATTAATTTTTTTTCGCGTAAACTTCAAATTTTCTTGTATTATTTCTGTTTTTCGTTTCGGTTGCGCAAAAGACGCCAGAATATAGACCCTTGATAGACCGAAGCGAAAGGTGCACCGAGTGACGAGAGACCGAAAGATAAAAGATGGTTCGGAAAAAAATCGTACCTCGTTCCTTCGGCCTAGACCGAAAGGTAATTACTTCATCCCATGTGCAAACAATGCTATATAACGTTGCGTACCCTCGACGATGCCGTTCCCCCCTCTCGTGAGAAACAAAACCGTCGGTCAGCAACGCGATGCGTCTAGTCGCGTTGTTTGCGCGTATAAAGTTTCTATACCCACAGCCGACCGCGACTTTCGTATGCGCGCGACGATACACAAGCGGAGCGTCAGTTCGTATTTATACCTGCTGCGGCATTACAAACGCGCCGGGGTAACCGATACTTCGTGCGAGAGGAACGACGAGAGAACCTTGTGACGGGGTTGCGCGGCCTCTCTCTATATACGCACCGGCCGAAAAGCTACGCGCGGAAGCAGTTAGAGCACCGAAGATTATACCTTTAACGTCCTGAGCAATGAATTACACGAGCATTAATCAGCGGGACGCCCCACCGACGGATCGGCCAAAATCACCCGTGACGAAGACAATGCACATGCGCGAAGAAACCGCTCGCTCTCTCTCTCTCACTGTCCCTTTCTCACTCCGGTCGTCAGGGATATGCATACTCTCGACATTTCGGCACCGCTATACCCATGCCAACAATCTCTACCGGCGTATTGAAAGGGAAGCTTACAAATCTCTAAGCTCGGAACATATGAATTCGAGTATCTTTTTTCTTCGCCGGATCAGCATGAATTAAGCTAAGGAACGATTTATTGCCGTGAAATGGTGCGAACTTAAGTTCGAACGTGACGTAAACGATTTACGCAAAGAGAGTTCTGCCGAAATAAGTTTATTCGGGTCGAAATAGATTTAGAAATTTATTTAATCCACTGAAAATTCATATTTTTTCGAGACGAGCATCTTCAGTATGTAAATAATCATTGAATGGATATTACGAAGGAAATGAATAACCGACAGACGCGACATATTTATCGTGTGTGGAAAACCGGAAAGTAAGAAAAAATTGCCAGTCGCAAAGACGAAAAATGAATTTCAAATGGAGGTTTCGAATTTACGTGGAATAGCAACAACGTCAAAGAGTACAAAGAATCATCGGAGCTTACAGAGCATCAATTCGATACTCAATAAGCGCGGCTGTTTCGTGTTCATCGGGTGCGAAGTTATTTCCGCCATACGTACACTTCGAATTATTAGCGAAGCTGTAAGCGCGGTAAAACGCGCGTGACTGATTCGCAAGCGTAGAAGCACGTCGAGTTGGTACGGAGAATTACGTTGCTGTATGTGCAACGAGAGAGCGTTTCGCGAGAGCGGTCGCGCGACACCCGAAATCCTCGGCCCACTTCGGCTGGAAGCTCGCGGTGCAACCGGTATCTATACGTATTTCCACGGTTGGCGTATAACAGCGGTGTAGAACGCGGAGCGAACGTTAATCGTCAATCCTATTAGCGCCGTCGACAGGGCACCCTCTCGCGGCAAAGGATCATCCCTTAATCCGTTCATTCGCGTCCCTGCGGCGTTTCTCTCGTCGAGCGAGCGAGCAAGAGAAAGGGGATATTGGAGAGCGTATACTCACCGCGCCGAATGAACGAACGAGTGCTCTCGAATCTGTTCGTACCCCCCCGCTCTCGCCTCGGATGTATCTACATCCAACGAGTGTTGCACCCCCGCGCTACACATTCACCGCCGCTAAACGCGAGTTCGAGCTGGATTGAGCGCGACTAAAAAAAAAACAATCAGAATAACGTATGCTCGGATTTCGTAATGTTTTAGAGTCAGCACTCGTCATTGTCGTTGTTTGAATGATAGCCGACTGTTGTCTTTATTTCAAACATCAATGTCTTATAACGTATGCTGACATGTATACTTCTTGCTTTGGAGGCAAGCTTGTGAGAAAAAAAGTCGTGAGTCTAACCTTTACGCGCGTTTGAAGTGAAACTCCGTTACTTTCTTTTTTCTTCGTTATCAACATCGATGGAAGGATGAAAAAGTATTGACGGGGTTTAATATTAGGTCACTTTCTCGGTACTCTTAAGATCGCACTTATTCGGCAGTCATCACCACATACAACATTTCGGGGAAATTAATCTTTGATTTTTTCCGTACGTTTTTTTAAAATACCAAACGATTGTATTCTCAATGTTTCCACGTCGCTGCGATAAAGTTGTTATTTTGTTTGGACACATGAGTGATAGTTCGAGAGGGGCATGGCATTATACCCTATCCAAGGGTTGAACCAGCATGTTTCACAGGTGATCATTCAATGTTATCCCAAAGAATGAGAATCGGTGATTTTCCTACAAGCGAAAGAACCCAAATTTTTTTTCATCTCCATTCTTCTCGATCATAGAAGCGAGACCGGTGATGCGCGCATCACGGGACCCTCGTAGTCATTGTCGCCGGTGTGATGATGGTTTTCACGTGCGGCACTCAGGTATATGCGTCTTCGTAACGCGTAAGCATTTCTGCGTTGCGGTGTGCGCTACACAAGGGGAATCGCCCCGCGCCCCTGCATTCGCCGTCAAAGCTTCGCGCACGAGAAAAAAGTGACGAGAGGAGCTTGGCGTAAAAAAAACTACACATATATATAAAAGGAACACGGCAGCAGGAAAGAGTCTTAATAAACACGTCTTGCAAGGTCGACCGGGTGCCGATGGGGAGGTGGACGCGAGAGGCACGAGCCACAGCATCCGCAGGAATCTCTCTCGACGCGGCGAGCGCGCGTTCGAGAAGAGAAAAAAAAAGGACGAAGAGATCAGAAGAGGTGGAGAGAGAATGAACCCATCGGGGGAAATATAAAGGGGGGCGCCCCCCCGTGCGGTCTCCGTTGTACGCGGATAGTCTCTCCTACAGCGTGAATACTCGAATAGTACAGTAGAAAGACCATGGTTACTCGAAAGGGGTGCCGAGAGATACATGAACGAAGGAAGAAGATCGAGAAAAAAAACACGCACACACACAAAAGTGAAGGAGAGAGTGAGGAAGTAAGAATCGCGGCTACATCCAACTAACGCGCTTGCACACAATGGATAAATGAGATTTTTTTTGCGAGCGATTGAGATCCGTAGTGCGAGCCCGATGTAGTGTATAGTAGTGGTATATAGTGGTCCGGGGGCATCGTCATTGTCTCCCCGAGGAAGGAGCGAGAGTGTAGCGATGATAGGGTGAATCCCCCGGGACTACGACGATGTCGACGGAGCCTACCCCCTTCTTCTTTTTCTCTTTCGCCTTCTATCCTCTCTGCGCGACACGAAGAAAAGGGTTGGAAGAGGAAGGCTTTTAATACTTGCGGTAGAGACGTTTTGTTCCCCCATTGTCGATAAAACGCGGATCGACTGCGGATTACCGCGTAAATACGAAAGACGGGATAGATTGATGCGAAAGAAAAAAAAAAAAACAACTGAGAAAGAATATATAGAACACGTTCTGTATGCAATACTTTATCTCGGTGATGTATATCTATATATGACACGTAAGTGCAAGTAGCGAGATACATCGAGTACTCTCTTGACTGCACTCTCTCTATGCTTCTTCCTTCTTATATTCATCGCCGAAGAGCCTCCAGTCTTCGGGTTTCTCTTCCACGCTATCCAGAACGCATTCGAGCGCGGTAGAGAAGCTCGCGCGCGCGTCCGAGAGACCGAGGGTCGAATTCATTCGCCGAGGTCCGTTCGCTCGCGGCTCGTACATCAACCTGTCACGATTAATAGCGGTTTCTTTTCTTTTTTTTTCGTTCCTTTTGCTTTTTTTTCTTTCTTTCTTTCCTTTCTTTTATTATTATTATTTTCTTTCACACTGATGGGCGCTCGCGCGCGAGTTCCATCGTGGAAGAAGAGAACTCCGCTACCCAGAAACTCCCGACTGGATCTCTTCAACATACTTTGTTTTGTTTCACACGCGATGGTCTCGATGCACCGGAAGGGGGCTAACGGGGAGACGTTCCAGCGTTGCGATTTCCATCGGGCTTCATCATTTATTCGCGCTCCTTCTATTAGACATATTCCTTTCGTCAAGTGACGTGACGGAGTCTGGACGCTGAGTACTTGAAAAAAATACTTTTTTTTTTTAGGTATCGTGGCGCGACCGTATATACATATTGCAATATTCCGAAAATTATATTGTTAGTTCGTATCTCAGAAATAGAAAATTAGGTTAAATGATCATCGATACTTTTATACTATTTTCGAGCTAATAGCGCTCTTGTGCACTTTTTTTTTGTAAAGTATACGGTGTGCCTTAACCGCGACGCATTGCAGTTTATTTTGTTGCCTCGGCCGATAGGAAGCGATTCATTTTTTTGCACATTTTCGGTGAACACTAATTTTCGAGTACTCGGTGTAGCACTTTTTTTAAAGTTCTTTTGATAAACCCGACGAAAGAGTGCGTAACGACTGAAACGAGGAGTATTAAAAATCGACGAGGGAAAATAGAGTGAGCGAGCGGAAAGCCCGCGGATCCTTGCCGGCTATCAGCGAGCGGAGAAAACCCGTTCATATCTCTTTCTCGCCGGGCTCGTCGCGCGGTTACGCTATACCCTTCGTGAAACTCTATACCATTATGAACGCGTGGCCCCTCGTTTTCGCGAGGGTTTCGCGTTCGCAAATTGGCGCTCACGGACCGCGAACCGAACGACGCGGTCGGAGTCGAGAGAAACGATAGCGGAGAGAAGAGACAGAGAGATGGAGGAGAAGCCAGCGGTGCAAGATTTCGACACCGCGCGAGGCCCGACAAACTCGCTCGCTCTGTCTCTCTCGCGCCGTTTGTATCGCTTGCGGGTTTCGAGCTTCGCCCAATTACTACTCCTCTATGCTACTGCGGACGCGACAGAGAAGCGTGCGGCGCTTATGTTTCGCCAAAACCCCATCTCAACCCCCCTTGCGCGATTTTCAGAGATAATTAATTGAGACGCGGATTAATAGAGGAACATTTGTTATTACCTTCGGTGTGCTTCTTGAGGGCCTCGCGCGCCCGCACCGTCCATTATTATCCGTTGGCCCTGTAAGAAGTAAAACGAAAAGGAATTGAACAAGATTCTTGAGACTTCGGTGGATTCGTTTCTAAGGGTTTTATTATATACCTTCTTCTCGAAGGACTTAAGCCTCCGCGATGGTTGCACACAGCGAGAGAACGACTGACACGAGCCGGGCATGTAATGCACGTGCCTGAAAGAGTTCTATCGCTTTAAACGCGTGCCATATGGCTAATGGCTTCCGCGTTCGTGGTTCATCCTTGCAACGTGGAACGTCATCGATAGGAGGAGCAACTCATAACGGACTCGCGTACCGCCGGTAGACATTAATTGCAAGAAACTCGAAACCAACATGTTAGACGATGATCAAATGAACCTGATTCAAGACAGTGTTGCAATTTAATTCGTTACTAATTAAATTTACGCGGTGCTCAATGAGAATCTAAGATCAACGAAGCGAATCAAGAGTGGTCTTATGGCATAAGCAGGTTCAAATAAGTTATCGCGAGATACTTATTTTCATGCTATATCGTGGAAATTTGAGAATTTTTGAATAAATATAATAATTGACTACTCGAACGGCTGTTCTGTTTCGAATTAAGCGATATGGTAGATCAAACTGATTTTTCGTCTCTTTAATTACGTTCCTCATGAATGATTATGGTCATCAGCCTCGTCCATCGACGTATTCGCATACCAACGAAATATCCTTCGATATTTAGAGATTCTTTTTTGAATTGTTTCTCTCCGATCGTCCTTTTGTTAGTCGAGCCTTCAGAATTTTTCTCAAAATCCAATTTAGTCCTGGACATTTCCTAATTATAACAATTTCATCCTCGTGAATTTTAAAAGTACTGCGCCAGTTTCTCAAAGTGTTATGCGTCGAGAGCATGCATGTGAGATATTACACACAAGTCTGATAGGTATCTCGTTGCGAGTCTTCGATTCAATGGACTTTCATGAAGCGTACTCTCGTGAGAGTTCGATACCATTATAATTGGACAATAATGATACGTTTGTCATAGAGACGTTATTGTAGATTACAAACCGCCCGTTCTCCTCTCGCTTTTTCCAAGACAGACGAGTCGTTCGAGGCGGGACACGTCGCGCCGAGATATACACACTATTGTCGGGATATTATCCATAGGTATACGTTATTACTATAGTAGATCGACGATCGGAGCGAAGCGACAACAGCGATCGTTTCCTGGTATAAATATGCAACGCGTTGTGTCACCCCGGGGGTCAGCTCCGTTTCCTCATGGCGTCTTGGTTTCAGTCGTGCTCCTCGATGTGTCTATACGACAGTGCGTCTTCGACACCCGTAAATTTTATGCACGCACACGATTATTCCCGCTATACCGTCTATCCGCGTGCACACGGACACGTGAATACGTTGCCGAGAATTTTACAATGGGACCGCACTTCACAATAATAGGTGTCTTTGTTCGGACTCCCGTCGTTATAGGTATTCATTCTATATAGCTATCCGCTATCCGTACGTATGCTACGCTCTTGAAACGCGAAAGAATTGAACGAAATCGATGCGAGCGCTTATAGAGCCGCGACTATGCCTCGACTCTCGTAACTCCTCGACTTCCATTTTCCCTCTACGCGGCGATGAATCTCGCGAATAAACTCCGACAATCATTTTGCCCGACAAACATTATTAAATCAACAATTTACATGTATTATTATTATTCACACATCATCGTAATCGATCGCGCTGAGTGACATTGCGGAAAGACGATTCTCGAAATTGGTGGATGCAGTCGTGTAATTCGACCGCTTCGACTTTCGTAACTATCTTGAATCTCATTTGAATTTCGCAATATTTTTTCTTCTTCTTTGTAAAAAAACGATCATAGTAAACGTAATAAATATTCGTATGATATTAAAGTTTTGCCCGATCGTTATGATAATAATCGCCGATATAGAAATGTTTAGTTGATTATTAGAATAAAAACTGTTGGCGCTATGGAAAAATGTCAATTCTTTTGCATTATTTGCAACATAAAAGTTCAGATACTGCTCCGCGATTTGCCTGTACCTAAGAATTATTACCGCACGGTCTCCTTGTTCATCTCGTGCTTCGCGGAAATTGGATTGTTGTACTCGTGCTCACCGTCCCGGGCCCTTCGGAGAGATAAAAGTAAACGCAAAGATGAGAGGTTAGAGCAAGAAGGGAATAATGCTGCGGTAGCAGAGTACACGCGTTTGGGAAATCTTGGCAACTTTCATTAGCCCGCATTAGAGTTGTGTCTCGGTGGCGGTTTTGAGGGGAACGCGAGGGCGGCACGGTATTCGAGGTAAAGGCGTTAATCTGCCAGAATTAATCCGACTCGGTCGGATGCTTTCCCTCAATATGCCGACGGAGAGACTGGAGAACTCGCGCGCGCACACCCTCGGTTTCGACGGTGCTTTACAGCACATCCTCCCCCCGCCCACTTTACGTCTATCGCTCTCGTTGTCGCTTCAGTACAAGGTGTACAAGGGTAGTACATGTCCATCGTATACTCCATGTAATACTCTGCGGCGAGCACGAAGTTCGTATTCCTATTCGATCCCCCCTTCGGTTTATGGGGTACTACAGAGAGTACCGAAGTGCGCGAGCGAATTCGCCCGCGATGTATACTCGCTCGGTCGCCTCGCGACAAAACGGACCAATCCACTTCGGACCCACACACTACTTTGGAGTAATACGTGCAACAGCCGGCGCAATATACTGTTGCTCTCATCGAATCCTCGCCAACTCGGAATGGCTATGAAATCGAAACTCGTCCCTCCACTATCGTGTATCTAGGCGTAATCGTAATGCCGGATAATTGAATGGACGAAGATCTCCCCAAGTTGTTTTGCAGATCAACATTTTTTTCTTTTCGATTTATATAATAATAATAATTATATAATAATAATAATATTTTCTTACAAAAAAAAAAATACTATCTTAAGATGACCTGAAATCGTTGTTGATGAGTAACTACAGAAAAGAAATGTATAATTATAGCTCCATAGGTTACAACTGGTTTATTACACTATATTGTACATTATTGTATATTATTATTATGGTTAATAATCGATATTGTTTAATGGTGATTGCTGCAATTAGTTCGAATAGAGTCAGGCATGATTTAATATCATCGCGGAAATGTCAAAGCGAAAGTGTTTAAGTGTTGACCACCTCGGCGTCTCATATCAGTCCGAGATCCGATCCAAAGGGCCCCGAAGCGATACAGTTCTCCGATAATAATTTACAACTCTCCGCTCCCCCAGTATTTAAGGGCATAAAGGGCCGGACACGTACGGAACCAATAATCCGCTTCACCGACTAGAACGTTAATGATTTCACTCCATAAAATAATGGCGCGATTCTTTCTTGTATTTGGCCAAACGTCATTTGGTTTACGATCGAGCGGATCAATTCGCCGACATGTACTGCGCCGCGATATAAAAGGTCCTTGCGGTATCGTCGTCGGAGCTCAGAAAATGGGTGGATATATGTTCCCACAGCGACCGGGGCTCGTCCAGTGACCGACGACGTGGACCTCTGCTCGTCGATCGCATTTCATTCGCGTTCGCACTTGCTCTCGCTCTCTTTCCAGTCGCAGTTTTGTTTTTTCTCGATTTTTCTCTTGCGCGGACCTTCATTAAACGTCGACCATTCGACGATCGGTGTCGGCTGTATTTCCTTTTTTTTTTTCTTTTGATTCTATTTGTCTAACTCAAGTCCTCGTAATTCTTCTCAAACGAAGCCCCGAACCCGACGTTTTTGCATCCCGGAATCTCGCGATTGGATTTCGCCTTTGCCGGTCGTGGAAGAAAAAAAAAGTTTGTCGCTATTCCTCGACACCTTCTCGTATCGTCGAGTTTCGGGACTAGTCCGGTCGGTTTTATCGGTGTACAATCATTACTACTGTCGCTACTAGACGACCAGCGTAAGAACCAGCAAACACAAATCCACTCGTTCCTCTCGTTAATTAAAAGTCGTTGAACCTGCCGGAGCGCGAGAACGTTAACGCCTCGGGTGTGTAGTCTCTAACGAAAGGCCGCTTCTTCATTCTCTTCTCACCGCACAGCCGCGCCGCCGGACAACGGTCAAACGCCGTGTCGCGATGAGTTCTCGAGCGTAAATCAACCGGTCGATCAAGGCAGCGGCTCGCCCGTGCGCGCGCGCTCTCTCCCCTTCTGGAATCACCGTGGCCGGTCGGTCGGCGCTGTTGCGTGTTGTAAATTCGTTGAAAGAAAAAGTTTGAAATAATACATGAGAAACCGGTATATTTATATGTACGATTTAACATATGACACACGTGACGGAAGCGAGTGTGTGATACTTCCCGTCGATCGAGACAAGTGCTCGAGCAGGTAGTCGCATCGTTTTTTCGGCTATTGATCGAAGAGGTCTAAATGAGAGGAAACTTAATGCAACCGAAAATTAATGTTTGACGCAAAAAAAAAGTGCATTCCTCCATCAAATCTTAATTCAGAAATTAGGAACTATACTATAACTTTTTATTTACTCTTCAACTTATTTTAAGCCGTGTTAACTAACATGCTAGGTTTTTAATAATAATTTATTTGTGTATAATGAATCAATTTTAATGACGAATCGCCAGACCATTCGGTGTTCCGTTATAATTGTAAAGGTTTATGACAGAAATTGAATTGAAAATAAGAAAATGTTCATCACGGATTATCGGAGGATTTTAAGTTTGTCACTACGGATATTTCGAACGTGTAAACGTTTTTACGACTGGTCGTTGGTCACAGATGTAAACCACTTACCGGAGGCAAATTGACTGCAGTACCCAAGCTCTCGCCCCCTCTCTTTTGTATCTTCTTTTTACTTCTTTGTCGATCGCTTTCGGCCTCTCATTCGATTGCCGAGAAATCGATTACAGTTTCGTTTTATTGACCATTATGGCTCCAAAGAGCTCCCTAACGCATTCTCGGCTCGGTGTATACGTCTTGCACATCTCGAACTTCACTTTCAGCTTGTTGGATGTACCGCCTCTCGCATATATACTTCGTATATACGTATATACTTTTCGTCTACAATTTTCCGTAGTCGACGCTCGATCCAAAAACTCGATCACGACGCGCTCTCGGTATTTTCTTCAAGGTAGAACGCTCGGAGTGCTTCCTTCGAACGCAATCGTCTCGGTTCATCACCGAATAAGATCTTCGCGCTGCAACGACGCGGCACGTATCTTTTCGTCGGTTAGATAAAATTAATAAAACAATGCCTCACTTCATTGAGCCTCACTGTCTCATCGTCTCGGCTGGGCTTGCTGTGGCGGCAAAGTCCGCGGAGCAATGGGTACGCGGAATGACGAAGACGACGGGAATATCAATCCTGGGAAATCGAGAGGAATATTCCCGTAGACTGAAATTCAAACTCGCACGCCCGGACCGTGTCCCTCGAATAAATTATATTTTATTCTCGAACGGCAATCACAGTCGTATTCAAGCTAGTGCCGAGAGGCAGATACTCGTTTTCCCTTCGTTCGCGTCGAGTCGTTCTATTTTCAAACCCTTAGACCTCGAATCCTGTTCTTCGACGTTGCTCGAACGGGACATTGCCGAGCAAGTATCTGAAATTGTTCTCGGTCCGAGTTCTCGGCGAAAAAAAATCGTAACACTGATGCCATACGATTGATTCCCGTTGGTAGTCTTCTTCAGGCTTCGGGCACACGACGAATACGACTAAAAAATAAAATGAAACTATAGCGCACGTTGACTGGACGACTATAAAGTCGAGCACTTCCCCCCGCTCGTGCACGACACTTGCATCGTCATTTCTAAAAGCTCCGAAGCCTAACTTGCGAGTCAGCGGCAATAAATAACTCGCTCTCTCGAATGACCATAAATGCGTTTGAGATCTACGAAGCGTGACTCTTCGTTCATTTAATGTCTTTCCGAAGAGCCAATAGGGTGGAGGTGGTTCGGAAAGGAGGGTAAAAGTAAAAAATGAGAAACAGGACGAGAGCGCAGAACGGTCCGGTCGCCAAACGATCTTCGGTTTCTTCTCTCGGGTCGGTCCATCGAGCAGCACACTCTCGCATTTGCCGGAACATTCTCCCTCCCCCTCGTCTCCCTTTCGCATGGCCCGTGCGTATACGCGCGTACGTTACTTCTTCTCGCCTTCGACCATACCACACCGCAACACGACGATAATATGACTTTAGTTTTACGAGCATCCTTCGCTTCTCTCGACCCGAGTCTCGCTCACACGTTTGAGAATCCCTGGGTGAATTACAAGCACGAAACGAGCCGGAGGAAACCTGACTCTACTGCCTCCTTCCTCATCGTCGTTCCCGCAGTTTCGAAACTTATGCTTGTATTATAACGCCTAGGCATGCATTATATTAGAGCAGCTTGACGCTCTTCTCGGTCTCACAATTTTTTGTTTAAATTTTTTTCCATCTTTCTCTCACAGCAAATCTTCCGCTTCGAGCTAAAAATTTCTCCGGACTTTCTGTGCTGCGTCGATAAACTCGTAAATCACTGGTTATTTCATCGATTTTATCTCGAATTTTTCTTACCCCTGTGCGCTTCAAAGATATCGATAACGTTTTTAGCGTCGTTGTCGACGATTATAATGATTTAACGCTTTTGGGATTTTTTTTCTTTCCTTTTGTCAGAAATAATTTTACATCCCTTTCGAGGCTCAAGCGTTTCGTCTCGTAAGCTGCTTAACGCGCGGGTTCTATTAATAATAACGCAATCGCAGTGACTGTATCGTTCGCGAGCATCTATCTCGAGAAGCTCAATCGACACTCGGAACTCTCTCGTTGTCTCGGCGCTTTATTCGAGAGCTGTTAATGTAATCGCCAATCGCTCTCTCGTTCCCTCGAACATAACGATAAGACGCTTATCCGTTGGCTCTACTCTCTCGTCGAGAATTAATCGTGTCATGGAGTAAGCGTGCTTCGCGGCTGATTCTTGAGACTCTTGAGATCAGTGACGAGTGTAAAGGCCGATTTATCGAATAATTCTGTTGACGAGAAAAAAAAAATGTTCTCGAAGTGAGAAGAAAAACCATATCTGCAGCTCGGGGTCGTGGAAGGATTTTTGCTCCACTTTAATTTTTGTTCCACTGAAGATGTACTGACCAAGCGACAGGAGATGAAAGGACGAAGGTTGTTTTTCGGTGCTTTTCAGGAAAAGGGAAGCTACGAGGGAGAAAAAAGGTTTCCCACATGTGCAAATGCCGATATAATGCACTTCTCGCTTTCTTTCCGGGTCTGTTGAGAATTCTCGTTAGGGTGTTTCCAAGCCCACACACCGGATGACCGCATGTGGTCGATTTCGGTGAGAAAAAAAAATATAATAATATGACGACGCCAAGGGGACGATGCGGTGTTGTCCCCCCGGTTTCTTCCTCTTTCTCTCGCGAGATACTCGGTCACCGTTGTTCCACGTGAATCTCAACTCATTATTTATAACCACGATATTCCCCATACCTCAGTGTGTTACATTCCGGTGGCTTACGAGACGGATCGAATTGAGATTTTTCCTGTATTTTGTTTAAAACGTTTATGAACCGTGTCGGAGGGTGAGTCTCGGCTCTCCGTCCCCTCCTCAAGAACCGAGGATAAATCCGGAGGAGCACTTTCGATGTGGGGAAAATTCGGACTGGTAAGAAGGAGAAGGGGGCCGCTGTGGTCAGTGAACCGGTAATGCCCGGCCGAGAATGCACCCCTGAAGGTTCACGCAGCCGGACATGCAACGACACTGTTCCCATGCACGTAAAACGAAGAAATAAATTAATCCTGCTGACCGGAAATAGATCTTTTTTAAAAATCTTTTCCGTATCATTCTCGAATCATCCGCAAAAATTTTAATTCGAAGCTTTCGACGAAAATTTGAAACGATCAAACATTGAACTTTGTACTTCGATCTTCCCTCGAGTCGAGCGCTCCATTTCGTTAGTCCGAACTCTTGCGGGGGAGCCGAAGCGAGGGCGGCGAGGGTGCGAGAAAAAGACCGAGCTATGGGGGGGTGCCGTGAAATCATGAATGCTTCCGGGCGCAGGTGTCGTTGACCAGGGTCCAGCGCAATAATAGTTCTCTCCGTGGAGCGTCATAATGCAAAGCCACTTAGCACCCCGCAGTCGTTTGTAGTGGGTGCGGTGTGTTGTGACACTGTAACGGGAACAAACAAACAGAAGTAGGATGGGTTCTTCGTCCCGTTCTCAGTCTTTCTCTTCCGACTCTCCTGCTTTCTTAACCGCAGACCGTTCGAGGACTGTGGACTGCTTCCCTGCGCGGCTATCTCTTTGACTGTGTGTTTCTGACAAAGCGTGCGGTCAGGAGGAAATTGCTAGTAGTTTATTAAGTGGGAAGCGATTGACTCCCACGATAGAGTCCAAAAACGCATCGATCGATATCGAACGAAAATAATTGCTCGGAAAATATCCGGAGACTTGTGATTACGCGGACTGAAACGTTTCCACGCAAGAACAAGAAGCCGGGAGAAGGCATCGAGAGCGATTATGTCACGTTTTACATTCGTGACGAATAATATGAAAGTATAAAAACACATTAATCGACCAGTCCCGCGCGTTCGTTCGAATTCTCCGAACGTTTCGATGAGACAAGGCGAAAACGAGCATCTTGTCGCATTAATTATTACTATCGCTTTCGTATGACGATTATTGCTGTGCATAATTCTCCGTTTTCATTATCTCTCACGCTATTCTACGTATGACCGCTTTGTGAATTCTTTGCTCCATTTTTTTTATTTTGCTCAACTTCACAGAATATCGAAACGTTCGAATAATGCGTGCGGGATAATGTATTCGCGAAATTCCCATGACGATGTTTTTTCCCGACGTTGGTATACAATATTGTTGCCAGTTTCGTCTACGCAATCGTTCGGTTTCATCGACGAGATGAGCGAACGACGCGTTGTTTTTTTCTTTCAGTCTCGTTCTTCGGACTCTTATCGCACGCGCCGCATGCTCGAACTATATTTACGATGGAGTTGTTTATCCGTCGAAAAGCGATAGTGAGACAGAAATTATAGACAGAAAAAAAACCCTCGGAGTGTTTAGAGTTCTCGTCTTACGCTAATTTTTCAAATCGGCTGAGAAAATCGATGCGAGAAAATGAAAAATGAGCAGTCGAATGATCCGGGAAAGAACATCTGGTTTTCCGAGTCTCCTTACATGGTGGTGAAAAAAAAAAACCATTCAAGAGAAGTCTCGAGGAGCTCGATAATTTAAAGCAAAAAGGTATATCTTTCAACTCTCTCATCCCAAAACTAGAACAAAGCATTCGAACGTTGAAAGCCATTTCTTTTACTCATGACATTTTTTGAACAGCTTTTACGCGTCTAATTCAAAGGGCGTTACGAAAATGATTTATAGAATCTAATCCCGCTTTCGTTGTGCGTACAAAACAGCCGTTTATGACCTACTGACCCGATGACGATCGCCACACGGAGTAGTTTCTCCTGGACACCTTAGATGTGACTGTCCGGTAATAATGCCCACAATAAGATCGCGCCGGTGTTTCGCTCGGAGGGCCCGTACGACGAAACGAGTTAGACAACTACTTTTCGGTACGCCGCCCCGGCGTTCGCTGGGATCCTGACTCGCTGTATCCAGAAGCCAGCGGGTTTTGATAATCAAAATTCGAAAATCAAGTTTGACCGTGTGCGCAAGCATTATGTATCCCACGAGGTGAAGTTTCCGCGTCGGGACGTCCCGCAACGAGAGCCATCGGGGAACTAGTTTTCTCATAACAGTTCCTATTTTCGATGGTCCCGCGGACTATGTGGGTATTTGCGTGTGACGGAATGACGAACGATATGGGTACTGGTATCTCGCGCAAGGATTGCCGGACAGTGTCCAGCTTCGGGACCGTTGGATTATAATTTATAAGCAACTCTAACGTAGGTCCTGATGTTCTCGCTGGGACTCACGGCGAGGCCAACGAACGTCCCTCTCCCGCTGGTCACGTTGATGGCAAATCTTTTCAGAACCCGATTGTTTGGTACGCCATAACGGACATTTTTAACTATAACAGACGGCAACAGGCAACACCGCACATGCAGACATTTAATTTTCGAGTAGCCCGAATAATGAATAAACAGTTATTGAAGTTATTCGACAATTTAAGGGAAAAAACCTGTTATACTTTTTTTAGACATAAAAACAAGTCGCATCATTAAACACATTCCTAAGACATTCCTCTCAAAAGGAAAAAAATCTTGAATGACGTTGAGAACTAATGAAACCTTTTCCACACGTTGTTACAATCAGGTTTAAGAATTTTTTAACATGTTTAGCACACGAAAATAGGAATAGGTTTATTAACAAGATTTTATTTGAGACGTTTTTTGGCCTGAATCTGCAAAAATTTCTCTTCAAAAAATAGCTAGAAAAAGATCACTGAATTTGGACGGACAGTCTCTTCAGCGTCACATCAAAAAACCCATTAATTACATTCACGTCGCTATAATGGTTGAACGAAGGCAATACGAGTGCCCCTTGCATTTATACATATACCGAATCGTTATAACTATGATTTAAATCGACGCTGGATCGACGAACACGCACTCCATTCCTCTGGAAGTTTCCATCGTGTATAAATAACATCGGAGATGACGAGAACGGCTTAAAGCGACGATAATGATTTCGTAAAGCGCTCGTGCCGCCTCTCGCGCTACAACCGTACAGTACATATTTTATTACACACTCTCCAATCGTCACAAGCATATTTAAGCTACGCAGAAGAAGTCGTTGACTAGTTTACGGAATTTCTCGGCGTTGATTTTTCGATACGTCGAGAAACTTCGTGCCCAGACTCTACAGTCTCAATTAGCCTTGTGAGTCTGTAATAATCCCATGGCCCCTGCCTGCTGGAGAATAATAATCTATCGAAATCGCAAGAAAGGAGGATTCGAACTCGCGCCCGGTCTCACGGGTATTTCGATATTCCCCCGTCGAACATCGTCGAGAATCGCGCGTAAACCCCAAATCCTAAAATATCGGCGATTCCTGGTAACAATGTGTCCATTCCTGCAAAGGGGAGAGAAATCTACACGCAGGATGGTTGAGCTTTAAATAATATGATCTGGAGGAATACGTAAGATCGCGGCAGTGGTTGGATTTGCTTACTGGGGTGCCTTGTCCGAGTGTCTAGTAGAGGCGCGCATAAAGAGGCGAGAAAATTTCTTGGAGGGAGAACCTACGAGCGAGCAGTGCGTAACGCAACGTTTACGAAGTCCCCAGTTGAGGCCCAAAACCCTGTAGTGTCCTGCGAGGAACGCGGAACAACCCCGGCGTACACAGCTGTCCTTCGTTCGGGGTACACACGTCCCGTGTTCCGCAGATGTCCGGTTCCACGGCCACTCATCTAGGCAGTTTGGACTAGCGAGAGAGTCTCTTGACCGTTCAGCGGTAGCACGTGAGAAACCAATTCACCGGCTACGCACGACGATAGCCCGTGAAGAAGGTCCCTTCCTTTAGCTTCGTCCTTGTTCTTCGAGAACTAGACACCCCGCCGGGAGTTCGGGACATTAATTATCGTACGAGGAAGAAGCATAGGAAGAAAAAGAGGAAGTAGGAACGGGTCACTTCACGGGAACCTGTCCTTCAACTATATCCGAAAAATCTATCCCGGACAGAAAAGATTTGAAAAAAATATCGGCATGACTATTTCGGACGATCCGAGTTTAATTGTTTCTACCTGAGCGCAATCCCTGCGAGTGATTTAAATAAGAAAATGACTATTCCACGTAACTCGCATCTTCGTTTAGTGCAACGCGAGGTTAATGCGAAGAGTCAGACGTAGCAGTAACCGGAAACCGAATTGGCTCCATTGGCCAAGGATCGATTGCGCCCGAGGGATCGAACACGCTTTCTCCTTCATATGGGCGAGGGCGCCTATTAATCGATAGCTGATTATCGGGCACTCCTTCCATCGGGTCCTTCGGCGCTTATACATAGCGTTCGCGATCGATTTTCCTCGGTGCTATTCGACGGCAGCGTAAAAGAGCGTATATTCTTGTCGGCTTTACGTACGCGATAGAGTTTCGAAGACGCTGCGGGGTGCAACACGGTGCGGCACACACGGGAGGGAGCGACGAGGGGGGACGGGGGTTTTAAGCTTGTAGCATATAATAGCGTTCTAGTATAATATACTTCGTCTCCCGGAGGCTCGATCGTTCCGGCACGGCCTGCGGGTCAAAGAGGTCCTTCGGAGCGTGCAGGTCTCGCCGGGTGCACAGCCCGGGAGAGTCTTCTTCGAGCTCTACGATGCAGTCTGCGCCTTAAGGCCTGATATACACTATACCCGAGGGCCTACATAATATACTCTGCCCACTTCCTCGGCTCGCGCTTCTTTCTTTTACATCCTTCTAAAATATGCATTATCCAATTTAGTCCGATTACACGGATCTGCGAAGGCATGACGATCCTCGTGACTATGCCTGCGCCACCCTCGACGCTCGGGTTTGTCAAATTCGACGCGTTGATCCCAGAGAACTCGGCATCTCCACGTTTCAACAGTTTCAGCGGACAAAATTCACCCTTTGATTGCCTAAATTCCCTTATCGGGGTAAAATCGAAAAATATGAGCCTTGATTTTGTGACGAAAAACATCAATCTTCGATGAAACAAAAAAAACGTTAAACAGTAGAAAAAAAGGGTATTGAACACGCGTAGTCACAAATAGATTAGCGCGAGTGAGAAAAGGTGCCAGAGATGGGAGGGTCTCTCGACCGATATTAATAAGCAGTCATTAGTGCAGCAGAGGCCGCCAGGGTGTGGGTCGCGTTAGACGCGATGAGTTCTCATCTACTTGGTCGTCTCTCACGAGTTGGACAATGCCGATGGGCGGGAGCGTGTCTCGTCGTCCAGCTACGACTGAATAGAATATAGACTTTGAGTTGTAAATCATCAGCGAGACGCAACGGCTTGCATACGTTTCCATCGAAGAAACGTGCGAGGACAATGCACCAAGAAGCTTTTTCAGAGAAGTCGTTAGCAGCTTCAACTTGCGCATCGACGAATCGTCATGGCTGATGGCCCGAGGGTATAAAATTTTCCGCTTCTTTGATTTCAAGCAAAAAAAGGAAAAAACATCTCGCTAAACGCCCGAGACATCCAATGCGCAAAACACTTACGCGTCCGCGGCAGTTTTATTGCACCGTTGTGAGATGCGGCGCGGCGCGGACAATCCGTTTGGTTGCACTCGGCCTCGGGTGCTCGGGCCAAATTCCTAAGTCGATCATTAATTAGAAACGGAGCGAGACAGGTTGAGGGATCTCGATGCGTTATAATTAGGCGCGGTTGCGGGTGAGTGCACGTAATCGGATTGTTGGATCGAGAGATGACCGAGGTGGGGAGCAACAGCAGCAGCGAGCGCAAGGGATATCCATCTACTTGGACCTAACGATTCCCTCGGTGCAGGCAATTCATCAGAGGAAGATGCTGCATCTTGTCTCCGCTATCGCTGTACATATATATGCACCTAATTCACATAGGTGTACATCTCCTAGATAGCCTCCTCCGTTGATCCCGGGCCGTTACTACCGGCTGAACGTCGTCGTGTACCTTTGGCCCTCTGGTTTATCTCATCTATTTCCTTTCCCGACAAGCTGCAAACAGCTTTCATCCGAAACAACTCTCTAACAGAGTCTGACGAAACTCCGTTTGTGAGATCCGCAAGTATAGATCCGCTAGGTACATAACAAATCTCGCGTACATGTATGCGGAGCGAAGAGCCAGTAGCTGGTTGGAGAGGTGTCGAGGTGATTTAATCGTCCCACAAATGGATCCCCGATGCCAAGATGCTAATGTCAGAGTTCGTGGCGAGTCGATAGGTCGCGTACAGTTGGCATACGACAACTCTGCGAGGTTCCCGGAGGCTCTTTCTCTCGCTCTCTGTCGCATAGCTTCTCTCGTGCCTGTCTGGCACTATTCCAACAATCCGTACTGCACAATTGTGCATCGAATGATACCGATTAATCGTCCGATTGTATGTATTGCGAAGCATCCTGTCAAGCACCTATTTGGCAAGGATCGACGCGATCCTATCAAATCCTAACGTGACTCCCGATGATACGATTTCTCGTCCTGGAAAACCCTGTGGAACTGAGGATTCTCTATGTAGACAATTTATATACCGAGAGACAGAGATATGCGGGGAGAGCTGTTGGAAGAAGAAGAAGAACGACGTTGCGAGGTATATAGACGAAGTGAGTTTCGCGTGCCGGCGTGAATTGGCAATCCGGAAGGCACTTAAGAACAGGCCAATCCGAGCTCCAGTTGATTAGTAATATTGTGGCCTGATGAACCGACGTCGAGCTCACGGGGCTGGCATTGCCCCGGCCGCAAGTTGACGGGCGAGTAGGAGATGAGTCCGTAATCTCGTTACAGAGCCGCGGGCAACGTGTACGTACCTACTCCACCCGAGACTATATGGAATATCGCTTGTATGACACGGCACTATGAGCTCTAGCGTCTAGAACATAGAACGCGTTAGGAGAGAACTACAAGGAAAGGTATAACCGGGGCTGTGCGAGGACCAAGTTCCATAGTCACAACGTCGTTCACGCTAAGGTTCACGCTCTACCCAATTCCCTTTCCTGCTCCGATATCCATGCTTCCCATTCACGTCACTTTCGCCTCTCCGTTCCTCTTGATCGTTCAGTTCGGCGAGTTTCCCTTCTTCCCCTGATTCTCCTTGTGGCTCTTCAACGTTCATGAAGCCGAGGAACCTTCGGGAAGCTTCCCGAATATCGTTGAATTAATAATAACCACCTTCCGTTCTCCGGTCTCCTCGTGCACTCAGGCGGACACGCTAAGGAGCCGGGAAATGGAAAGGGCCAACTGTTCGGCGAGTGTGAGGAAACTCAACTTGCGAAACTAAGCGAAAACTCCAACGCAGGTTGATGCGCCTCTGAGGCGCGAGGCTATTTCGCGAGACGTTCGAGAGGCGTGTATCTATCGTCTGTGTAGCGAACTAACGGAAGGACGAGGAGTAGACGAAGAAGAAGGAGACTCGTTTAGAGAACCCTGTCGTTAAGGGAGCAAGACTCCGATTAAGCGCGATTAACCCTGCTCAGCTAATGGCCGAAGAATGCGCAATGAAGTTCGGGTTCTTCTCCGTTTTTTTTTCTTCGTTCGGTAGCAACAGAAGTGCGATTATACGGTGAATAACTTCGCCAGGATAAAGTAGATGTGAAATAGTTTGATTTTCGAATGAAAAGTAAAGAAAATCGAGCAATCGAGTTTTTTAAAATGATAACCGGGAGGCGCAAAATCGGGACAAGAATAGGCACAATCCTTGGAAGGGTGACTTACAAGGGTTGCGATTGCCGGACGGCGAAGAAAATTGTTGGTTTCACCCCGACGTCTGAGACCGGCTGTTGGTTAATTCGTCGACCCCGCTGTGGGTTCTCGCGTGAAGCAATAGAGAAGAAGAAATGCGACGGGGGTGCCGCTGTAGCCGGGGTGAAACGCCCCGACAATGCTCTAATCAAATGTCATGAATCAGCGACGAGTATTATGCGCATCTGCGGTATGAATTTGTAAATATGGCCCGAGGCTCCTTCGGGCTACGATACCGAGATCTCTCGCAAAAATGCCCAAAGCTTTATTAGTGTATATGTGTGTATAGATCCTTTTACTCTTTACAACACTCTTTGCAACGTTCAGCTTTCCGACCGTCCGGTCTCGGTGAATTTTTTACTCGCAAACTCGCAACTGTAAAACAAAAAGAGGATATAAAAAAAAATGTCGGAGTATATCCTGTACTAGTGGTATTTTACTCAAGCGCATATAATCCAGCTCCCGTCGAGAGAATATACTACGGGAGAGCTGCTTCTGGCCCGGGTATCACAGGGATCGCCCCGGTGGTTCGCAAACTTTCAGCTGCAGCTTTTGCACGTTTCGCGCTTCTCCGTACAACAATTTTTTTTTTTTTCACCGACGTATTCGCTCGCTTTTCTCTTTTTCTTTTTTAACGTTGCCGAGTTCTCGCCGTCTGTTCCCCGAATTCGCAATGTCCATAGGCACTTGGACGAGAAAAATGTTGTGCATGGTTTTCGGCTACGTTGATGTAAAACGAGTACGATGAAACGTCCGGGTTTTCCTCGTTCTCGTGCGACGACGCACTTTTACAACTTGTTCTGCGAAATAAATGATGGACGAAAATGTTTTTAATCGAGCGAGCAAGAAGCAGAAGCCGGATAATTTTTCGTCCCACTAGTAGAACGGTCGTGGCGATGCTAACCCCTTTGGCCTCACGGCGATAACCCAAAAGTCAAGGACACCTCGATCGCGTCTCAAGACACTCGACGATAAGAGGCCGATAAGACAGAAACGCCACTCGTCATCACGCTCGAATGCCGCCGAGTGACAAGACTCTTCTCGGGGCGAGGAGCCGCGAAGTTAAGGAAATTCACGCTCTTCAACCGCTCGCATAAATATTCGCTTGAAAAAAAAAATACAAAATAAAAAATTCTCGGATGAGAAAGAAAAAAAACATCTCGTCATCGAGTCGTCGTAACCCAGACGAACTAATTGTCAGCGTGCATTCCTGTAACCGTCTTTTTCTCATTTCAACGGCGATAAGAGCGCAATCTTCGCGTTTTTACCTACTCAACGATGACGACAATGTAGCAAATGAAAATAAATAACATCACTCACGAGCTTAATTGATCATCGTAGGTCAAAGAATATGAAACACAAAAGCTTCATCCGACATTCGCTCGTCCATTCAACGATTTTATTTTGCAACACGCATTCAAAATGTTTTACCTTTGATGAATTTACCGGTGATCGAAATGTTTATCAACTGAAATAATATTCCGGTGCGGCGGAGTTTTTTTTCATTTGTAATGCGCTTTGCAACGAAGCGCACAATCGAGGGCTGTTGCTTTTTCGGCTGCGCACGCGATACGCTGTTGTAAATATTATTTTGCAACGGTTCATCGGTCGTCAGTCGCGTTCTCCCTTTCTGTTCCTATCGCTTCTCTGTTTTTGACTCGAACGTTCATAGGCCACTAGTGTGCTGGATTCGCTTTTTTTTTTTTTTCAATTCAGTACCACCCGTTACATAACCCGCTTTGTGGTCGCATGCTCTTTTGATCTACCCCATAATTAATCCACCGAGGTAACCGGAGACGAGTATGGGGCTCACGGGGTCCAACCATCATTGAGCGGGACTGATGTCTACGCCTTTCTCTCCTTCACCCTCCTCATCGTTCCCCGTTCTCCCCCTTCCTTCATTCACCGACAATACGCCTGAGTTATTGAAAGGGTATCGGATGAATATAAAAAAATATATATATATATATAGATATATATGTAAGCACACACCGTGGGCTACAGGAGCGCTGATTAACATTTTAATCAGTCCGCGATGAGAGTCACGTGCGCGCTTCGACGTATTGTCGTCAATCTCAACGACGATAATGATGCTACCCTTCTGGCAAAAATAACCAAAAAAATCATCGGTTTAAAAAATATATTAGAGCTTCCTGTGAGTATCGACATTCGCAATAATACAAACGTATCGCGTTTGCGAAGTCTACGCAGCAACGGGAATAATTATCGTCACGACGGCTCTCGCGAGAGTGCGAGAGAGCAGAGACGATCAGTTAGAATTTTTCGTTGACCCCTCGCTGTGCTCGGGGTCGCGCGATTCTTCTCCGCGATAAAGACGATTTTTTGGCCTGGTATTGCGATTGCGACGTGTGCGAGCGAGAGCTCGAAAAGGAGTTTCGTTTATGCGAGCTTCGACGCGACATGTGTATTATATGTGTCCGAGGCGGCGGAGCGAAAGAATTCTCAATCGCAGGGAAACGAAAAAAATTTGCATTAGCGCAGCTGCATCGACGAGACCGCGGGTATATATAACTTGATGATTTTTACGATCGGGTCATAGTTCGTACGTGCGGTGCAGCTCATCGGCGGCTCATCAGGTTGTATACTACCGGCAGAAACGGCAACGGCGGCATCAGCAGCCGTGCCAATATTGCGTCTCGTCGGAACGGGGCAACGGCTGCTGATCGTGTGGCTGCTTTGAGCTATATATGTATGAGATGGCTCATTGTTGCTAGCAAACGAGCGCGCGTTAAACACCGGGCTCGACGAACGGCGAATTAGCATAGACCAGCGCTCGGTCGTGGCTTCGACGTTGCGTATTTATTCCCTCATTAATGCGGCTGACCTCTTCGCCAAGCGAACGAGATGATGCAGGAAGCGGGACGACGACAAAATCGATGAAATATTGGACCTACAGCCAATTCGAACGAAACGACAATTAATCGGTCAATCGAGCTACGTTCACTTCAAACACGAAAGACTTTCGAGATGATGAAAAATTACTGATAGAAACTGTGATGAGGAAAAAGTGGGTACTATGCTAAAATAATTATTTTGTTTATGTAACATATTTTTCTTGTCGGATCATATTTCTGTCAAAGCAGACTCAAAATTGTTGGTACATTTATTCATTTCGTTGTACTAACAAAGATTTCGTTTGAAGGGTAAGAATGCCTATTTGATGCCTGAAACAAAATGTTCTCGGTGTAAGTCACATTATAATTAATTTGTCGACCACCCGGCGTTTCGTAAGCTGTTGTCCGAGAGTAGTGAAGTTGTAATAGACAGTAGACACCGTTTCGTTTCCTCGAATTTCTCCAAATTCGTGAAGGAACTCGAGTCCCACGAGAAGTTTCTTATTTCGAGGGCTCGAGCATGGGGTTGCACGTGTTCCATGCTTATCATCGCGAGCCCGTAAATCGTCGTCAGAGCGATCTGTACGAGTTGGTTCCTTCACAGAATCCGTGCTCTGCGGCTATTGCCGTTGCTCCTGGAAGAAAGAAAGAAACATCTGTCCCCGCGCTCTATGCTTGAACAGACCCAATGGTCATTCGAGACTTCGGTCTCTGCGTGCATGAAAAATGTCTTATCGTCGGCCTCGATCTCGATTTTTCACTCGAGCATTCTCCACAAATAATGCATATTCAACGTATCAGTACGGATCGAACGTTGAAAGGAATTTTCCATATTCTCAACAATCAAGTAAAAACTTTATTTTTCCTCGATATCCTGCGATATCCTTACCGCATATATCCTTCTGTTTTCGACCTGCGCGGCTTTTTCAAATCGTAGTGTAAGACTTCGTTTCACGCTCTCGAAATCGCACCATCACGAAACGGAAAAACAAGCATGTGCCGCTCATGCTCTATCAGCATTGTGAAAGTGTGGATAGCGCAAGTAGCACCGAGTGTAATGCGCCAAGTGTGCTCGGTGGCTCTCGTTGTGGCGAGAGCCACAAGGCATCCCAAAAATAGGGAGCAATAAATTGTCCACTATCTTCTCGGGCCGGGTTAAACGCATTAAAGCGTCTTGAGATAGGGATGCGAGAGAACCCGAGACCGTTGGGCCCCGGTGCGGCCTGTTTGTTGCTCAACCTCCCTCCCTGGGGCCCCTCCGGAGTTTCTCCTGCTCGCCAGAACAAACGAGAGAGAGAACGAAGCGCCTGCATGAAGAACTGCGTCTCGCGTTATCCGTTACTGCTGCCGCTTCACCGTTGCACCGGCCTGGCGCGAATGCCAAAGACCTCTGCAGACAACGCAGCGCAACACTGCAAGATCCCATTCGCATCGGCAGTTAAATCCAAAAAGATATTTCGGCATTTCATCCGCTTCCATCGTCTTGCCGACACTATAAGAGCTTCAAGTTTCATGACTCGTTTTTTAAACTTCGAGCCATCGAGCCCCCGTCCCACCGAGAAGCGAAGGGTTAAATCCTTCGTTCGCCCAGCCCCGAGCAGCATTATGCTCGAGCGACAGACGGTGAGATGATACGCCGCGCCGCTGCTGGTTAGATGTTTTCAAGAAGGAACAGGAGAAAACGCTCGAGTCGTCTAGAGGGGCTGGGCGGAAGGTTGGGCCCGAATTTCCAATTACTCCGCAATTAAGAAGCGATTATTTTGCATAGACCGCGCTGGCGCCTTCTCGTTCTCGTTCACTCGCGCGAATCGCGCCGCGTGTCACCAAGAAGTTACGCGAGATGG
Source organism: Ischnus inquisitorius (assembly GCA_963924025.1). NCBI lineage: Eukaryota > Metazoa > Arthropoda > Insecta > Hymenoptera > Ichneumonidae > Ischnus > Ischnus inquisitorius. Next base: position 10,451,241 of record OZ001248.1, on the reverse strand, counting down.
TGAGCTCCGCTCTCTCTTCGTGCCCGAATAATATTTTAACGAGCATCGTAAACTGATTCCAAGTGTAGCGCAATCTTGCTGCTGCTGCTGCTGCCGCTGTTAGTCTCTTCGTTGACTCTCATCTCCCTTCGTCGACGTTGTCGTCGGATTTTCAACAAACCCCGCGCACGTCTCACTTCCACTGGTCGCCGCCCTTATAACCACAGGGCTCTTTATACCGCATCGTTGTCTCGAGGACAACGTGGTTCCTGTGGCTCGGAATAAGAGAGGTTGAGGGGGGTAGGAGAAGGCCCGAAGATACTCCCGGAAAAAGGTACTTAGCATATTCGCCCTCGAATATCTTCGGCTCGATCGCGTATAAACCCCCCGTCCTCCCGCCTCGTCGCTCCTCGCACCGCCGAGGTTTCGATACTGCCGTCTCCGTTCTACGACAGACAAAAAACCTCCATACACATACATCCCCATACAGAAAGTAGAAAGCGGCGAGAGAGAGGGGAGCTGCTATTGTAGCTGCTATCGCTTACCCCGCAGCCGGATTATCGAAGCTGGAGAATAAATTTTCATGTCTCGTCGCGCCGATCGAACGACGATACTCTCTCGTTCTTTCGTTCGTTCTTTCTATCCGGCTTGCGCGTGCACCGCTTGTCGTATACACCGTTATACACTCTCCGCGGTCGAAACGAAAGAAAAAGGAAACTGCACGACCCGAGAGAAGCTTCGCAAAGATATGCACATTATAATACGAGGGAATTTCGTATCTTGTATGATATCTGTTTCCGATGGGGCTAAAGTGACGAGTCAATAAAAGTTCCAATAAAATCGAAAAATCGTACTTTTTTGTCATGTTTTATGTTTTAGCCGGAGGAACTCGAAGGCAATAACTCGATACGTAAAAAGAAATAGTTAAGAGATAACATAAATGTATAATGAAATACAGTCATGTTTTTTGTTTATAAGTCACAACTTTCTGCATTTGTTAGCCGATACATTTTGATAATGTAAAACAAAAATTCCGCAGTCTCGCGAGGCGTGTTTGCCGACGAGAGCGATGACCCAATATACAATGACGTTAAACAGTCGAGAATCACAGTTTTTTCATTCCCTCGAGGAGTTCTGTGATCTCTTTAAACGCTCTTGCGTTCCAGCGAGCATCTTCATAGGGTCATAGAGGAAGGAAGAAGCCATCAAGGGAAGGCGGTCAAAGTCCGTTGCCTTGCGACGACTTTATACAGCATTTCTCGGTATCTCAATGAGAAAGACGTGAGAGATGCGTCGGTGCTCCTTTCCACGTGTCTTCTCGTCGTTGCACGCGCCGCGTTATATCGGTTCCCGGTAGTGTGGGCCACATAAGATTCTTGTGACGCATGGGGGTGCGACGCGATGCCCGGGCTCGTTAAAACGCCGAAAGCACGTAGTAAGTGCGTCAAGTATCGGGCATTTTATGCTGCCATTAAGAATACGTACGTGAAAACAACTTACTTGAAATTCCAACGAAGTCGATGCGAATGCACATTTCGAGGAAGAAAAAAATCCCTCAATTAGCGAAGCGAACGGTAAAGAAATTGCATTGGGCATCACAGCCATCAATTTTCATCTTTCATCGATGTTTTCCATTCCTCGCCTGCGTGAAAACAGATTTTTCACTCCATTCTCTTCGATAAATCGCAAATTCTCGACGAGCACTTCGTAACAGACAATATTAGGAGCGTCCGGTTCATATCCTGGTTAGGCGCGAGCCACCCCAAGGGGGATCGCGCCTCCTATCTTCTCTCAGGAACCACCAACTTGCCGGTTGCTTGGTACAAACTATATTCGCTATTATACGAAACGGCCGAACCTATACAGTAACCGCTTGTAGCACACAAGTCCATGGGACCCCCAAGAGATATTCCAGTAATTCGGCAATATCGCGGTGGCGACAAATTAGCGTTAATCCAGCGTCGTTAGCGAGATTGATGCCTGGATTTCACTTAAGAGGGTGAAAGACCGAGCGCGAGAGCGAATGAGACGAGACGAGCGGATGGCAAGAAGCATCATCCCCCTCGCATCTATACATCTCTCCCTTTCCGTTTTGCGGTTAGTCTCCGTGTGGTCGCGGTGGTCGTCCTCATCCCAACAGGTTCGGAGCAGCCGCGTTGTGTAGTCATGGTAGTCCCTTCTTTTGCCGAGCGAGAGCTTGTAATGAAGTGGGTGGACCACACTGCTTGCCATGCTTCAACTCCTGCAATAGTAGACATCTATATAGATATATACCCCGAGCGTACCACGACGATTGGTGGTTGTGTATACGCGTGAGCGTGCGGCCGAGAGTAAAATATATCCCTGGAGATGAGGCCAGAGACGAGTGACGGACGAACGAACTGACTGTCCCACACGCAGGGGGGGATGAAACGAGAGAAAGAGGGAAAAAAGAAATCGGGGGAGTGCGGAACCGTCGATAGCCGCAACTGACTATATTCTATGTTCTACGCGTATATTCTACAAGAGAGCAAACAAGACAGAGTGCCCGAAGTAGAAGAGCGAGAAGGAATTGAGGCAGGGGGATTGCGGTAAGCTATACGATGAGCACGGATCAATCCACGGTCCACCCCTTGGTCAGAGTTTGATCCACCCTCGCACTGCAGTCTTCTCTATAGCCCCACTGGCTTCCGTAGAGAGATCTACTCTTGTGTCGGCGCATACATGTGCTACCGGTGTACCGTACCGATCTCCCTCGAGTATCCACGGGCAGCCGGGCGAGATTATCGACGAATTCGCGGTGCGCGCCAAAGTGAACTCTCGCGATGACCACAGGGATTCCCCGGATACGCGAATCTTTCTTTTCACTGCTTCAGTCTTTTCGTCTCCTTTTTTTTCGCTTCTGTGTGAATGAGGACACAACGAGAGTCAATTGTTAGAAAAAAAAAGATTTTCTCGACTGTTTGTCTTCAAGACGGTGACGTCTCGATCTTTTTCATCTTCCGGTTGCACGAGCCTTCGCTCCGATTGGTGCCTTGTTCAAAATAAAAAAGTAAAAAAAAACAACCTTCCAGATCTCAGAGCCATCGCATTCTCGTTGGTCTCGGTTCGAGCCTCCCTCACGCGAATGATCCGCGAATTCGGCACGCTTCGAAGTCCCAGCGAGTGCAACGAGAAGAGAAGAGCGAACCGATGACACGCCGCCCGAGGGCCCCGAGATCGGGCGAATCTTTCGCGGCGTTTCATTCGCGATCGTTCGCGACAGCGAGATGGAAGAAAGGCCTTCGATCTCTCTCGCATCTAGTCCCGCGTCGTATAGATATGTATATATTTCGCGGGCGAGCAGTATAAGCCGAATGCATCTTGCCCGTCCATCTCGAGCTTCTTCGTCTCTGTCTCTCGAGTTTCGTCGCTCGTTCATTCGTTCGTTCGCCCCAACTTTTACGAGCGTCTTCGAGCGAGAGTCTCGTAATTGCCTCTTTAGCGGTGTATCCCCGCGCCCGAGAGAACTCGCTTCTGCTGGTACACTCGATCTTTCTTTCGTTCCTTCGTTCTTTGTCTTTTTTCTTTCCTACCATTGCTGCCGAGTTCGTTGTGGGACACTGCGAGTTTCGTCGAGCGATCTCTGGAAATCGCACAGAAAATTCACCGGGCTTACCTCTTACCCTTCTTTCTTGCAGATCTTCTATAGAGAATTCATCCCGAGTGGTTTGAAGCTGTCAGTTTATTACAATATCCGGTAGGAACTCAACTTCATTTTTGCCGATGCATTCATAATAAAAATTGTTTGAATCGATCGAATCGGCATTCACCCGCTTTCGAACGAATTGTTAGATGGTACGATACGAAAATTGATTGCCGTAGGCATAGCTTCGTTAGCCGATGTTAATAATTCTTTTAAAAAAACGATTATCCATTGCAACAAAGAAAAAATTGTTCCAACGAGGGGAAAGGCGGTTTTCTTCCATCTAACCAATTTTTTTTTCTCTATACAATATTCTCAGTTCATCATTAGCACTTCCGGCCGCTCATCCTCAGGCATAAATGTACTTTCTTGCCAGTTTTCCTGCTTCAGATGAAACACACGTATGCAAAACTATATTTCCACTCGCAGGTGTTAGCCAACGACTGTGAAAATTCCCCGTCATCGATGAATTTCGCCTCGGGCCTACGGAAACCGAGAAAATGTAGCAAAATTCGTTGCGTGAATATCCGCGAGCTAATTTCGAAAAAAGAAACAGTCAAGTACGCACTTCGCTTCTTCGCGGATTCAGCCGTGAGCGCACTCTGAGTCTCGAAAGATACGGGCGCATCGCGTATCTGTGCATGCGAAGCTTTTAACGCTCGAGTGTTGCATATCAGCGATCCGCTAGGTGTATATGTATCTCTTGCAGATGCATATCTGCGAAGTATCTGCACCACAGAATTCACCGATGCCCGCCTACGTTCGATCTCGTTCCGGCTAAAATATTTTTTTTCCACCCCCCTTCGAGTCTCTTCCGTCTTCTCATCGGGATATCTATCTCTATTCGCTTCGGAACTCTTGGCCTCGATACGTCCACGATGCGCCGATCATCCGCGAACCGTATCCGTATTATACGGATCTTCTCTTCCACAAGTATACGTACGTATAGTTATAAACGCGAGGAATCTCGGCCGTTGCAGTTCGTCGTGGATTTACCGAGACGCAATGTAAAACCGCAAGGCGATCGGTCGTCAGTGTACCGAAGGGAATGCGGAATGGAAAGAGGAAGAGAAATCACGAGGAGGAAGAGAACTCTCGAGAGGACGAGATAGACCTCCGGGTCTCTTAGGCTTGCAGCGACGTGGAGACCGTGATTACCCGGGGAGCGTACGTGTCATCGCTGCAGGATCGTCGAATCTCCGCGTTCCCTCTGCCTTCTCTCCGTTTCTCTCGTTGGAGACCAAGAACCAGCGAACCGTCCAGCCATTCATTAATGACGAGAGTAGAACCCGACGATGTATTCTCCTCGATTCTTCGGTCAGCACTCCGGTGTGCACTTCTCCCGATACCTTCGTCTCACCGGCTGGTGCTCCTCGCTCGATTATACTGTAAAGACCGGCCTCGTTGTCGCGCTCGAGAGGCAACGATCGCGAGAGGTGTTGGCCTGTATAAACCATATACCGCAAGGTTCTTAATACACGCGCGCAACCGGGGCACACAGCATCCCGGCTCTCCTCGCTTTGCATCGTCGCTCCGCCAGCCGAAGAGAAACAAGGGGGCGATAGTCTGTACTAAGTATAATATACCGTCGGGTCGTATCGAGTTACATACATCGAACTCGCTCGAGTTGAATGAGAGACGAGACCGAGAGAGGAGATACCGATCGCATGCATTGCGGCAAGGCTTATTATACCGCATAGATTTTTCGATGCTCGCCTCCCTCCCCCTATCTTTCTCTCTTTTGCCGTTGTCTCTCGTCTTTCCGGCGAGAGAAATTCACCGGGATCCGGCGCGTGCCCTGTCAACTGAACGATTCGCATCGTTGAATCGACGACGATACAGATCGGTGCTTCAGCACGAATGGGTTATCGTGTAGCTTCAACTCGGAGAGCGCACATTGTTTATTCATCGACGACGGTGGCTTCCCGGATGGATACACGATGACGATGTATCGTTGACACGTTCATCACTCTTCCAGTGAATCGAGGATCACTCGAACTTGCTGATCGAGCGGATTAGGACAATGGAAACGAGGCTTGAACGCGACGACCGCGCGATGCTCACCTGGCTCACTCTGCCGCACTTAAGCTCCCTTCTGTGGGTGTAATTTTTCTTCTCCCCGTTTTTTTTTGCACTATCGCACCCTTCGTTATAGGAGCACGAGAATTTTGTTCAATCTATAGTCCCGTAGCTAATAATACTCGACTCGCCGCGATCGGATAGCGCGTCAAAAGTCCCGCTCGCAAAAGCGTCGAAGCTCACGGTCACAATGAGGTTGCTGTTTTGAAAACTATCGAAGCTAACGATACTATCGAAGGCCTCGACGCGCCACGATTTTCAACTTCGCGCAAACACACGACATGCTCGTACTAATTGTGCGAGCAAGCATGAATGGCTTGCGCCAATGTTTGCATATCGTATGTTATTTCTATTCTGTAAGATATCATTACAGGAGTCATACCGGAGGCTTTCGGTGATGTTTGCTCACCGAGATAACGCAAGCGCGATATACCGATATTATTACCAAGCGTCCATCAGGAGTTGCATATTCGGAATCGAACGCGGTGGTATCGACAGACGCTTTCAATCGTCACGGATGCCCACGTAGAGTCGCTTCCGAGTACAGTGGATAGCATGCGCCATGTATAACATTCAACAGCGTGTATGCTTGTATATACGATACAGAAACACGTGTTGATGCAACTGCATAACGCACACACGCCAAATAAACCTATTGTAACGAGTTTGATCAACGAACCGGGCGTATCGCTGCGGGGTTTCCGCAATCTCTCTCACTGCAGCCTCCTGCCACGTAGTGCTCTGGGGTTTCGACTGCTCGATTCGACGTTGTTCTGCTAAAATTACTGTATTTTCGATTTTTAAACGTGTTAATACGCTGCTGATCGTAGTCGTGGGACACGAGAATATTGCCGAGGAGAAATGTATGGTAAATTTCACAACATTTCAGATAAAACTTTGAGAAAATATTTTTTTTTTTCCATTTTTTTTTCTTATTCTGTATTCGTTCATTTTTTTCCACATTTGAAAGCCTATCTTTTTACACCTTTTTTTTTGGAAAAGTATTTCAATTGTATATGGTGACGTGTCTTTTTGGAAGTTTTATCTAATTCTATTTTGTATCGTTAAGAAAAAGGATACAGAAATAGTCTACAGAACCCTGCGATAATGAACGAGCGTAATTCTAAAACTGGAGTGGTATCGACAGTCGATAGGCTGCGGGCTCCGAAAAGACTTCAAGGATCTCCGACATGCTAAGATTGCGATGAGTGTATCGGACATTTGCTCGGGTTCGTAGTTACGAACCTTCAGTCTCCCCGCGATGCCGATCCTCGGTTCTTTCTGCCCTCGGTATATGAAAACGGGAGGGCCCAGTCATGTCGGACGGGGCTATTTCTGAATCTTTAGTCGGTTTACAAGTAGCGGGGTCACGGGGCACCCCATAAAGAAGCATGACTTACATTGCTGCTATGTGGGAGCTTCTCGGCCCGAACGAGCAGCGGCAAGCAGGGGCACCCAGCAACGAAAGTTGGCCATCTATCTGCCGCATACTCTGTTTGTACCCTTCTCCGTCTCACCGCAAACGCCCAACTCTTCGTGAACCCTTGTGCCCGCTTCTCCTTCCTTTTCGTTCTTCTTCTCTGGACCGTTTCGTATAACGTCCCTCGTCGCCTGCCTTCGCAGCGCATATTCCCCACGACTCTCTTCCATTCTGTCCGTTTCATATAGTTTCGCCGCTACGCTTAACGTCGTCCCGGGGCATTCCTTCTCATCGACGAGAGATCGGTATGCTTTTGGTCTCTTTCGCAGAAGTTATACTATCGGCATGTTATTTTATATAGCAGGTCCAAGTGAGGGTTAGCCGGTCTAATATTATCTTGATAGTCGGCACTGACAGAGAGTCACCAGCAGCAGCTTTGCTTTGGCCTGACCATCGGCCGGTTATTCTCTACCGTAGTCTCCGGGGCCAGACTCCGGGTTGAGGTCTCAACCCCTGGAGCAACTGAGACGATAGCCCTCCGACACCGAGCTCACCCACGCCGAAGCCGGTATCTCCGAGACATACACTCGTCCGAGAGCCAGCCACGCTGTCTGGCACTCGCGTGAGATCTTTTGCTTCCACTTCTGTTTCTTCTTCTTCTTCTTCTTCTTCCTCTCGTTTTATTCTTCTCGGGTGCGGTCAAGCAAACGCGTCTGACCGGACCCGAGACGACTACGACGACGATGACTATAAGGAAGAAACCTCTTAATCGGTGGACCCCCGGACCTCTGCAGGGCATTGAGGTCTTACCCCGCGGCCGCGCTCTTGACTCTCCGTCCGCTCTCTCGGGAAGCTACGACCAGTCGGTGTATCTCTCAAGGCTGACCCCCGACGACCCGACTGACTGGCGATCGCAACCGCGCCTCTTTCTATTAATATTGTATTCGACTATATACATATTCGACGAAGCCTGCATAAAACTCTTCACTTCGACAGCGTCGAAACTCTCGACACTTTTAGCCGCAACAGAGAGAGCTTTTCCCTGAAACGGCGCTTTAACGTTCCCTCGCTTTTTGGTGCTACAGCTCCCGAGTATTATCCTGCTTCTCGGCCACATCGGCGGCACGAAGCTTCCGCGAAAGTGAGTCGCAACTAGCGACGAAAAAAGAAGTAGCAACTATTTCCCCGCACAGGACTATTTTATTTCTGGCAAAGCCCTATAATGGACTTTGCGACGCGAGGAAAAAGTATAACACACGCACGTGGCTCTCTCACGTCCTACTTCGCGCGACCACGCGCTCTTTCGGCGCAACCAAACGAAACGTCACATCCGTGTGTGTCGCGCGTGGAGAGATGAGAGGCTTCTCAGTACCGCTATATCGGGAGGAAATCTAAAAAAGAACAAAGTTTACGATCCTTCGTCGCAATAACTGCTGGGTGGAGAGGACACCGTGGGGGCGTTTTCGCATAGACTCGCACGGTAATGCGCGCACGCTACCTTTGGATGTATAGCGACTGTATCATTCAGCCGGACTCGTTTCCGTTTTTCGTTGGATCGCCCGGTCCTTCTCTCGCGCGGGGGAGTCGAGACTCTCTCGGATCCCTTTTTAGCACGTTTTTTTTCAAGCTAGAAGCAGAGTCGAGATACTCGGAAACCGGACAGCCCCCGCTCGTCCATTCCCCGGCCTTCACCTCGGCACTTTCCTTTGCCCGCACTTTATACATGTATCTAACGCTACTCGGAGTTTCACCACCACACGGACCGCAACCCTTGTGTACCGTCGAACATTCCGTGTCCTCTTTTTCTCGCTCACTCACCCGCACGTTTTTCTCCTTCCGCGCTCGCCTTCCACTCGACTCTCTTCGTTCGTTTTTTACTTTCTTTTTTTATTATTTCTCCTCGTCCTCACTCACTGGGCGCGCGCGCGCGCGCTCCAGCCACATAAATTTCGCTCGGTAGGTACTCTGTCGAACGTAATAAAATATCGCGCTTGTATCGTAAATTCCCTCGGCATATTTTCACCCCGAATCCCCGTGACTTCCACCTAACTTTCGCGTCCGAGACCGGGCGCGAGATAATCAGTTTTTTTTTCGCTGATGGAAGAGGGTAACTCTCAAAAGACTCCGTTCGTGACAGTATTGCCGTAAATTTGTTAGTTCGAGAATTTTTATTGCAACTTTTTCTTCCTATACTGCATTCGGGCGACAAAAATTCGTTTTCGCCGAGTGAAAAATTGATAATAACGAATATTATATTTTGGCGTTGATTCACTTTTCGAGATGCAGATACTCCCAGTCCGAATAGCAGACTCTGCAGCCGTAGGAGAGGCCAGAGAGTACACAGAGAGCACCGTAGGGTTTAGGGTGACAGACAACGAGGACGAATCCATCATCGCTACTGGAAGACAGACTGAAAGGCTTTCGTCGTTGCGTACTAGTTACGCCGCTGCGCTATGACTATCGTCACGAGACACAACAGCGGCAGCATCCCGTTCCATAAAGCCGCGTTGGGGGAGTCGGGGCGAACCGCACTTTGTGTAATTGTGGCCGCGGCCCCTGTGTCCCGAAACCCCTCTGGCTCCGAAGACCCAACCCCTTTACCTTCCATTCTTTATTACGAAGTTTCACAGCCGCTTTAAAGACAAGCAACACGTACAAACGATTCGCAACAGAAATAAGTATAACGAAAAAAGAAAAGTAAAGAGAAAAAAAGAAACGTTTTAAGTTCATCCCCTTTCGTTATGTCGCAGGCCAATCAGTAACGAGAGGCCAACGACTGTCTCTCGCTTATCTCATCCGGCGCTCTCATTGTTCGTTCACGGCGATGCGAAGCACGGAACAATAATCCACCCAGGCATTTGTGTTCGAGAGCAAGAACAACGAGCGATTTACACAACACACGAGGTTGTTGAGCGTGTCTCCGCGGCGGTACATCGCAACGACGATGACACGGCCCATTGAAAAGCGAAGCTCGTGCTCGATCCTCTAGTCCTTCTGGTCTCGCGTAGTTATTCCCTCGTATATTTTTTTTTCTTTCCCTTTTTTTTTGTTTTGTTTTTATCTCTCGAGCGAGCTTATAACCACAGGCAAACAAACCGTGAGCTCGACGCGCCCGGCTGGTAGATGCAAAAGAAGTATATCTCTCCGGCTCACCGGCGAACGCGAGACTCGCCCTGACTACACACACGAGAGTACACACTATGGGTTCTCTCTCGACTTTCTCTGTTATTAGCATCCACTCTGTCGCGTCTATTTTAACAACGAGTCTCTCATCTCTCGATCCACACACAACGGCGCTCGCGCAGAGATGCAACCGAGAGATTTTTCGTTGTTGTTTTTTCTTTTTTTTCTTTTTTCCACGGTTCTGGCCGCGACGAGAGGAAAATGAACCAGAGAGGGAGGAAGGGTGAGATAGAAGCGAGAACGGTCATTATGCAGATTGAAACACCGTTCGGGCAACACGCATTTGTTTTCAGAGCTCTTTCGCTCGCTGCTTAGTTGTCGAGCGCATTATACCGCGACCTCATAGTGCGCTCGTCTCTCAATCGGGAACAATGTAGAAATAAATACATAGGCCGGTTATTATTTAATTACAGACGAGGGAAAAGAAGTTAACAAGAACCACGGTCAGGAGGTCCTCCCATCGATTTAACTACGAGTAAGAAATGTGCGAAGAAGGGGGAGGGGAATTCGAGTGGATGCGATTTTTCTGTTTGTCCAGCTTCTACGGTCGCGATATAATCCCGTTAATAAGAAGCGAAGAGAGGCCTCAGGACTAAAGCATGAAACGTTGCATAGACCGATGATGCTGTGTGTTACCCGGTGCGAGGGAGGGGTGAAGGGGGTGGCGAGAAAGATGAAGAGAAGATGAAGACGCGCCGGTTGTCGGTGAACGTAACCGTGGGTAACGTGACCGAGAGCTGCCCGTCCCCTCGACAGTGTAATTTTGTTATTTGCCCAAGCTCTCGGACGGAGAGACGCGGAAGTCGAGAGATTGCCGGCCCGTGAGTGTGCGCGCGCGCGCGCGAGCGCGTATATAGTAAAGCATAAGAGAGGGTGCGAGAGGACTGAACTACAAGACTTATAAGACGTGTAGAAAGTTCGAGAGAGAAAGAAATCGAACGCGAAGAGAGCGAGAGAAAGGGCGAAGAATGCCGCGATAAATCCTTCCCCGCACAGGCGGCATAATTATATACAACAGGTAATTAAATCGCTCTGTGTGCTGCCCTGTGCTATATAGTAATAATCTAATGTTGTGTTCATACCCGAGCGGGGTTGTCGGGGAGGGCATCGCGATTCTCGATGCTGCACGCTCGCCGCTCAATCGTACAGTAGTTTTTTTCTTTTTTTCTCCTCTCTCTTCCTTTTTCAATCGTTCGAACCCTACACTGTATGCAATATACAGTGATAGCGTAAATACAGTGTGCATTGAACTTGAAGTTGGACGAGACTGGGCGAAGCTGCGTGTGTTTGCAAAATACAAGTTTGTACCAGAGTCAAGCTGCGGGGATGTAATGATACGACGATCTCATGTGGATATTAACGATTTTTCGAGCTCCGAAGCGATCTCTTCGGCTACACAGCCGTACGGGAAAAGTTATCGGGGAAATTTTACGAGAGTTTTTGTCGCAACATGGATGCAATTTTCCTGGATATTCTCTCGCAACTCACGTCAGTCATCATCTTCTCAATCGTTAGTTCTAATCATTCGCGAATACCGCGAGGAGGCCGTGGCGCGCGGTCGACAGTTCGAAGAGCGAAGGAGCCAAGGGACGAGAGAGATCGCGGAGATCGAACTCTCCTCACTCGAGCGAGAGCTTGTCGGGTTCGAAGCGCGCGATGGAAGCAAACCGGGGAAGAGGATAGGTGGATAGCATAGAGACAGGGTGGACAGAGGAGAGGATAGTCGTGACAGGCCAAGGATTCTCCGCCTCAGGCTCAGACGTGCAATTAACCGCGGGCTATACCTACAGGCGCTACGGAGTTCAGGGGTTCTTCGCGAAGTCACGTATATACACGCGTCTCCGAGTCATTCCGGTGTCCGTTGGGCTCTCCTCGCGATCGTCGTGGCGTATCGTCGAACCAGTTCGAAACACCGGCAGAACGCATAGGACGTTGAGAGTCCCTGATGACTGAGGCATCGGACGATCGGGTGGAGCGAAGCTCGCGTATAGACGACGACCAACAGGAGAAAAGACGATGAGAATCACCCATAAAATCTTCGCATGGACTTGACTGCGCGCGCGCTTCGGCCACGTCAAACGTTATACGACCACGTTACTATTAAATACGTCAAAGTCCGTATGTTTATTGCATATTGGATGCCCAGCGCACACTTTGGCTTTCACCAGGCTCTCGGGTCGTGCGCGTCTTGAAGCTTGAAGCTAGAATTTCCACTGTTGTTGGGGGATATGATTATACAATAATCTTCTGAAACTATCGATTCATCTCGATGAGAGTCCTTTTACGAAGTTTTGTTGTAGTCTAAGAACATTGCATCATACAGTTGGTTTTCCTCTTCCATGAAGTTTTTCGATTTTTATCGATTCACTCACGAAATACCCAATAGTTTCGAGTTGCGCCGTTCAAACGCATAGGGGAAGATTCGTCGATGAAATCGGGCCCGGGAAGCGGAAAAGGAGGGTAAGAAACGAAATTCGAAACGCTCTGGATCGCTTACACCAGTTTCTTGTTTCTATACGCAATGCTCGCTATATGGGCAGGATGGACATCGAAAGACTGACCGGATCGGGAAGCAGGGGCGAAAGAGCGCGGGGACTCGGAAGCACTTATTATTCAGGATTTCAAACTGTTCATCGAAGATACGGTGAATCATGCATGGTCAATCGACGTTGCAGCTACAGTTTGCTGTACTGTACATACAGTTCGGTTCCTCTTCGCTTCGACTCTTTCTCTCCCATCGTATCTGCTCCCAAACTGTACGTACCGTGCGCGACTCCTTTCTTTTCTATACCCCTGTCCAGCCTATGTCCGCGCGGCCGATCGCGCACGGTATGCATACGCCGAAGGATCGCGACGGAGTGATAGATCGACGTGTCAATTTCATCGTGAACCGCAATCGATACGCGGTACTATCTTTATCGCGAGCGAAACACACGGTATTATAATAATACTGGCGTTGGGGCCAACGCCGCGGGTATACCGCAACGTCATCTTCTTCTACGATAGATACGTCGTTGATGTATCGATCGTTGTCGTCGTGGAATTGAAAAGTGCGCAGGTATGCAAATCTTGCATGCCAACAGCCACGCTGGAACAGGCCACCTGTTATATCTGTCTCCCATCTATCCTGTCGGTTTATCGACGGTAAACATATTTTATCCCTTCTCGTCGCTGCTGCTGGCGCGATTCGAATTTTAGCATAGACGGCGATGCCTATCGCGTCTATTTTGCTTAATTCGTCAATTAGAATGTGACTCGTCCGTCGGGCGGGACGCAAAGAATCCAAGGGTTGTTTTGTACAGATTGACGCTTCTTACCGAAACGACCTGATCGGATCAGCGGCTAGCGAGACAAAGCTACTGCGCTCCCGAATTCGTTCGGCTTCTTCGGAGATAAAAATCGATTTTACTGACGAGGGTCGCGCGGAGATTTTCAACGATTTCCTCGAGATTTGGAATAAATGCTAATGTTGTCAAATTAGAAATGGATTTTTTTTTTCACATAGTTCGGTGGCGATACATTAATTGTGTACATCACGGAAGTCTACGAGAGTCCAGCTGGCCGCGTATCGGGACGGGCCAACGGTCAGTTTAGTTACGCGTTTTTTTTCTTTTCGTGCATACAAGTACATCATAAACGCTTGGGTAGACGCGTCAACGCAGATCAACGATGCCGACCCATAGTGCGCGCCCAAAATACAATGACAGCGGCCTAACAGCACGGTCTACGACGATGAGAAGTTCGGAGACTTACGCAATTCTATTATTACAGCGATGGCCGTGAAGGATTCATCGAGGGGTACACACACGCCGTGCATGGACAAAGTGACGTCGGTCGTGCGTAATATTCAACGAAGCGTGGAGAAAAATTAGAGGAAAGGTCGTCGCTGCTGCACACGGAGGAAGCAACCGGGGCGTGAGTCTTGATTAACATTTATCGAAATATCGCAATTTTGCGCTCGAATTATCGCATGAAAAAAAAAATTCAGTTCACCGATGTTTTCAAAGCAGGACAAATGATTTGGTTAAATTGACATTTTTATATTCACAAACTTGAAGAAAAAAAACATTGACTCGTTTTTAAATTATTCATATAGTTATTACTAAATTAAATGTCAATTAAATTCGTACATCGCTACCGAATATTTTTAATCCTAGTTTACAAATTACCAAAATTTTTTACTAACATTGCAACAGAAATTACTGCATATACTCCAATGCTATTTGGAAAGAACAACGAGTGTTCTTTCCTTTTTGTACACGTTTCGAACCACAAAGGCACATTTTTCGCCAATAAACCCTCGTTCTTTTTTTTACACAACAATCGAGGAATATTCAAATTACGAAATCTCTCGCTATTCGATCTGGGTAATTTTTCATCCTGTAGAACCGTGATAAAGTATAACATTGTCCTATCGCGATTGAATGCGGATCGCGGGGAAGACCGGAAAATTCGAGGGGTAACTTTTGCCGGAGAGAAAGCTTAGATACAGAAAAAGAGATCTTTAGGGTCGTCTATCAAGCTGACCGGCAGGTATGGCATGCGTATATAAGCATAGTATTATATCATAGGTCTGTAGGAATATATATTCACGGTGAGATCGTTGGTGTCCGGTCAAGCCGATGCCGCCCCAAAAACCTATGGGACAACGGAATATTTTACCATACTCTATATCGCAGTGTTACGGTGGTGTGCTTGCGCCTTGGGAGGGGTAGATCAAGCCGCGGTCGCATACGTAATAATGGCATAAACCTGAGGGGTGTCGGACGGTTCTTTTATGCGAGAAAATCTACTGTAAAGCCCGCAAAATCGTGAACGAACCTATGTTGCTCTATCTCAACCTTCGATTCCCCTCCACGCCCCATAGATTCAAACGACTGGCAATATACGAAATCCAAATGGTCATCGTAAATAGAAAATCCGTTTTTTTTCCCCTCTCTTGCTCACTCGGGCTGCAGTCGAAAAGTGGCAGAGTTTATTCACGCCAGGGGCTCGTAACGCGAGCGAAAAATTTTACTCCATCGCTAAAGGACGGCCGTGCCGATGTATTTTTTTTGTCCTTTCCGGTGATAAACGAATCTTTGAATTCCAAACAGCAGTTATTTTTACTATCATTCATTTGGTTTTCGTCCGTCGCTAATAGCGAACGAGAATTAATTTTCATGGCTCTCTGGGTCGGGATCTCGATGAATAACAATAAAGCGCGAGGGACATCGTTGCTGTGTGTCGGAGAGAGGATCGTTACGCGGTGAGCTCGACATTAACTTTCGGCTTAGCCTCGTTTATGCAAATCTCCGGGGCATCTGTTTCCCGCGATGTCCGAGAGCGCTTCAGGACTACCGACCACTGTCCGTTCCTTATTCGTTCTCGTTGTCTCGTTTCCCTACGTACTTTCGTTTGGTATATGCGTTTCGCTACAAACTAGTATAATAATAACTAGTGTCGCGTATGATGACATCACAGCATACCGCACGCGCTCCCTCGTCTTATTCTTCGCCTTTCGCGTCTCCGCCGCAGCCTCGTCGTGCGTGCATCTTATGTATATCGTAACAAGAGTACATATAAGTTCACCAAGTTCAGACAGATGCGAGGAGAGCGAGAGATCCGCGCTAACGAGAACAATTAGGAGTTCCACTTAGCTCTACGGG
Source organism: Ischnus inquisitorius (assembly GCA_963924025.1). Taxonomy (NCBI): domain Eukaryota; kingdom Metazoa; phylum Arthropoda; class Insecta; order Hymenoptera; family Ichneumonidae; genus Ischnus; species Ischnus inquisitorius. The sequence goes on along the minus strand of OZ001248.1, from coordinate 10,435,268 downwards.
CGTCCCTCATTCCCTCTAAAAATAACACACGACCACTTAATCGCCTCGCTCTTGTCATAACTCCGAACGGCAGATGCGCAGTCCCCGTCGATCCCTCTGCACCGTATTATTACCGAGAACGCGAAGATTGCTCCTTTTTTTCAAATGAATCAACTCTTTATAACCCGTTTTTCTTTCAATCCACTTTCAATCCGAGTTTGGTATTTAATTTATCATTCCTATACGACATACTCTTCCTGAATCTTCACGCGGGGATGAAGAGCATAGCTCGTAGAGGAAAGGATCGAGCACGTATAAGTAGGTACATAAGTACCGAGAAGAGAAGACCAGAGACAGAGTTCAATTTATCTCGATGAAATCACCGCGCGAGCACCGCGTCTCAGTACGTACGAGCTTGCTGGCCACACGAAGAGCTGTTTTCAGAACGAGAATATTCGCCTTTTACGACGTTGCACGAGGGAATCGGTTTTTGCGCTCGGTCGAAACTCGTTAAAAGTCATCGCCATTTCACTACAGAATTTTGCACCTGTGCGATACGATACGAGTTTTATACGTCGATTCGACGACTTCCGGAATTTTTTTTCCGGCTCGACGTGATCGGGCTGTGAGTTTCCGAGCGTTTTTGAAAAGAAGATACATAATAATCTCGTTTTCTGTTCTAACGTGGTTGCCGGAAGCAGATTTAGGTTTTAAAATGTTCAATTTTGAGAACTGTTGCAATATAAAATTGCGATCTCTGCTTCTTGATAGACGATTCGAAGATCATTTATCGATTCGACAATTCTTTAGCTTCCAACCTCAATCCCACTCATGAGATGTTCACGACGTATCTCACCACGAATCGACGATGCGAAGCTCCGAAATCTCGCAATTACACGCCAAACTTGATACCCGCTGTGCGGTATGTTATGCATCAACGTAATACGTGCATTACATGCATTATCGAGGGTGTAAAACTCATATACCTATACGTGTATTCGCACGAGGGCCTCTGTCCGCGTCGGGTGCTGTGGGCTTGGCCCGTCCAAGGTTCGCACATAAATCCCACTAACCGACTAACGCTAAACTGTAAACATAATTAACGGACGTCGGAGAGTAGAGGAGAGGGCCCCCGAGGCGGAATTGTATGCGGCGGCGATGGGTTCGCCGGGGTTTCGCCCGCCTCGCTCTGTAATTGCCGGTGCGGGCGCGCGAGTCCCGGTGCTCTCCGGCTCGTTCACCAAAGGCCACGAGGAGCCATCAGGAGCTGAACACGGTATCCCCGGCTGTGCCAAGGCGAGAGATATCCGAACGGCAGGAGTAACTCTACGTCGCCGCGAGACTTGCACCTGGCTGAGCCGCAACTTATGCAAGGTTCAAGCATACCCACACATACCTACCTGAACTATAAGCGTTTGCGTTATAGTGGGTATACCGTACACGGAAGAATGCGGTCGGGTTAAGCAGGTTCAACCGATTGGTGGTTCCTTCCCCCCATTACGAATCCTCAAAGTTCGCTCGTATTCTTGAACTTATACTTTACTGGTAGCCGATGATGGCCATATGGATGTAACTTTACCGCGGGCCGCACGAGCGAACTTTAGTGTCTCCGCTTCTTTCTCGTCCAAGATCTGGCATTGATCTGACACGAAACTCTGACATCTGCTAAACGCTCGCGCCGACGCTTATATTTCCATTACATTGATATGACGTGAAGCAATCTTTCCGGGTCACGTGTAAAATGAAACGGAGAGTGATCGAGCAAAATGTTACTGTTGCTTGCGCATGTGTCTCATCGCGAACTCTCGGAACAATGCATTGAATGTGTGTCCGTGACGCGAAGATGAACGTCTCGCTATGCCTGGAATGCCTAACGGTCCCCGTTCATTTAATTGAGCTTAATCGTCCGATATTAGACTCGTGCGAGAGATCTACGCGTTGGGTGTAGAACGAACGACGTTTAAACTCCGTCGTTGTCTGCGGGAGTCGTCGCCGGAGCGATTCTCACTTTTCAGCCTTCGCGCAACACTTGTTCGCGTGCACGTATATGGGTGGACCGGGACTAATGGAAGCACGGGGCAAGTTGGAACGCTGAATTGAAAAAATGAGGTTCCGGACAGTTAGCACGACAAACTGAGATGTTACCAACCTATGCACTATAATTGCGCGCACTCCTTTTATTTTTATTGCGTGTGTTTCAAATAGCCCCGGTCTTCGTTACCGCGTGTATCTTCTTACGAATCTGTACTACACGCGCTTGTGCTGTCTTCACGCTCTCTCAAGCGAACCATGCTCGTCCCTTTTTTTTTCATCCTCCAAGCACCGAGACGACGCGTGACGAAAAAAAAAAGAAGCACGACATACCGACAACGAATCCGTGGATCCCGCGCGCGTATGGACGTTGCGAGAGATGAAGCGCGAGAATGGAGAGCGTCCCTTCAAAGGGACGACGATACGAGCTCGTACGCGGAAAACGTTTCAACGTTGTCACGATCGTCGTTCGAGGTATTACATTACTTTACGTTCTCTCGGAGATGCCGTCGAAAAAAAAATGCGTGTCTTTCTCTCTTCCTTTCCCCCTCGTGGCGCGCTTCTTTTTCGCCTATCTTTTTTGCTAGTAAAAGAGAGGAGTTATAAAGCGTACCGTTAATAACGATTATTTATGATGTACTCGGAGCCTCTCGCGGCTTGATCACTCGTGAAATTTATCGTGCCGCGAAAGGGGGTTGGAGGCAAATAGACGACAGAGAGAGGGAGATAGAGAGGGTTAACCGCGGGAGGAGCAGCAGCAAACTCAAGAGACGATCCATAATTTCTATGATGCAGCAATGAGGTTGCATGATATTCCTCGATCGGATCGGTAAGATAGTGCGATGCCCCCTCGCTATTATCTGTGTATACGTCGTTCGAGGTATACGTGCTCAATTCAGCCATATATTTATATATATATAGAACGTATACGTGTCGCAGGATATAACCGTGTAGTGACGTTAGTAAGAAGGGGGCTGGGGGGGAGGTAACAAGATTCGCAATCAGGAGCCGTTCCGAGATATCTATCTCGACTCGATATTCCAACGGGTCCTCTATCGTGCGCATACCTCCTATCTCTGCCACGAAGAGAGACATACACGTATAGGACGTATATAAGGAAATACATACCGGCAAAGGATGAAAAACACATGTTCTTACGAAGTGAAACGAATCCAAGGGATATATCCTTTATTGGATCACACAGTCCAAAACAGCGGGCAGAACGGGAGAGAGAGAGAGAGAGAGATATGTGGGAAGTGAGAGTTTTCTTTCCTCATACGTAGAGAGAGGATCTCGTTGTGCGCGGGGGCGTAAGGATACAGAGGAGAAAGCATCGAGGAAGGGAATCTTCGAGTCGTGAGTCCGTTTCGTGATACACGGGAACCGTTCCCTGGAAGCCCTCTGGAGCGTAACCGAAAGCGCCTTGGCCAAAAGCGTGACAAACGAGAGGCAGTAAAAGAGTAAAGACCATTATCCCGACGGGGAGGCGTTACCACGAGTCGCGAGCTTTTGCGAGAGCACGAGGATCGCGAGAGTGTATGTGTGTGGCATTGCATTTTGTGCCACGAGCGAGAGAAAGAGGAGTTGCGAATTTAAACGGCAAGAAAGTACGGAACGGTAACGGGTGAATAGGGTTTTCGATGATGTAGCACGGTTTGAATATAAGACTAAGATTAGTTTTTGGCATTGGTAGGAATCGTGCAATGTGAATTAGATGCACCTGACTTGAAAATCACGATATATATTTTTTTCAATTGAGATTCTAAAAACGTATTAGTATAATTAGAAATAATTTTGATATAATTAGAGAACACTGAGTAGAAATTGAGTAGATTTTGAAAAAAATGAAACTCGGTTTAGTTCTTGCAAATCACTATTTTGCCCCGTTCTTCCTCATTCCGGCCCTTTGTCAAAGTGGAAGCGGAGAAGGACCTCCCGGTTACCTGCGACGAAGAAAACTATATTTCCATGATGTACAACGATACTGTGGTACTTATAAAATCGCAATGATCGTTCATGTTACTTTACGAGAAGTAAACAAAAAAAATACGAAGCCTCGAAATACTTTCTGGCTCGCGCAAGCATCGGTCCGGATTCCCGACGAATCCATATCGTCGAACGAAGACGAAGAAAAGTGGAAGAATCTCGAATGTACGAGAAAGAAAAGGAGTCGCAAAGAGCGCGCTCGCCAGCTCTTTGTCCACTCTGTCTGTACTGGCTATAATACCAGGCACCCGTGGAAGGAGGAGGAGCGCGGGTGGACATCGTAATCATCAATTTTGTCTCATGAATTCCGTAGACTTGGGAGTTGCGGGGAGGCGGAGGAGGGCAAAGTCGGCGCGACTGTATGCAAGCGGCTCGAAGAGTCTTTGGCGACGAAAATGCATGCGTCGCGGGGTTTGCCCGGGATGCTTCGGGTACAACCGTCTGGGCTCCTCCGAGCAGCAAGCAGCACCAGCAGCTAAAACGAAGAATCGCGAAGAAGCAAAAAGACGCGAAAACAATCGGGGAATAGCCGCTGCCAAAGGAAAGAACAGCAGCACCAGCAGCCAAATAATAAAAGGAACGATAAGAGGAATTGAAGAAGAAACGAAAAGAAGAGGAGAGAAAAAGATGGCGAACGCGAGCGCGGGTGCAAAGAGAGTTATGGTTATCGCCAGTGTGTATACCACACTGCTCTCGAGAATCGCGGGGGTGATAGAGGGTACGCTCCTTCGCCAACGGGGGGTTCCTCTTTTCGCCATCCCGCACGTGGAGAACGAGGCAAGCGAATCGTCCCAGTCCTCCCTCCATAACACTACCATATAAATGTACTATATATTAACTATATATAGTACGTACATACACGAGAGAAGAAGAAGAAGAAAACGAGGAGGATAAACTGAGAGAATAAAGGAGACGGAAGTTTGGCCGGGAGAAAGACGACCGGGAGGAACTTACTTGGGAGCGAATGTAACTTTATTGTGAACTTATCGCTGTCAGGAGGCAAACAATGGTCGGATCTTCGCGCCATCTGCCCCTGCCATCTCTCGGTTTGCTTTGCTCCTCCTTGCGCTGGCCATCCGAAGCCAACACGGCATATCGGATGCTGGGCTATGCAACAGCGAAGGCTTGTGAGGACTTCGAGCACCGTGAGTCCTCGTCGCGCAGTGCTTCTCTCGAGATTCAACGAAGTCGGTGTACTCTTCGAACGAAGCAAGAAGCAGAAGAATAAGAGGGAGCAACGGAGGGAGATGGGAAACGCGGTGCAGGCGCCGCGTTATCGTTGCATCGCATCTACCTATCGGGCGCGAGACTGCGCGCTGGACTCTCCACCGATATGCAAAAGAGTCTCGTGTCCTCGATCTTTCTCGACTCTATCTTTTTTTCTATTATTCCTCCTCTAAGAAAAGTTTCTCGCAAGATCTTTGAGTCCATCCCGGGGAGCGAGATAGAGATTCGACTGGATATAAATTTCTCTCGATCTTGACGGTCATCGCGAGTGATCGAGGAAGAAGCACAGGGGGTTGATGCTGGCTCTCGATGTTCGCACGGAAATTAGTCAAGGATGGACTACGCGACTCAAGAGAGCCAGCGAGAGAGTAAGAAAGCGTACATTATCGACGAGTTCGTGAAAACTTTTTACGCGGAAGTTCGAAACGTGACAAATTTGTTCAAAGTGCACGGTCGAACCGTCGAACGAGACCACTTAGCGGTCCGTCGGTCCTTTAACTTCCCTTGCCACTGGTTCTGCTGTCTCACTTGATTTTACGTCGGTTTCCCATGACTGCCCGGATTTCCTCCCGAGGGGGGGAGAGAAGGTTACATAGGAAGCGGAATAGTCCTGCCGGTGCGCCACCCCTGTTGCATGTGCGTCCCGATCGTCACGGGGGGAGAAAGGCCTACCGCTAGATGTCCGGTATAGGGTAGCCGGGATCTCGGCAGTGTTTGGGGTGACCCGAGCAGGTGGTCACTGCCTCGATGCATGTGTTACTACCACGGGATCGCTTCTGAAAAATTACTGAGAGTTATTTTAGCCTCCGGGGCTGTATTGTACATTATAAGAGACGCAACACGGAATTTTGTCGTAACGCAACGATCAACGCGTAATTTTATACGGTAGCGTCGAAGGTTCAAAAATATTAATCATTTTTTTCTTTTTTTTTCTTATTGAATCTAACCCGAGGCAATTATCGGCAAGTTCTTTCTTTTCAATTCTCGCTGATTGGCTTCGTGGTACAAGTGGACGAAAAAAGAAAAGTTGTTACGAAGAGGCGCCAAGTGGCGAAAGTAGCACGAATCATTATCATCGGGCCTGTATCCCATTCCTTACGGAACAAACTGTTCGATAATTGTATAATATACGACGTGAAAGAGGGAGGGGCATCGACCTTCGTGAGAAGCAAAATTTCCTAGCGAGAATCATAATACACACAGGTATACTTGGTTGCCTATAATAACTATATATTAAGATTTTTCGTTCGTGCAGCACAGCCGGGGAGTATATGGTAGCCGAGTTCGCACGGGTCGATCTCTCGGAAAGAGTGTTGCCCGGGCTATACGAGCGGCTATCGCGGTACATCCATTCGATAGTTAATAATTATCTATCTGTATACCGAGTTGAGAAAACAGAAAGCCAGTCGAAAATTAGCCGTACACACAGACGCGCACACGCATGACGAGTTTCGTAATACGATTTTTTGCCGTCTTGTCACACCGTTGTCCCGGGTTCGGGGCTCGGGACAAAAATTGCCGTTTCATCGGTTAATTAAGCCGCTAGCCGTCCGAGAGTTGATGCGCATGTATGTACATTAATGCTATAACTTGCTCGCCGCGCTCAGTTCACAATTTTTCTCTCGCTCGCCGCGGTCTCTACGGCACCGGTAACAACGACGCGGCGAACGAGAACGACGTTTTACCCCGGAGACCTGTTCTCGCGGATGATTTACACGAAACGTTTTCTTAGGACAAAGCGGAGCGAGCGAGCGACGCGCTTGCGATGAAGTAGCCGAGATATCTCGCTCTCTACGCCCTGACGTTAATGTATAAACACGCGAGCGCAAGAGCACGCGGGATCGTGAGAGAATTCACGTAAAAAGGACACCGGCCCAACAACGGACAACGATAGCCCCGCGCGCGCGCGAGCTATATGCGAGCAGCGAACAGTATAAACGCGACGCAAGGCAATTGCTCGCTGCCGTGCTCGCTCGTGCGTTTTACTCACTCGTCGGATGACGAGCACATGAGATGCATACGACTGCGGTACGCCGCGACCAACGTTCAAGAGCCCTCAAGAAGCAAGTTTTCTATTTTGTTTTTTTTTTTCACTGGAGACCAGGAGAAAGCATTCCTGATGCGGTAGTATGGTGTGTTTGAGGGAGCGGAGTATTGCGAGAGAAAAAAATATATTGTATTGATACTATCCGTACGCATTGCATTTGGTTTATAAACAAACAAACTAAAATTATTTTAGTCTTCCGCTTTGTTTTTAAATGAAAGAAAGCATATTGAGAATATGTATATGCAATCTCTATGGTATACGTAATATATTTTGATGAAATGACTAATTGTGGATATATTTTATAATATATTTCTACAAATTTATGTTTTAATTCGAATCTTGAAATTCAACTTTCACCAATTTAAATAAATTTCTTAGATATTCAAAGCATTCAACAATTCATGACTTTGTATTTGATGCAAGAAGAAAAATCCGGAGCTAAGGGTTAACGGAGGCAATGAGAAGATGCCTTGCTTCGATATCATTTGTTTCTACCGTGCTTATTAATTTTCATATCATCGCTCGCAACGAGACAATGAATAATCAGACCCTCTTAACCTCCCATGATTTTTTCATCGTCTCGTAGATGCGCCATTAAGCGCATTATTGTATCGTGCGAGCCCTCATCGTTGAAAGTAAACGACGAGAATGTTTTTTCTTTTTCTTTTCAAGTGTTAAAAATCCGATTAAATTACGTGTATCGCACGCACGTGTGGCAGGGGGGATCTTAAGATTCTCTCTGGAATCGTTCGGTGTGTCCGAGAATCTCTCTCTCGTTCTCTCGCGCGCGACCCCGCGTGATGCGGCCATACCGAGGGGGACGTGCTCGTCGTGCGGAGCGCGCCCGAGCGATCCAGCATCGCCTAAGAAGGCATGCAATTTGAGTTTATTGAGAGCCCCACTTGTCCGCTCGAAGGTATAGAGAGAAAACGTATCTACCTATATGTTTCGTGATACCCGCCATAACGGCTCACTTCTCGCGCCCATGGGATTCACGTTTCTTCGAACCCCATTCTATATATCGCCCTTCTCTACGGCTTGTATTCCTCGCTCCGCGCGTCTTTGGCTTCCATCGCGAGTGAAATATAAAAAAGAAAATCTCGCAATATAACGTTCGAGGCGGCACTGGAAGACCTTGCTATCGCTCTTTCGCGATATTAATGCCGTCATTACCTCCCTTCTTTTCTGCTGCATGTGGATCCTATTAGCCCGCGTGGAGCTTCGAGATCGAGAGGTCCGTGGAGGCTTCGCGGTTCACGTACTTATACTTGGGGCCTCCATACAACGTGCCATTACCCCCATTAGCGACGTTTCGCTCATACGTGCGAGGATGAGCCCGCGTTCTTTTCGCGTCGTCGCCGGTTCGGGCTACCTCTTCTCCCGTTTCCACAGATCGCAGATATGCGCTATGAAGCTCTCGGGGACGAAGTGGCAATGTTATCGTATTTTATTTCGGAACGGCAAGACCAAGGGCCGCAGCTCGGAGAAAGAACTGATATCGTGGGTGACGACGTAATTTGAGAAGTCTCCGGCTTCTGCTTCTACGAACTCCCGGTCGTCATTCCCCCGGCACAATCTCGTAACTCAGAATCTCGCGCGAGAGCTACGTCAGTGAATCGAGCCCGAATATCACGGCTGGTAGGCGGTCGGTGCGCGAACGGTAAAAGGGGCGATGATCGACCGAGACCGGGCAATAGACTTCGCTTGACGCGATTCGCAGTGGCGTCATCGCTTCACGGGCGATAATTAATTAAGGAGAGGAGAAAAAGAAAGAGTGGAACGAGATGTGGCTGATGATATTTTAATGGTGGGGCCGTGTGATAAATGCTCACGGCGAGGCGAATTTATAGTGAAAAAATAACATAGTGGAGACCGGGGCTATTTGGGCCATTCGAACTTAAAAAGCTGCAGGCTCGTGCCGAGAAATGAGATTAAGCCGTGGCGACTGGGGCTTCATTCGAAGGAGACATGAAGACGATATCTCGATTTGTGCCGAAGGGCAAACTAATTCGTCGTAACAACGATAGAGAAAGAAATTTACACTCACGGGTGAAATTCTCGTTACTGCGGCAAGGACTCAAAGTAGCAGGGAATCGTAGCAATAACAATGATAATGATGATGACAAATGATTTTTTAATTGGCCGATGAAGAAGATCGTTCGATTTTTACCGAAGGGCAATTTAGTTCGTCGCAGGCATAACAAAAAGAAAAGTAAAACGTACGAGTTGCCCGTCACTGTGGCAACGAAAGGAATAATTATGATGATGATAATAATAATAACAATAATAATAATACAAATTATTTTTTTACAAGGCCTACACAGACCATAGTCCGATATCTATTATAGGGCAAATTGATTCGTCGTTTAATAAGAATAAAAATTAAAAAACGAAATACGTCAAAGCGCTCCGGTCTGCTGCGGTCACGCGTAGATACGATTTGCTACTTGTTTCTGCGGCACGAATGAAGCTGAAACAGGTATCCGCGCGGAGTCTCGGAGAAGGAGAAATAGTGCGAAAGCGACGACAACGACGACGAACCTGTCGATCGGCACAATTGCAAAACATACTAAAAATCATAAATCAACTTGCCCGACTACCGCATGCAAGTTGCATAATTTATACTCTCGATCGTATACACGCAAGATAACGATGTATATCGTCGTGCCCGCACGCTCCACACATTGAAATGCGATGTCAGTCGAGAGCTGTTAACGCGATCGAGCGTCCAAGGTTCTTCGATTGACGCTCAACCGAGCGGAAAGAGAACTAATTAATCGAGGCTCGTTAGAGAGTGAGCCGCGCGTGACATATAGGACGATCTCGAATGACGAAAAAAAAAAAACACACACACAAGCATAATACGAAGAAAAGCCTTTCGAAGTCAGGAAGAGAAACACCACTATTTTTTTACCCTATTATTTTTTTACCAACTTCTATCTTGGGGCTCTCTCGGTCGTCCTCATTACGTATGCGCGTTACGTAGGGCCTCGTGCGGCTCGCTTCGCCTTCTCTCCATACTCCCTCACGAGAAAGAGATGCGGTGTGATATAATTTTCCACTCCCTTGCTCCTCGTCTACTTTTCTTCCAGGACATATTCCACTACCGCGGGCTTACATAGAAACATCGTCCGTTCTTATTCACCTGTGTATATATATATATGTCTATAATATACCTTACAACGTCGGTGCCAGCGATTACACCGCTAGAATGAGAATTCCGTCTGGATCTAATTTTCTCGGCTCTTATTCGTTATTATGTGTTTCATGGAAACAGTTGGTATCCGTAACTCACCTCTCTTTGCTCGGCACCTTGTTGCCTCCTCTAAATGGCCTACTCGTTAAACGTTCGTTCGAGACGAGACTTTCAGGGAGCCGTTACAAAGTGGCCGATTCTAACAGGTCGCGTCGGTGTTCCTTCGTCTCTCGCTAATTCCATCTCCTGGTGGACGGGAACGAATAAAAAGTGAAAAAGAAGCGTACAACACATTTCCACAACTGTGAGCCGTGCGAGTTTCCTCGCGTGTCGCGTTGGCTTGCGAGATTTGCGTTTTCAACGCGAAATGCCCGGAGAGAGCATCCACGACGAGGGGGAGAAAAACCGCTCGGTACTGATGCTCCGCACCTGTTACTTTGCAGCTCCTGCGAACCAGCCAGATAAGTAGCAAGCGCTGGATAAACGTTAGAAACGTATGAAACGGCGAAGATTAAAATGGTAAAAGTAACGCCGGCGGTACTCTCGTATCATCCCGGTTTCCGTGGCATCGCCGACTCTCGAGAAAACTTATATACGAGAGACCAAGGAGATATTATTGTGCGGGTCTTGAAATGAAGTCGGTTGTAATTCTCGTGACCGCAAAGTAGCCACTGTGCGGTCTCACGTGTTCCACGGAACCGGAGTCCTCGCCGACTATTAGCTTTCTTGCTGCCATTGGCAAATTTAGCCGAACGGTCTCTTCCACCTAGTTTCTACTAGTTAGTCTCGAGAGAAAAAAAAATTGCCTGTTGAGGAGTTCGATCTTTCGAAATTCATTTTATTTTTTTTCATACATATATTTTTTCCTCGCTCGTCTGGCGAGGGAACGGCCTTGCCTCTGGCCACGCGATCTCTTCTAATATTTCACTAATAGACGGGATATATGTAACCCTAAGTTTTTTTTATTTTCCTCAAATAACCCGCCCCGAATTTCGTGGAGTTTGGTCCATCTAGCGCAATCCGAAAAACGACGAAAAAAATTAAAGAAAAGAAAAAAAGAGAACTTCGGTGTTTGAAGATTCGAGACTCTGACGGATCCTATGCACGCACGCATCCGGGAACAGGATCTCGTGTGTTTGAGCTAGCGTGACGATGAATTTTTGCTCTCTCGATCGCGAGCGTGCACTGTCGGTGGCCTACTGTACGGATCTGCTCGTCGATCTCGTGCTACGTGACCGAGAACTCTCGGTGAATATAGCGTCTGGATACTGGTGAAACACTCGGAGGAGTCTACCACGAAGTATGTTTGTCTTTTCTATGGCTACGTGTTCTACAAATATTTTACGAGCCACGAGAGTTCAAAGTCCTGATTCTATTCTATTCGAAGATGTCGCGAGCGAAAAAAAAAAGGAAAGTGAAACATGTCAGTAATCAACTTCGACACTATTTTGAGATGACTTTGCCAAAAGGCTCGATGAAATGTCACGACATTTCTGCATAGGATCGCTGCGTCGCCAAGAAAATTTGTCGCTTTTTGAAAAATGTGTTCCGAAGCTTCTTTCGGAAGTGAAGATTTGTTTTTCACTTTGCAAGGCGATCGCCATATGGCTGTTGCTTCAAAGGGCTCAGCTTCCGTGGCTGAAGGGTTGAGATTCGCGCTGCTTGCGCGGCAATGAAAGGAGCGTGTCTTATCGAAGAATGACGAGGAGGAGTTGATGGGCCGTCCAAGAGAAGAGGTCCAAGTCCATTGGCATTTAGCTGTTCCGAGAGTAGCTCATAGCGCCTCTCGGACCATCTCTTGGCCATCGCTTATCCTCGCGCAGCAGCAGTCGCACCAGCGGCAACTCGCGTCTCAGGTCGTAACTCGCTAATGGTTTATCCGCGGACCGTTAGTTCAACGCGCTGGCTAACGCCTTCTGGTGCTCGCTGTACCGGCGGGACGGATGCCAGGAAGAGACCTAACTCATCTCTTAACAGCCAACCTTTTTATTTTATAATCACCGCGGAGCATAAAGAGATAAATAAAAAGATAGTTCTCGTAGAAAAAAATCGAGAAGCGAGAGTTTAAGTTCGCAACCAATTAATAACAGTCGAGATTAGAGAGTGATTTTCGACTCGAAAGATCGAAGAAGAGATCGTATATTGAAACTCTAACTGGCACTGGGAGAGAGGGCAATGCGTCAATTTGTCACGATTCCAAAGGTTGAATTATCATTCGTTAATTAGCTACGACCCCGGGGCGTTTTGTAATCGCCGCGCTATCGATAGTCCCAGCCTACGTCAATACTTGCATTGGAAATTGATGACGCGCAACTATGAAATAATGATCGACTAGTCGCGGTGTTTGTTTTCTTCATTGAAACGAGACTGCTGTCGGGAATAATCCACTCGCATATTAACTATAACTTCGGTGTGTGTATTACCGTGTGTAACGCGTGCTACAGATAACAGGACACAGTTCATCTCTACGTCGTTACTACGCGCCATACGATGTGTTACAAACGAGGGAGTTTGGGCAGACAGGGCGTGATATGAGCGAAACGCAACAGGTTCGCATTGCGCGTTTACGATGACGTGGTTTCACCCATGGGAACGCGAGCTGAATACCGAAGCTTCGCACTATACGCTGTAACACACCAAAGGTATGTCGAATTTTGAGTATGAAAGCTGCTCGTGTAGTCGATGGGTTAGCGCTTGATATGAGGACCCTGTTTGGATTGATGTTGACGAGCTCGAAGGCATCAACAACAGTTTCGTGTAACGAGCCGAGCGATGACTTGCATTGAAATTCTGGAGGGACGCTGAATCGACGAACGATGCTGTGGAATGTTCGTCATGGCGGACTTGCTAATCAAGCTGTCTCGCTGTATCTTATAAACAAAAATCGCGTAAACATCTGTATAAAAGATTACGAAATTTGCATGAAATTTTGGGGAGATCGTTTCCACGGTTTAAAAGATGTTTTCAATTTTTTTCCGGCCGCGTTGTCAGAGCAATGCGTTCATGTCGGAGTCGTTCGTTGAACAACATTGTTTTAACTGACTTGCTAACAAGTTTCGGAATTATTATTACGCAACAATTAATAGAGTTCTTAATAGAGTTCTTACACTCACTACGTGGAAATTTTTATATTCGTTTTACAGCGATAATTGTTGGTAATTACATGTGAAATTATTCGTTCCTTGATTAAAAAAAAATCGGTGCGGCAATAAAAACTTCGTATCGTGCAACGATCTTTGCCTCCGCTACTGCGATGAAAGCTGTCAGTGTTTCCAAAAAAAAACGAAAAAAAAAAAAATATGTTACTATTGTCGCTGTTGGCGCGTGATCCGGCTGCAACGAGAGGCTTAGCATTTATCTAACGACCTCCAGATTTTTATAGGATCATTAAAAGCGCGCCTCGGTCGAGGTGACCGGCGGGCGAGCGTTTTGTCCCCATCAACCTCGCGGCTCTCACGTACTACCGAACGCGTTTATATAGCACACAAAACTACACTATATACCATAAGTTTTAACCACCTTTTTCTGGATATTCCGACATTCAGGTTTACGTGAGAACGCGCGACCATCATCGGGACCAGTTGACGCTTAATTTTATTTCTTTTATTACGACCGAAAGTATAATTTCCGAGAATTTGTTTACTTAGATGTGACGATTCTCGGACGATTGCTGTCCGCGAACGGCTATGGAATTCGTCTCTCGTTATGCCGGGTATCCTTCGAAATTAAGAGAAATCCGCTACTTCCGCCTCCATGAAGTCTTTATTTTTTTCGTTCCTTTCGGACCCGCGAATTAAACTGACTAAAAGGATCAAAGCGAAGTCCTGTATACATCACTGCCAGAATATGTGTGTGTAGGATCATCCGTGAGCCAAGAGTCGAGACAGCGCAGAGGCCAGGCCAGAGCGCGCGCGGTCCGGACAAAGGTCAGCTGGGTCGTTGCACCCGCGGGCAGGGCATCTCCGCGATGCCCTGCTGCCATGCCATACCGTGCTGCTGTTGCTGCTGCTGCCTTTGAATCTTCTTTCGCAGCAGCTCAGCTCTTTTGCTCCCTCTCGTGTATCTTGCAACGAACCTTGGGTATTAATTCCTTCTCACCCGAATTTTTTTTCGCATTTACTTCTGCAAAGAGAAACGAAAATGGAAAGAATACGACTCAAGCATTTTTCCTCGATTAAGCAGTTAATTCTCGACTGGTGACGAGGAAACAAAAAATTGGATAAAAACGAAAACAAGGTGCGAAACGAAGAAAGAGGGATTGGGAACGTAAGAAATTGGGACGATCAACTGCCGTCGTGAGACTCGCCGTACCGAATCGATTTCCATCGGAGTAATGGACCAGTCAGTATTCGCCTCCGATCCGCTCGGTTCCGAGCGTGAATCGCTCTGCTCGAAGACACGTCGAGGCGAGGAAGAATGAGAGATATCGTCTCGGGGTCTTTATGCCCGGTGCAGCTGAAGCCAAGTTCAAGCTTTCCTGCGGTGCGGTAGATCGTCGCTGATGTGCTTGGAAGCAAACGACGATTTCATGGGAGGATGATAGCCATTTCGCAAACGAGATGCCTATACGTGAGAGGCCGCGCCGCTGCGAGAACTTCTCTACTCATGATTCGCCTTGCAAGACATCGCGTATATACATACGTACATTTATATATAAATGTGTACGTACAAACGAACATTGCCGGGTGGTTCATCGGGCGAGAAAAGCGAAGAAGCGAACACGCGCTCGCAGCGGCATATCTAAGATCCTAACGGGAACGTTCCGCACGTATTATTGAAGCCAAACGCTACTCGGATAGTGCTCGACTATGAGGTTCCATTCGAACATCACCGTCTCTCGTTACACGCGTTTGCGTTCTTCACTCGCGGCAGCCGCCGATTGTTCTCCAAAGAGAGGCGATCCGTAGATGGAAAAGTGAAAAATTAATTTGAAATAAAAGAGTTCCGCGGATTATAGTTGCACCGCATCGGTACTGTAGCGAGATGACGCGGCAGGAGTCCGAGCGTTCTCTCGGTTTCCACATGGCGAAGAGGTGCGAATCAATTGGGAACGCGGGTTAACGGTCCTCATCACGTCGTTTCGCGAGAGACTTTTAACAGATCTTTCCTCTCTACCTCATCCGCATTTCTTCGCTCCTCCGACGATACCGGAAAAGTTTCCGATTACTTTTAATGGGAGTTCTGCTGGAGGAACGCAATTCCCGTGGCTCTTTGAGTCCGAAACGATCGGAGTCGACACTCAAACCCTTGGCGAAGTGGATCCTCGATGGCGAAGGATCTTTACTCGAGATATTTTTCCTCGTCGGGGCCAGGGACAGTGTTCGATATGCCACGGGCAAGAAAGCCTGCACACCCACGGCAACCGCGCTCCTTCGTCCTCCCGGTTCTGTATGTATTCCTCATGCCGAACCGTGGTCGCTACGTATACACGCCAGTGTTGTAATGCATACATATATATATGTACATGTATGTAGAGGTCCCAACGCGAGCGAAACTCTCCTCCCTCTTCTCCTTCGGAGCTCAGCTCCAGAAGGCACGAGATAGTCCCGAAGGCACGAGCCTTCCTATAACAAAGGGCGATCTTATCTGGCTCACGGATCAAAACCAGAACATGGCCCCGGCATAGCGGGCATATCCAACATACCACCGACGGTTGTACCGAGCCATGGAACGCGTGTATAGGATATATGTATAGCCGGCGAGCATATATATCCTGAAATACAGAGAGATAAAGAGAGACGAAAGCTCCATAGAATCGTTCCAATACGTAGGGCATAATTCCATTGTGAACGCGAGAACGTGCGGCATCGAATCCCAACGGTACGGGGGCCCCTATAGTGTACCAATAGGGTACTTCTGTCCAGTTCACCCTCCCTCACATTCTACCCGTCTTTTCTCAAATTCTCTCTTTTTTTTTTTACCGTTTTTTCAATTGCGATTAACTGGTCCTGCGGTTCTCGACGTAGAATCTCTATAACTTCGGCTTTGATTTGATTGGATTTGCTTTGATAGATTTACCTCGTCCTTGTAACATTGCTTATCAACGTTTCACAGAACTTGGTCAATTTCAGAGTAATTACCAAAAAAAATTATACAAAAATGGAGATTGCGTTGATTGAAAATTAATTAACATCGATAAATATAATGTGTTATTGAAATTTCTTCATATGAAATCTTTCTCCGGCAGGATTTTTTAAATCTTTATGAAATCGTTTTTTCATTACAAGAGCCACGAGTCGGCTCTGAAGTAAAATGCTGCGAAATACTTGCGAAATTTTTGAAATGTTGATATTAATCTGAAGATCACGATGAGACATTTGGGGTCTCGAGACGGGTGGGAAAGCGTGCAGGGGCGTTGGTAAATTAGCAGAAAATATCCCTGGGTCACATCTGGACGAGGCTCCAATCCGCATCCAGTGATTTAGTGACGCTCGTCCACCGTGACGCATGGTCTGCATTACGAAATTACGCGTCACGCTACCGAGAGCTCATCTCTTTTTTCTGTATCTCCCAATCGATTAATGTTCACTTTGTTTTTTTTCCCCCCTCTCGTTCGTTTATTCGTCCATCGACGTGAAATTTCGCAGTCGATACGACGAGCGAAAAACGCTGCGCGTAATATCGTTTAGAATCTTGGAAGTCGTCAACGCTCGATGATGAGGATTTTGTAATTACAGTACAGGCGAGAATGAACGACCGCGCTTGAGTTCGCGTCTCGGTAGGAACAGAGAGCCTGATGAGAGGAATGAAAAGAGAAGAATCTCGATGCCCCGTAGTTACGCGACGGAAGAAGAAAAGACGCCGATGTTGCGGCACGTACGCATGTAACTAATAAGTAATAAGCGTCCACGCGTTCGCTCTTTCTCTCGGTTCTCCGTGCACTCGCCTAAGTAATACCTACACGTAAGGAAAGAAGCTTCTGCTGTTTGGCCGTTGGCTGCTTGTTTCTCGCTCGACAGGACAATGAGTGTAAATAACTTTAATTATGTAATTTACATTTTCCTTAATCGTTTACCGCGCTCGGGTCGACTTGGCGCGCAACCGCAAACTGCGAGCATTAATTTATCGATATTGATTGCACGTGCAACCAACGAGACACCCGAGCGCGAAAGAGCCTCGGAGTGGTATCGGTTTGTCGCGGAGTCGGCTAATTATTTCAAATGATCCGAGACTCTGCGGTAATAACTCCAATCTTCTCGATCATCCAAGCGAATTCCATCGTGTCAGCGGTGTCTCATATATCGTTTTTTATATACAATTTTTTTTTCCCTTCATACTCGTATCTAATCGCACGTACCAACGCACACAATGAGAACAACTGTTATTTGCGCCTTCGACCACGTAGCTACCTAAGATGTTTCCCTGTGGAGCATCATCTTATTTATATACGCACATACATGTCTTCGTGTCTATGATTGTTCCGCGAAGATGAGAAGCGATTTTCGAAAGTATCCATCCGTTACATTGTACGACGAGGATACGACGGTAAATATCATCTGAGGAATGACGTTTTACCGCGAGTACTGTCTCCTCTTTCGTTCATTCCTTGCGCGGTATTAACCTTCCATCATAATACACGAAACGTCATTCTGACGAACGCTCGTGATCATTAGAGGCGAGCGGAGCCGACAGGGACGGACGATCGGGCATATCGATGCCCGAGCGAAAGATACACCAACGATCACGAACGCGCCGCTGGAACATTCGATATAGGAAGAGACGACGTTTACGAGCGTCTTCTTATTTTCTGTCTAGTTTTATTTCGGCGGTTGATACTTAACGACGTATTTACCACTACGCGATCTTTTATTACTCGACTGTAACGGTATTGAATGTACATGCGCGGCCTCGTCTCTCGTTTTCTCCATAACGATACCGCCCAGTCCATAGATCTTTGGTGTTTTTTCCTTCTGTTTTTTTTACCTCGATAATGTTTTCTTTCTCTAGAAACGGGTTATGTCCAATTTGTCGCGATCGGTTGAATGGTACAACGAACCGAGTTCGGGAATTTTCGAAGCAGCGCGGAAGTCGGCCGATTTCGCGGAACTGCCGCGCGAGGGTTGATACCGATGCTCGACCGCGCGACGCACCGACACTCGCGTGGCTCTTCGGTATTAGCATATTAATTTCTACGTCGACTGCGGACCGCAGATAAAGCATCTTAGGTAGCGAGAGAGAAGTTGGGTGATGAATCAAGCTCATAGCCCCGGTGTAATTATTCAGAAAGTTGGCACACCGACGGGAGTCGCGCGGGTTCGCCACCGAGTTACGGCTACGGATATACACGCACAGGCGCAAATACGTGTATAATGAGAGTAGCGGCGAATCTTTGGGAGCGCGACCACTCCGCAACCGCGCGAGACGTGCACACAGCATCTCGGAGAAACAAAAATATTTTTCTTTCTAGGAATAAGGCACCCCGGAATCTCATTCTATCCTTCTTATTCGTTCAGTTGGGATCCCGCTGGCCGGGTGAGGGGGGGATCGACGGGCGGCGAAATTTGCATAACGAGGGGAAAGTTTGCCGCGGTCGGTCGGTTTTTGATTGGACGTCCGGAATACACCTAACGGGCGCTCATGCTAATCGCTAATTAAATCGTCGGGCGTCGTCGCATTTCCGCTCTGTGCTTTGCCTGCCATCGCGGATCATTTTTTTTGTCTCGATCTGTGCTCCCATTATGGCATTGGAGTCTATATAGAGATTTAGCCGGGCCATGGCTATTTTGAGTCAAGTGTTTGTTTTCTTCTCATCGGAATTTTCTTTTTTACAAAAAAATCCCATACGATTGAAAGCGACAGGTGTCCTGATCGTGCGCAAGAAATTCAGAGCCGAATATTCAACACTGGGAATAATAAGAATTTCTACAAATTTCATAAAAACAAAATATTATTTATTTTTTAATACTTGGTGCTTGAGATGTTGTGACACGATTTTTGTTCACCCAAAACAATTAACTATGCCCTTACCTTTAAATTTGCGACTATGGAAACCGACTGACAATAAAATAATAAATAAAATGAGGCAAAACATAAATAACTTAAACGAAATATCTGAAAAACCGAATGAATTTTATTGTTTCTGATTTCTTAAAGCTTCGCATTTAGTTGCCGACACTTGGTGCACGGAGTCGTCATACCGAAAGCGTTGACTAACCTTTGAACATAACTGCTACATGTGATTTTGTATATATTTCCATCGTCGGCCTGTAGGATCAGCATCTTCGTGAATGATTTACGTGACGTTCGGTCGAGTCACTCCCAAGCGCCACAAATTGCAGCTCGCAGTACCATTATGGTAATGGTTCGTTCGTCGGAGAGCCAGAGAAGGAGGGAGGAAGAGCAGACGGGATCGAAAAGCCGAGGAAAGTTGAGCACATAGCGGCGGAATAGCGACGTAGACGAGAATCGAAGAGATAGAAACACGATCGGGGGAAAACAGATAGAAACGGGAGCTGCGGCTGGTAGGCACTCGAGAGAGAATGGGAGATGATACTTTGACGAGTACCCCATGGATGTACGTAGGGTAGTGAGAGCTATTGATTCGTCGGAAGCTCGACCCGTATCCGGATTTACCATCCGGGCTGGCTTCCGGTACATCGCGGTTGCGCCGATTCGCATTCCGGGCCTCGCATCTTCCCTATTTTATTCGATTTTTATTAAACAGCCAGTCGGATTCAATAGTTTAAGACTTCTGAAAAACTAACCATATTTCGCGATATGTAATACCTTTTCGCCTTTCACATCTTAAAGTAAATTGAAACTTATAAAAAAAAATGGATTGCTGAAAATATCTTCAATGTATTATCGAGGACTGTGAGTAATATAAATTCAAAAATGTTCACAAAAAAAACTATTGAAAAAGTCTCCGTTTGTTCGCAGAGCTTTTTCAGTACATAATTTCCGTAACCCCTGGCACCGGGTCTTTTTTCATCGCTGCAAAGGATCGTCGTGGCGTAACCATCAGGCTGAAACAATGTTAATCTATTTACTTCCGACATTGTCTCGAGCCTCGGTCTCGTTTTTGCCACCGGCACGCGCGCGCTCAACGTTCTGCCATCCCGAAAACTTTGAGCTTCCTGCCCACGGCCTTTATCAGGCTCGTATTTCATAACCGCGCCCCGCGCTCGTTCGTTTATGAGCGCGAGCACGAGAAATTAACTTTTTCGCTAATTAACTCCCTGGAGCCGCTAACGAACTGTGGCGAACGCGCATCGTCTCTCTTTCGTCTTCTTTTCTCATTCTCCTCTTTCCTATATCTTGACTGCTTCTTGCCCTCCCCCCCTTCTCCCCTTGACGGTCGTCTATCTAGCTCATCTATATCGTGAACCTCTCTCTCCTTTCTACAATACACTATCGTCGCCTGCAGTTTCAACGTAGTATGGTCATAGACACCGAAGTAGAGGGGAATCTCGGGGTTCATGAAACCGCTTCTTCGGCGCTTTACTACCAGAACGAGTCAATAACTATCTGGTTTATTATGCTCGTTAGGGGCGTTTGCTCTGATGTCTTGCACAAGAAAGGATATAAAGCGGCGCTCGTTGCATGCCTCGATAAATGATAATCTATCGGCAGATCGTGTTTGACCGTGAAAAAGCATCACACGCGATATCACCATGAGAAAAGGATTTCATATCGCATAAACATGTTTCATTTGAAGTTGAGGAAGTCCGATAACTCAAAATCAAGAAACTTGTTTCATATTTTCTCAAACGAAAAAAAACCTTGAACACCACACGATCGATTAGTCGTGATCGCCTGATCGGAAAAATAAACGCTCATGACCGAATACAGATGGAATGGATCTAATTCCATTTTTACATTATAATTTTCAACAGTTTTTGCTTTCCAAAAATCAAAACTTTTATTACAATTTTCAATATTGAGTCTTGCGAAATTTTGAACATGTCCAAAAGGTTATTGCAATCGTATATTTTTCACCTATAAAAAATAAAATGACCATTCTTTTTCGGCTGGACCGGCCGAAACTCCTCTCAAACAATCAAAACAATTTTATTTCAACGAATATTTTTTATGAAGCCTGTAAATTAAAAAAATAACGCATCGAGCTGTCGATTCTGTTGTTCCGAGATAACAAGTGCAGTGACCCAGGAGCCGGTCTGAATGAAAATGGACGGAAAAAAAAGGCCGACGTTCTTGATTGCTGTAATAATGTAACGACCTTGGATGGGTCGTCGGCATTTATCCAAACTTTCTCTCATCTCTTGCCGCCGCGACATTATTATTATTATTATTATTATCGTTGTTATTATTATTATTATCACAAGAAATGATGATGATGATTCTAGAGGCGAGAATCCACTGTGTTATCGTTGTCCTCGTTGTCGCCGGCGTAACTCAACGTGTGTATGGATATTCCACGTTTGCGTTGATGCCGCAGGCCATCAGCGGCAGCTCCTCACTCGCGAATGACGTAAACGTACGCTCTCTCGCACAAAACGGTACGTGCAAGCTGCCGCTGCTGCTGATGCTACTGAACAGGTCTGTTCTACGTTGTATACATGTATACATGGTTGCCCGGGAGGGAATCGGCAAATGTACAACGTGTGAGGAGAGTGCCGAGAGCTCGATAGTTGGCTCTCTTGTGTAGAGAGCATACAGGGATGTTGTGTTGCCGCGCTTCCTGCACCGTGGCTCTATTCTCGAGGTCGATTATCCAACCCTACTCCCTTCCGTCGCCCTCCTCGTGAACGAATTCTGATGCTGCGTGACGTGACAGCTGAGCATCTCTCACCTCTCACCCTCGCGCAAGAGAGAGAGAGAGAGAGAGAGAGACGTAACTGGCGTGACACGCACGTCTATTATACAGGATGAAACAATGGAATGGTATGCACTCTGTATCTCCGTTGCAACTATACAATTATTATATACGACTTCTCGATTATTTTCGCTGGAGACATGATCTCTGGTTTGCGACTCAATTGAAAAAATAAAAAATAGCCCAATTATATCGAAAATTTAATGTGAGTTTTTATTGTTGACAATCTTTTATCGTTTGTACAGATTTTCATTTTTTTCAATTAAGTTTATCTATCAGTTCTTCATTTCATTTCTGTAAACGTGCAAATCTTCTTATGTTCTAATGTTTAACAAATAGTGTGTGCCTATTTTAGTTTTTACTAGCAACGTGCGAAGTACCTCGTATACACTCATTGATTCGAGGGTGCGCGCGTATTGTCGTAACGAGCCTATTTAACGCGCCAACAGCTAATTGCGAAACTTTAGACGAACTCTGCGTGGCCTCCGGCTTCGCCGAGCCTCCTACATCCCCCACATTCGGATATACGTTCTCTACACCTAACGGTGGGTGGAATATCAGTGAGTTACACGGAACTAGAGAACTCCGTGGACACGCGTAACAGAGGTTCCTCCTCTTACCCCTTTAATCACTCATTTATCATCGTTTTCAATGACATCCGTTACGTCTCTAATTACATTCGTTACATCGTTGTGTTATCTCTCTCCTAAACATTCCCGAGCTCTTCGAATTCCATAACACGATAAAACAAAGCTACGTCCAACAATCGCGCCACCGCCCGGTGTCTTCAATCTTTCTTCCACAAATCTTAATTCAATCTCGGACTGGAAGGGGCTCATAAATATAAATCGCTTTTTTCTAATTACCGCGACAATAGCATCGTGGCGCGTCGTTGGAATCGCTCGAACCGCGAGAGAAACTCTTTCGTCGTCCGGTAGCAGGCGTTTAATTGGAAAATAAGGTTACCCGAGCAACAATCGCGGCAAGTTCATAATTTTTCTCTCTCGAATCTTCCTAACAAAAAAAAAAATCTATTTTCGTCATTAAAAAAGTTTCATTGTTAACGCGACTATAAATATGATTTGCGAGACCGTAATTTGCGGTCTATTCGGCTCGTGACATTTCGTCGGCGTCGTATCGGGCTCGCGAACTATCCGACCGTGCGGTCTTTTTCGTCCTGCCGATGGCGTGCGAGAGCCGCGCGCGCGACACTCGGAAACCATCGAGGGTTGGTAGCAATCGATAGACGTCGACTTGGCACATCTATCTCCTCGCGCGCCAATACTGTATGCCAGACTTCGCCGTCTTCGGAATCACCCTTCTTACGTTTCTGCTTGCCTGCCTGTCTCTCCTCAGACCCGGCTTCACCCACGTATCCGCATATGCAAAACTTGTAGAGCGCAAGATATCCTCCGAGCGTCTCACCTACATGTGCGCCCGGGTCGGGAGCGTCTATCTGCCCCAATCCCCGGCATCATATATTACAATACCATCCATATGTATAACGTATATATGCACGTTTTCATCCGGAGTTTTCGGTTACCGAAAAGAACGATCGCCCGAAGGACGTGGGTCGCGGATCTTCGAGATCTCGCGACAGATGTTGTCACGAGATTGAATTCGTTACACCACGTATACTACGTGTGTCGTACATATCTTTTCTTTTTTTTTGGGCTTTCCTCTTTTCATTCTTTGTGGCAAGCGCCGACGACGCTCGAAAGACTGCCATATTTTCGCGGTTAACGGATTCATCGACTTCGCGGAGATTCATCGTCATGCTCGACGAATACTAGGATCGAAGAAACATCGAGTCTTGAGTCGCAGGACAACGTAGCTCTGATTATTCTTTGCGCTTCAAATGTCGCTACTCACGACTTTCCGTTATTCATGTGCAGATGTATACATTGTTGACTATCTAACCCGGATCGTTCCAGTGCGCCAATTGAGAGCGTTTAGTCATATTTCTCGCGATCATCTTACTCGTCGGCAATCATGTACATTCGTGGAGTAGGAGAGACCGGGGCTACTCGAAACAGAGGGGAAGTTAAAAGCTCGTTCTAGAAAAAGCAAACTTGCATATTCGTCAAAGACGTACGGCGGAAAAGTGATCTGCGTAAAATAAAAAATAATTTTTCAAAATAATTTAAACTTGCTTTTTAGTGAAGAGTTAAAAAATCAACGTTTTCATGCCAGGTGGCCCTCCAAGGGATTACTTACCGTAGTATGGCACTGTAATTCCTTAAAAAGGGTTACTAACTGGTCCTGAACCGACTAACTGGATGGAATCTCCGTTTTTAAACCGCACATTCCGCAATGAGCCCAGGTTTTTCCGCCTCATTCGTTTTATATCGCTTCTTCTCGACGTCCGCTGAAAATAAACTTTGGGGATCGAGGAGTGCATAAAGACGAATGACCGTATAGTGCACGGGCATGCTTATGGCAGCGGTTAATTCGCAGATGCAACGAGCGCACTTGTGGTCCTTTGGCTCTCGTCGCTGATTGCTCCTCTCGGATGCTGCCGGTTTTCCTCGTTGCCGGGGAGAGTTACGCCGTGCGCTCTCCGTGTGCTCTGCTCAGTGTCGTAAGGGCGATTTGGCGTGTGCACCAACGGCAACGAGCATCTCCCTAATGACCCTGCCGGCGCGCATCGCGCGGGGGTCTATATCGCCAACCGACGGTGTTACATCGCCTTTGGATGAGCTTATATATATATATTGCAAGGCGCAATGGAGAAACGCGAACGAGAACGGGAGATGAACGCGCGGGCCCCGGCCAAACGTAAACTAATGTTTCATTAAGACGGGCAGCTGCGTCTCGTCACTTAACTTATTAAACAAGATGGCCGGGATTCTCCGCGTCTCTCTCTCGCTCTCTCGTCGCGTGATATAACACGGAGACCGAAGAACGAAAATATATAGTATAGCTTGGATATTAGCTGCCTCTGGGCCGCTGATGCTGTGTACTCCGGGCTTCTTCTTCTTCATAATCTATCCCATTCGCGTTGAAGAGAGCGAGAGACTGTCCCTCGCTTGTTTCTCAGCCTCGCGCACACGTTTTGTGAGTGTCGTAATGTTTGTATGTAGACGCGGTTGGGGAGATGAGAGAAGCTGGCGTAAGCTCGACGATTCGTGCCTCGAGCTCCGCGTTCCACACCCCATCACGTACATAATAATTATTTAATTGTTTCATCGTCAGACCTATTGTGCGAGACTAATTCCGTACTCTTCGTTCCGAATGCGAGAAGTATCGTCACCCGAGCCCAGCTCGAAGTGAAATCATGTCCCGGTCGACGGTTTTTATGTGGAACATTCGCGTGCTTGATTGAAAGAATTTTCAAGAATATCAGAGGCTTGTTGAACATTCAGCATTTTTAAAAAGTATTCTTGGAAAATTTGAGGTTTTTTTAAATGTTGGATTACAATGATTTTATAGCTGAAAAACGTATTGATCCGTCATATGGCGAAATGGTAAATGGTCTTGATCGATAAATAAATAAGAAATTATCGTTTAGTTATTTGCGTATTTGTCGAAAAGCTTGCAACGTTCTACGTGTTAACAAGTCTTTACTCTGGATCTTTATCTTCTATCTCCTCGAAGTGTCTTGAAAAACAACGCGATGTCTGCAAAAGTCTATCTGCCATAAATATAATTTTTAGTTGGTCGAACTTCTATTTACTTCTCATATTGATTCGCCATACAGTCCAACGTGCAATAATGAGATAGTAAAGGGTGCAAGAACGATTTATGCACCGAAAGCGGCTTCAGATATTCGCGGTACAAAAGTAGCAGCTTCACAGAGGCCGAAGGGCTACTTACGCATATACGCACGTGGATGTACGACGATCACTCGAGCGGTACGCGAATTCGCGGCGCTGTATAACCGAGCAGCATAGTAAAGTGTAGTAACTCGCCGGGTAACGCTTCCAAGTCCTCGTGCCGGGGCATCGTGACTTTCGTAAGCGGATCACGCACCCCGCTGAGTGCTTTACGGCATCACTTTTTTACTCTCCCCTCCCTCCTCTCTCCTTTCCTCCGACTTCTCGCTCCGTTTTTTTTTTCTCTTTCCCTTCTCATATACACTAGTACTCTCGCTAGCCCTTACGCTAGGTCTCGTTTTCCTCATGCGAGCTCCCGCTTCCGCGTTTCTCTGCGCAGTTCGCCGCGGCGAAAATTCTTTCAACCGACGATTATTTCGCACGAACGAAACTCCTTCGATACATCTGACGAAATAAAATTCTTCAATCTCGCATCTCGTTCGTACGAGTGACGACGCGCCGCGCCGCATCAGCATAGAATGAGATCGGTCACATGTTTGCGACGAATAGCGCGCCCGGTGATGGTAATAAAGTACGCCCGATAAAAAGAGCCCGGCGGGCTTTATTTTATTTCATTCAATTCTTCACCGGGCGACAACCGCCCTGCGGGGAATATGGAATCAAGTTGTTACGCCAGTGTCGGTATGCCGACGACTACGAGGATCCGTCGGAGGCCGCTCAGATGACGAGACGGTAGGAGAACGAGCGCAACCGCGATACTCTGCACATACTACGGGAGTCCCTCTCCTCGTTGTAACCGAGGAGGAGCAGGAATAGTGGTTTCTGCCAGGGGCGACTCGGGACACATGCCGCATAACCAAGTGGCGCGGCCACACGCGACCAGCTTCTCACTCGACTATCCTGTCCTTTTTCTGTCATGTGATCTCGTCACATCTGCAAACTACATACGGAGTTTTTGCCTATTTTCGAACCGTTTCGCGATACACAAAGCTTGAGTTTTCGCGAATGATAAGAGTATTTCGAAATTTTCATGTCAACGTGTTCCGAACATTCTAAAATATTGAAGAATTGCCGCACTGAAATTTAAGGTACTAATATTGCTTTACACTATAATTTGCAGATAGTTGAATTATTTTTTTAATCGGATTTTTGTGGAAAATGAAAAAAAATCAAACGGTCGAGAGAATTGGTCAACACGAGCTTCGGTTATTGTGTCGGACAAATGGAAACATCCTTTGACGGATCGAGCTAGAGTGTATATAATGTACGTATAGTCTGTATTGCAGTCACAGGACCACCCTCGCACGCGCCCTCGTGCCGTCGCACCGAAAGAGAGAACCGCGAGAATGGAGTCAGACCAATTGTGACGTTTGGCTTTTAGCCGCTCTCGTCCCTAGTGTCCCACATTGTTAGCTTGCGTTTACGAATCAGCGTGAAATTTCCTCGTTGATCTCTCGCCGCTGTGGCTCCAAGCTAGCTTATATCGATGTACAGCTGAACACAATCGAAACTCCCGAGTATAATCCACGGTATTTATCTCATTCAATACATAAACAATGAATACAAAAGAAAATAAATTATATGTATGAATAATATTTGTTATACACATTCTATGCACGGAGAAAAAAAATTGGTTCCCAAAACCAACTTCGGTGCTGGAATTAATATTAGTTTGTACAAGTAATATATTTTTTGTTGTTTTTTTTTTTCTAAAAAACGATTTTTTTTTTGCAAAAGGTAGCGAACGCGAGCTGGCTGTGAGCCGAGTTAACGAACCAAGCTTTCATTATTGTCGTGCTGAAACGAAAAAGAAAAGAATTACAGAGTTCGACGCTCTCAGAGATACGAGCTTTCGACACTTTGCTGCAAAGAGCTTGCGCGGAATTCGCAGCGACGAGAGAAACGAATGGAACGACAACGAGTCACCGCGAGTGCGAACGTTAAAGACATTCGCGAGTTTTATTCCTTTCGGAAAAATAAATCAATGGGGCAAAAGCGTTTGTCTGGAAGAAACGAAGCGCTCGGGGAACGCGTGAACTGGCGAAGAAGGATTCTTTGCCATTTCGGTGTACATCACCTGCCTTGGGGCACGCGTGGATGCTTTTGCGTTTTTTTTTCTTTCGTCGTTCGTTTTCTTCGATTCTCGGCATCTTTTCGTTTGGCATCGCATTCAAGATTTATTCTTTATTCGAATATACAGCAGACCGAGGTTCGGCACTTTAACGGACGATTACGCGGATCGTGGTCAGCTCGGACGATCGTCACGGTTTTCGGGGCGTGACGGACTGGCCGTCTCTGGCGATTCTATACAGAATTCTCCCCAAATGAGACGTTTAGACGGAACGTAGGTTGAACTTGGCTGGTCAGAAAATTGCGTCCCCCCTCGTAGTGGACCGCAGACTGCGTTCCTTCGTTCTACGTAGGTTACAACTATGCATACAATGACCCTGCAACGCGCAACGCCCCCGAAACAACGCACATGCGTTTTTCAGACTCAACGTAACAGCGAGTTCGAATTCATTCTTCTTATTTCATCTCCGCTCGTTTAGTAGCCAAGTTTTTTCACGCCCATTCGCGACCCTTTATCGCCCATTATTGCCGCTACCTTATTGTCCGAATTTTCAGTTTCGCCATTCGAAAGTCGTTTTCCTCTAGTTATAGAAACGTCAGACGCGTGCCAGCCGGGGACGAATTTTTCCAACGCGGCTTCGTTGCCGACACGATTTTTCTTTCATTCTTGCGCTTTGTACGCCCCCGAGAGAGAGAGCTACAATGATATATCCGACAGCTGCTCCAATTTTGACGTCTTTTTCTCGTACTTCTTTGGATTTTTTCTTTTATTTCTCGCCACGAATTAATCGGCGATGAGTCTCGTCTCTCGAGGGACAGAGGAGTCTTCGGGGGACGAGACAGTGTGGAATATTTCGATGCGGTTGACGAGGCCTGCGGCATATCTGGGAGCGAAGATGGGAGAAAAAAGACGGCAATAAAAAAAAAAGTCGTGTGCCCTTTCGACGGGTGCAAGGGGGGACGGGGACGAAAAGACAGTATGATAATATTTTTTTGGAAAACGAGCTCGAGCGCCGTGAACGAGAGGAAAAATGATTGGGGTGGCCGAGAACGACACACTCGCTCCACGCTTTATGCATTCCGTAGACGAGGCTCATACGTCGAGGAAGTTAGCCGTAGGAATTCACGCCGTTGGGAAGTGTTCTCTCCTGTGGGAATTCGGGGGGTGTATATAGTTTCCGCATACGCGCGAAGAGTATAACAGGGAATGGTTTCTTTGGCCCCCGTCGCTGAATCCTGAGAGCAGGAAGTGTCAGGAGAGCGCGTCTTGTCTAGTCGTAAGAGTCGACGAGGCCAATATCGCATCTGTCCGGCGACATCTCAACGTCATGTGCACTCAGGCGTTGCACTTTGATACTATTTACAGCTAATAATTCCTTATGGCGCTCGATAAGAGTTTTGGAACAAATTCATTCTTCTTTTGCTTTCTCGTAGAGGAAGCTTTGTCTTCATGAAAAATTCCGATTCATCACGATGAAATCTGATTAACTTACTCTCAAAAGGTTTCGCCCATGTGGAGTATTGTATGAAGGATTACCATCGGGTCATTAGAATTATTAGGCTCGAACCGCCTTTTTTTAAACTCACATTTC
Organism: Ischnus inquisitorius; assembly: GCA_963924025.1. Classification (NCBI taxonomy): domain Eukaryota; kingdom Metazoa; phylum Arthropoda; class Insecta; order Hymenoptera; family Ichneumonidae; genus Ischnus; species Ischnus inquisitorius. The sequence goes on along the minus strand of OZ001248.1, from coordinate 10,405,588 downwards.
ACGGCTGCCTTCTCCAGGGATCGTAAGAAATCTACGAGCTCGTCAGTCCCCGTAAATCAAGACTCTCTCGCGACGATGTACAGAAAAATCTATTTACGATTCGCGCTCGTTTTCCTTTTTTTTTTCTCTTTCTCTCGAATCGAATACATCATTGTTTCCTTCCCTCATACACAGTGGTGCAGCACATTGCCGAGTGTGAGGGGGTTACACGTACACCAGGAGAATCTCAGCCGCAGACGAGGTCGATAGGCCAGCGGTTTATTCCCGGCACGAGCGAGTACCAAACGCTTTTTTAAACACCGCCTCTATCCTCCTTCTCGTCGTGTGCTTATTTTTATTTCGCTCCGCGCACGCTCGCTCCGCAGAAGAGATGGTCGGAGAAAAAAAACCGTGCTCTAACTAGCGTTCAGTGTGTTGTACATACTGACGTAGCTCGCGTTCCTTTCCTATCCTCATTCTTCGGTGTAAAACTCGTAACTATACGAGAATGCTTGGCGCATAGCGCGCAGTTCGCTCGTACACATATAGCATGTGTTAGTGTCGCTTTGGCCTGGCGTCGAGAGCGGGGATGCAACAAACAAGAGACGACGATTGTCGCGTTTATTTTCGAGTCGCTCATTCTCCCTCCGTTTTTTTTTCTTTCATTCACTTTCCGTCTTCGCGAGTTACTCCGCTCATCGTCTCCCTCCCCTCCGCTTCGCATATTTTTCACGCCTCGAGAACTTTTTCCGTGGCAATTCTTCGCATTTCGCATCAAGCAACGATTTTCCTTGCATCTAATTTCCTCTTATTCGCGATTTTTGTTTTCTTCATCGGTGCTCGTTGCGCCGCGAGAGAGATCGCAGCCTCGTCGTCGATGGATTCACGGACGATTAGATAGATTGATACAGCCGACGAACGGCTGATCAACCGAGGATTAATTAAAGTTCGCGCTCTTTCTCTTGCTCGAATCATCTATCAAACAACGCGGCAACGTGACAGCCTAGATCTTCGTACGAACGCTCTTCCTCTCTTGCTCTCGCTTCCATATATTTCATCGCGCTGCTTTAATTACGTTCTAAAGGAGTTTGCCCCATTTGCCGGTTAAATTACGCGCAATATTACCGTTAGTTGCTCGAATGGAAAATTATATTGAACCAACGCAATCGTATGTTTCGATCTCGACGTAAGTGAAATTCATTAATAACTCCCAAGAGTCGCTGCCATTGCAGGCAAAAATGATCTATATTTGTTCATAGATCCGAGGGATCGTTCGAGATCGGCGATAAATCGAATCTCATATAAAATGTCCTTCGGTCTCGTGATTTCGGAATCAGGATCAAGAGAGTATTCCCGTGTATCTGCCAGTAGCCAGTCAGTGTTACGTACCCAGCAGAGAGAGTCAGAAGTCTCGCCTGTTAGTTTCTTCGTCGCCGGCGGCTCCGGTACCCGAACGGTTATTCCCCAGAGCTCGCTTTTCTTTTACTTTTTCCAAATGAACTGACAGTTAATCGATAGACGCCGCCTCTCCCCATAATACGACCGCGATACAGACACCGCTCTCTCGGTACCCATACTTGCTTACCCGGTAGACGCGCGTACGCAACGACGATGCGCTATTCGTTCTTCTTGACGTCCTTTTCCACCCTATTTTTCCCTTTATTTTTTTTCCAAGCACGGAACATTTTTAATACAAGCTTGTATTACAGTCGATGGTATTCAACGCAAGCGAGCACGGAGTTGTCAATAAGTAACGGGGTATCCGCGGCAGCAGTGAGCATTACGGGACAAGCGCTAAACCGGCCGGATGGTAGTACAAATAGACGATGGCAGAAGCCACTTGATTGATAGATCCTCGACGTAGCCCGTGTACCTTCTTGTGTGTTGCACATGTTTAATAAGCATATGCGAGGATACCGCTTACAGCTGTGTACCGTACGATCCTTCTATTCGTTCTCATCTTAATCCTTTCATTGCCCGTAAGTCGTGACCGTCGGTAGTTGCATGAATCTTTCGAGATTACTATAATAGGAGACTTCTCCGATGGCCTTATTCGAGACGTCTCGGAGAAAATCAGATAACCAATGGCAACGGGTCAGCTCGGATTTTAGAGACATGCGTTACCTGGCTTATTTTTTCACTTTGCTTATGAAAATTCCATATGTTGCTGACGAGTGTATAGAGCTTTTTTTAAACATTTTTCCATGGTTGTCGCTTGAATCGTCGACAGCTTCGGGTGTGTCAAATGGCCCCGGTTTCTCGTATAAAACTATTATTACCACCTTTCGCCTATGATAGGGGTTTCCACGACGTCCAACTGCATTCGTAACATTCTCACGAGGTCTTCAACCTTTGGATCTTTCATGCGTGCCACTGTACTGAATTCAATTGCACCGCATGCGGGATTCCCATCAAAGATGCTAGATTTTTATAGGTCAGATGTGCCGCTCTTGCCTTCATCGTGCGTTCTCGCTGGCTGCGCTTCGTTAATCTCGCATGTGTCGAGCACCACGCGCCCGGCAACTGTATGAAACGATCAGTGGACTCGATGAGAGTCATGTAGCTCTCGTCGTTCAAGAGTGAACGAAAGCCCGAGTAAAACGAACGAAGCGACGGGGGAACACGAGGATAATTGAGACTGGTGGAGCTCGGCAATTGTCGTGGTCTCGTGTCGCCACCGAACGACGGGAATACAGAAGACCGTGTCGACAATATGAGAACTGCCCGAGGTATATATCGCCGAACGAATCTCTCTCGTTTGGCATGCGCATCGACGATCGTTCACGCAGTTGCGGGCTCTTCGGCGAAGGAAGGAGAAGGACGAGATAGGAAATGAGGATAGAGGGAATATAGATCGAGACTGTTGCTAAATGCTGCGGTCCATTTAGGTGGTCCTCAATTGGAAGGGACCCCGTCGTCCATACGTGTCACCAAGCAGCCGACTTAAGCTCTTTGTCTGCCAATTTGGCTTTAAATTACGGGAGAGCAACAGACCGAACGGCCGACGGACCCGCGGTCTATTTAAGTACAAACGAGAACCCCGAAGATCGAAGCGAGTTGGAACGCCTGACCAATGAAAAGGACCAATGGAATATTCAGTTCGTTCAGCCTTTGCGCTCAAATAATGTAAGAAGGAAGGTGTCAGAAATGTGCAATCTTCAGGTTTTTTGGATCAGTTGACTTGAAATAGATCGGAATGAAAGGCTAATGATAAGAGAAGCATGTGATCGTTCTGAAACGAGACTCTCGCAAGGTGGAGTTCGTCAATTCTAGAAGCGTTGTAGAGGGGGTTGAACGCGCGGAATGTAAGATATCGCGTTGCAAGTGTAGCCACGCGTACAGCATCACAGAGAGAAGAAGAAGAAGACGCGTCTCTCCGCAACTTTGCGTAACTTAGCCTCGAACGATGGGTGATAGAGAAGAAGAGCCCAGCGGTAACTTTAATTACAGAAGTTCGCTGAGCGTCTTGGGTTATTGTCTAAGAACTCTTGGTCGCAAGAAAGTATATGCTCTCTTCGCCGTCTGCCGTGTGCGAGAGATCTCTGGCTCGCGACGAGAGGGGGTGGCGAGCGAGAGAAAGAGAATCTTCCGCGACGTCTCCCGGCCACCGCGGTGCAAAAGTTTTCGCGCATCTTGGGAGAGACAACTCCTAGCTCGCTCGGCCGCGACGACCAGATATGATTGTTCGCGGCCTTCTCAATGGCAACGGCGGAGCTTTCGCAACGAGAAACTATGGAGGACAACGCAGAGCCGAGGAATTGTCATCTTACCGAGAAACTGGACTCCGGAGAGGCCAATAGGCATTAAAAAAACTTTCGTATGAATAGACATCGTAACCGAGTTCAAATTTTTCTCAACAGCGATGAAACTCGCCGCTGATAGGATAGAGATAAGGATGACTGCGACACTCGGTAGCGCGAAACGCGAATGAAGCCTCGAAAAAAGGTTCGAATCACATCGAAATCGACTCTTCGTTTGATCTTGATTTTATGCAGTATTTCATGGAATTGTTCGGCCCACCGCATTCCTCGACTCAAGCTTGACTTCGATTTTTTCATCGATAAGAATTACCGAGCTATCAACCCCTATGATCACGCCATTCGATGATATTCGCGCGAAGTACGAACCTCCGCGTGAGATAAGGCAAAGACGCGCAGAACCGAGATAAGAAGGACCCTCGACAGAGTCGAAGATTTCGTTAGTTTTTTTTTTTTACACAGATTCAGCGATCCCCACGGGGGATAGCGACTTGCGTGGAATTTTCCCTCGAATTGTGTGAAAACCGACTTGTTTTTTGGAATTTCTTTTTCCTCGCCTCTTTTGTTACATGCTTGCTGTGCGAGACTTCGGTGCGTCGACTCCGATGACTCCCGATTGCAGTGTGTCTCGGAGCGATGCAACGGCGAAGCAAAACCGAGTACGAACATCCGACGAGATTGAATAGAGAGAAAATCTCTCGGGGTCTCTCCGACTCTCCTTCTCGTCTGGGATTACATTGGATAGTCACTGGGCGGAGCGTGGAGGCGGCGGAGGCGGAGCGTACACGACGACTTTGCGAGAGAGAAAGAGCTTAAGAGCTACCGGAGAGGCGTACGCGTGATGTATCGACGGAATTCTGAAGTGTAGTATAAGAAGTCTGCGCTCGCGGCGGTTTTGTACTTGCTGTTGCTACTGCTTTGCCCCGTTCGCCTCCTTCGCCGTTATAGTATACTTCGAGTCTTACCGACGGTGGGTGGTGTCGAGGTAGAGGTGGCTCGAGAATCCACCTCTTCCTCGTGCTATAACGGCGAACTCGCGACTTTTTCCCCTTTACTGCCAACCCGCCACCGCCCTCGCCACCCCACCTCGGAACCCTTGGCCTTTCGTGCTCTCCAGACGTCGGGGTTTATCCCTTCGTGATTTTGAATGTTCGAGACAAAATATGTTATCGAAGCAGCGAGCGTGCTCTCGAAGTTTACGATATTCCCCGTGATTTTTTTTCCAGGCCAAGACAACGTTATAGATTTTTTTTTGATTTTTTTTCTCGATTCTTTTATATGATTCACGAGATTCTCACGGCGACTTGGCGACCAACTACAAATCCTGTAATATGGATTTTTCTAGGAATATCAGTATAGTTTTTTGGCTAAGTTACGCAAAAATAACTATAAATGTAAAAACACCTGGTGCACGGGAAGCTTTTGCACTCTTACTTCGGAAGGGACCTTATAATAATTATTATGAATATTATTATTACTAACTCTATAATAGTATTCGTAATTATACTCATCTCATTGCAAATGAAAACAAGAGCAATAGTCTTGATAGGCATGGCGCCACTTCCCGGTTCAAAATCGATGTAATTCTAATGAGGAGCAAAGACTAAAGCTTTATTCCGCAGCGTAGCGCGGGACAAAGTGTGAGAAACTTGAAGGAAAAAAAAATGTCTCTACTTTTCTTCGCCCCAAAGGACGGCAATCTCGTGGGCGCGTTTCGTGGCAGGGCGCCGATGTTTAAGGGTGCGGTTTTATAGTATCCATGGCGCAGAGGTCAACCCGGTCCGAGATACATCAAGGCCACGTCCGTGCCGATGTTCCCTTCTGCCTTCGAAGCTCTCTCGGGCCAGCGTAACGCGCAGCCACCGCCAGCCCACGACGCTATCCCTACACCCGTCTCCCTTCATTGATGGATCAGGGTTTCTTCAGCGCCTGCGGTCCTCGCCGTTCATCCATCCGTTCAGCATACTCTCATACCGCTTCGATTTCTCATTTTTTTTCTCTCGTTGTCTCGACTGCGAAATCGTTCTTGTCGGAAATTGTCGTTAATTCAAACGAGTCCCGCGCCACGTCGAGCGCCTGAAATCGAATGCATTTTATGCGGAAAAGTGCGAACGGCGACGCGGAGAGCGGACAGAACGCGGCAAAGACAAGCCAATGTATCCCTCGTTTAATCAGTTTTCCAACGAGCTCGCGGCGAGCTCATTCCTTTTTCTCGCCTCAATATAAGAGTGACACTGTCGCGAGTCGCGAATAAGCCAATGCTCCACGTTTCGTCGTCAACCCTCCCGCGCGCCGTAGCAAAAGCTCATCGTTCAACGTACGCGCCGGACCCGGTGGTAACGGGCACAAAGAAAGGAAGCAGAGACGGAAGGCAACGAGAGCTGACGAGGGCGAAAACCGCGGAGAAAGAACGTGAAACGATAAGACAGAATAAAAAAAAGAGTAAAAAAAAATGAAGCATATTTCCGATGGCGAAGGTATAGGTCTCGTCGCTGAATTATTATAATGCACGAATCACCGCGGCGAGCCGAAGCGGAGCATAGAGAAGCTCGGGTTTTGTACAGACCCGCGCGAAGCTCGAGTATCGAGAAGCCAACAAGCCTCGCCTCTCGTATACGTTCGTTCGTTCGCTCGCACGTACGAGCGCGTCAGTATATCAGATGGCATTTCGTTGTATGTTTCACATCTCATTGAAACTCTCGGGGAGGGCTTCCCAACCTCCCGCCCGCCTCATAGAAAAATGTCACGGGAATATATCGGAAATTGGAAAGCTTATTCATATTTTTTTTCGATACCGCTCACGGGCATCACCGAGAGACGGAAAGAACGAACGAGCGAACGAGCGGAGGAATGTTTTCAAGAGTGTGTGTGCGCGCGTGCGTGTGTATACGGCGTTATGTGGATGGGTTTTGCCGGTAGAAGGAGTGATCGCAACTGCGGGCTGTACAGAAGAGAGCACATTCATTTCGCATACCTAATACCGCGTGGCATGGAACCGAGAGACGCGTGACGCGGGATATAGGAGAAGAGACGCAGAGGGCGAGGGAGCATTCATACACGTTTCATTTCTGGTGGAAAAGGCTTTTATATCGGTAGTCGAGCGTTATACACCGTATTATACATCGCAGAATAAACGTGTACAACTACAAAATATCTCTGTGTGTGCGTCATGGATATAGTAGACGTATTATGGGTTTACAAGAAAGGGGTGCATACCCGATACTCCGATATTTAGTACGGATCTTTCAATTTCCACGCAACCCTCGACGGCGAGGCCATCGAGATTCGTGCAAAAATTCGACTATCGTAGTTTCGAGAAAAATATATAACGATGCCTTCCATGACAATAATTCGTGAGAAAAAAATCAAAAAGTCTATATTTAGTTAAGCAACATTTGGGATTTGTAACTAATCTTCGCTTTCTCATAAAAAAAGCTTTGCTTTTTTGCTTTTTTTTCCTGACTACACTTTTCCGACTACACTAAAATAACCATATTTCATGCCTGTAACGCGGGTCGAACATTACCGATTCTTGACCACCGAGAGAAAAAGTAGTCGAACGGGAGCAAAAATGCTTCTTCTCAGGGAGGAAGAACACAATATATTAAATTTTATTTACAAGCAGACTAATTAAATGAAAAATGTTATTGGAGTTTCACGACGAATCTGTCAATAAATACAGAATTCATCGAACACTGAGCCGTTTCTGAGTATAATGAGGAAGTAATTTGCACGATTATACTTCGCAACCTGTTTGAAAAATGCTTCGATGCACGCAATTACAATTTTTTGTGGCAGTCATTATTTCGAGTTGTTTGATACAAAAAAATGAATTAAAAAAATTCAACATGGGAGTGAAACGCAGCGAACCGGATTCGATTAAACGCGTTTTTATTTTTTCGCGTCAATTGCAGAACGAGCTGGAAACGAATGAGGGGAATGTTTGCTTGTTCTGCCGATCGTTCGGGTTGATGCGTCCTGTTGGTGCGCCGTGTAACACCGTATAATAAGCCGTGATGCACGGGAAGCTGCGCTGATGTGGACGAGCAGGCTGGTTACTCCCGTAGGGGATGCGTGGTCGCGTGTTGCACCCATCCCCGTCGAGTACAGCGGCTTGACACACAGTAACGCGGTTGGAAATTAGACACGTACGTTTCATTTCCTGGTGGCCGAGCGACTGGGACACTTCCGTCGTGGCTTGATGCCCGCGGGTTGAGAGCTTCAAATATTGGAAATATATCGGGGATGAGAGCAACGGCGAGCGTTCAATTTGCTGGGAGATCCCATCGCTCGTTGGAGCAATGGACTGTCAAGCTGGGGGGGATTTTTTAAAAGTCTGATCAACGATGAACGAGACTCGCTGTCGTGTACTCGCGATAACGACTGAACTGAAATCGCCTGTTTCACAAAAAATTTCACTCGCGACGAAGAGGTCGAATCGGAGATCGGCAGTCAATTAGTTTTTAAAAAGGTTCATAGAGCAAAGATCCGATGTGTCCAAACAAATTAATATCATTTAAAAAAAATTATTTTCACGACTCTTTTTGTTCGCGTTAAGTTGAAAAAAATTAAATTAATTGAAATGATCGAACAAAATTGGAGAATTAAATTCAATTAACATATCGTTTACTTTGTAGCCTAACAAAGCGTCTTTCCTGGAACCCTGCCCGTAGAATTAATATAGCTAGCTTTGTAATTAATTTTTTTAATATAGCAAGCTGACAAATATCCTTAAATCTTTCAAATCTGAAAGTATCTCAAGATCCATGACGTATGGGTAATCTCGAAGAAAGGAACGAACGCAAGGCAATGACGCCAAGCGATATCTCGATATATACAGCCCAAATTCGCCGGACACACTTTCTCTCGATTCTCTCCCGTTTCTCATCGACCGCGAGAAAAAATAGTGACGCCTTCGATCAGTGAAAAGGGAAGCCGCTACTCCGAACCGGTCCGAGGTTACACGCGTGAGTGGGAGTGAAAGAACGAAAAAAAAAAGAAAAAACGATGGAAGCGAAGTGGATAAAAAGAGACGAAGGGTAGATGCGGAGGAAGGAGTCGCGAGTGTGTTCCAGCCGGGCGCAAGGGAGCAATTCCCTTAAATGCCCTGTCGCCCGCAAAAAGCACTCCGTCTAAAAAACACCCTCGGTCCAGACACGTTCACGATCGTACCGAGTTTCCATGTGTGTCTGAAGCACCCAGTACGACTGGCGGTTGTGGCAGAAGAATCAGAAGGAGGATCAGATCCGCAGATCCTACCACTCAGTCTATTGCCACTCCGGCGCGTCTTCCTTCTGCTCTGCGGCCACCCCAAACACCCCCGGTGTCCTCTCACGCTCACGAATTATATTAGTCGACTTTATGGGCCTCGATAAAGTGCACAACCGTCGATCTCAAACGTTGCCGGTGGCTTTTCGACGCTTTCATCGCGTATAAGGCACAGCACGCGTGACAAAACCCTCGTGTCGAACGACGCCGCGGAACGAAATGTTTCAGGGATGAGGAGAAGAGTGAAAACGCTATAGAGAAATATATTGCTCTCCTGTTGCGGTTACGTGACGACCCAACACAGGAAATCACGATTGCGAATCTCAGTAAAGCTGTCAAACGAGTAAATCGCGACTGGTGTCAATGATCGAGACGCGAAACGCGAAAGATAAACATAGCCATGACACGATTTTTTTAAACATAGTTATTTCTTAACACCTGTTAACCTCTCGAAGCATGATGACGCATGGCACGATTCTCGAGGCATAATGTTTTTTTGACGAAAAAAGTTGGAAAGTATTTGAAAAAGAAAAGTGGCGCACGGAGTTCTGGATCTTTTAGGATTTTGAATAAATTTTGTAATTCTTCATCGAACCCTCTCAAAAACAATGCGCGTTTCTACCATATATTAGAAGTAAGTTACTGAGTTTCGAGGGCTTCAATCGATTTTTGACGGAGACAATTTCTTTTTTTGTAGCTAAAAAGTAATTCAACCATCAACCCTCATGCGATTATTTGATGTTAAGTTTTCTGATTGTGTTCAGAAAACGCCACTAATATTAGATATTGTAGGGGTTCCAGTTTTATATTTTCAGAACAAAGGTTGATAATAATATTTTTTTTAAATCGACTTCCTTTTAACGGTCCTAGTAATTTCTTTTCCCAATAAAACGACGTAACACGCTGCTTGACCTGAAATTGCCGTACTCCTCGAGAAGCGTGCAAGAAGCGAAACGCTCAAATGACATTCTTCCCGTTGTCATGGATTGGATCGATTTTGTGGGATAGCGGTGAGGCAGGCACGTTCGATCGGGATGGGACGAGTTCGCCGAAGAGGATGATCCGTGAGGCCCGGGCCATAGGCCGAAGACGTTTTCCTCCTTTTCCTCGAGACACTCGGGATGAACCACGGGCATCGCGAAAAAAGGAAGGAAAGAAGGAAGAAATGGCAAGTGTCAGAAGAAAGGAGAATTCGCGACCGAGTGAAAGCCTGAGAGGCCTCTCAGAGGCTGCTGAAGCTCGGGATATACAGCTGCAAGGCCGAACCGAGTATCGGGGCACTCACCGCCGCGCGACAAACTCCAGAGTGGCGACAATCACCGCATCTCGTCTGGCAAAAACCGTTTCCCGGATACGAGATAAGAAAAGCGAGACTTTCGCGATTCGTCGTGTGAACAATAAAAATTGCAGGAAAAAAAAAAAATTCAATCGAGACTAAAAGAACAAAAGAGTCGATCGTTGCTGATAGTACAAATAATTCCTCGATAACTAAAAAGTTAAAAACTTCCAACCCGCCGTTCTTCGTTGCGGGTCGAAACTTCGTTATTACACCACCGATACATATAACTCACGGTGAAAAAAACTTCTCCGTTCGTTCGAACCTCTTTCCGCCCCTTAGCCCGCCAATATCGCAGCTCTCTCGGATATAAAAGCAATTTTATTTATTTATTTGGAATCGATGAAGGCGTAAAGCTCGTCACGCGTCGTTAGCTCTGCGGCCGCGGTGAAGCTATACGACTCTCTTACCCCAGAGCGTAAACCGGCAGTTATTGGATGCTGGATTCAACTGAGAGCTAGACCTTCCCCCGTATCGCTGACGTACCGCGACGCGATCGGGGAACGTCTGCCTCACTTTAAAACGCGTTACTTTGATTGTAATACCGCTATTCAGAACGGAACGCTATCGCCATGGCCTCTTCCTCTTTCGAACACCCCGCGCTCTTACAACCACACGTACACCGTTATCCACTACGCTCGTTCGATCGTTCACGACGGCATTCACTCCCCCGCAGTTCGTGTACACACAAATGAAGGGAAAGACAGAGACACTTTGACTCGCCTTCCGCACGCCTCACCCAATGTCGCGGCCAGATAGGAGTGTACGAGAGTACGAGAATCTCGCAAAGACGCGAACGAGCCCTTATCGCAAATGACTGTTTCCTCCGAGCACAAAGCCATTTAGGGGCCTCTAACGGCGTCATTCTCAGCCTTGGCATCCTTTCGCCTCGTTCCTCTCCAACGCGAACCCAGCGAAAGTGCGAAAACTTACGGGGCATCCAAACGACTATAACATTTGTACTAATCGCGCGGATCGGACTGCACTCAGAAATGATTCTTTCAATTCAAATTATAATTTGGTGAATCCGCTCGCCGTATTTTTAAAATTAAGAAATTATTAAAGGAATTTATTCGATCTGGATTCAAAATTAATGTTAGGCGATTTTTGAAAAAAGATTAATAGAATTTGATGCGGATTTCACAACGTCGATGAGCTGCAAGAGGTTGCATCGTTGTAACTAAGTATAGGGATTAAAATTTTGATTCGTCGGGTGAACGAGGAATTTTTTTAACCCGAGTTTTACCAGGTCACGAAAAGGGCAAAGGGAAGGGCTGTGAGAGATATACAGATTCGGAGCTTTGAGCGAGATGTTCGTAGTAACTGGATAAAGAATATATACATATACATTCGGAGAAGCTACGTCGTGCTTTGAAAATTATTTATGGGATGTGTCAAAATCCCTCTGGACCCGGGGCCATATCCTCGCGAGCGCCTCCACCTCTGTTGCGTCCTACGAGCGTCGCGACGCCGCAAGGCTATCAATTACACGTTGGCTTACACACTCGAGTTCGCAAGGACGCGGCAAACAGTAGCGGCCACGTGTACAACGAGTTGCTAAAGTATCTCATCCTCTGACGCTTCACTGTCTCACTATCGTGGCTCGCACAAATGTCTACCCGTTACAACAACGTGACTCGATTTTGATGCGGTCGAAACTATCCTGCGCGCACTCCCGCGTCTCTGTCATAGATAGTCTGACGGGCCCGGAGGACCTCTTTGACATGGAACCGATTGGGAAGAAAATCCATCTATAATAATGCTCCGAGTCTCTGACAAGTATGAGGCAAGCTATCGCAGTATTGCAGTAAAGATAAACTATGCAAACTCCATTTCGTAATTTAAAAAAAAATAGTAGGTAATGTTTACATGCTTTTGGTTGCCTATGGAAATAAGCTACTAAATAATCTTTTTTCATGAAGCGTATGCCGAAGTCCTTTTTCACAATGTTTTTTAAATAGACCAATATGCCGCGTGCATAAATGTTTTCGTTCATGCAACAAGCACCGAGCCACATTAACAAAGCGACACTCATAAAATTCTGCGGCAATTAGTCTAACATCGTATCTGTCCGAAACCATTGGCAGAAGACTATACACATCGAGGTTGAGTGGATCATCACTCGGGGGCCAGAGTTCTCCCGGGTGTATAGCCTCGCAACAGATAGAGGCGACAGTTAGTCCCACACTCGGTGATTTATGTTTGCCATACATTACCCAAACGAATAATCCCACGAAAGGGTGCACACACACCGGACGCTCGCACCCCGAGCGCGCAGAATAGTTCGGCGCTGTACTGTCTCTCCCCCGCCGTCCGACTGATGGAAACGATCGCGTGTGCATGTATAACGCCGCCAACGACCTCGAACCTGCACGCAAACACAACCCCGCGAGCGTTCCCGAACACATTCGGACGGTCCGCGAGGGCGTTCGTCGCGCTCGTCCTGATCACTCTATTTGTTTCAATTAAAAGCTATGAGAGTGAGTTCGCAGGTCCCTCTCCGACGAAGGGAGAGGAGGGACAGTTCAGTGAATCGCCAGCAGCAACGAGAGACAGCAAATTAGTTATTTGAAACTCGACACTCCGGCCACGTAGTTAGAGACCCGTGGACAATCATTGCAACGAGACGATTGCGGCAACGGGTTAAAGCTTTCCAGTGATACAAGTAGCTCCTCTATTGTACTTTTCTTTCTGCAAATCACTCCTTTTTCAGATACTATCTACTGTTTTTTTTTGCCACGGTGCGTTGCTCGTTTTTGCACTCACCGAGTAGCAACTTTTGCGCGCAGGGTTTTTCTTCCTTTTTGTTCTGTCCCGTCGACAAAAGTAGGTGCATACGCGCGTTCGAGGTCGAGCATGCCTCGACGCACGCATCGACGAACGCGCGATAGAAGCAAAGAGAGCAAACGAGTCGGAGATATCGCGATACAGAGGAGGCGAAGAGGCGAAAGGAGAATGATTTATGCAGGTGCCTCTCGTTCTCTCGTTGAAGCATAATTCTAATTATGCAGAGTATCCTATTGCAGATTTATGAGGTCGCCAGCTTTCCCTCTCTCCGCCTCGTTCGTACTACTACGAGTTATACACGAAATATATATAGATATATATAATTTCAGTTATTATACGAGAAGCGCGCGCGTTCACCCTTCTCTCATTCGAGCTCTCGATCCGCAGTGTCCCGTTCGGGCTCCCTGTATATGTTGAGCACGGTGTAACAGCAGATCTTTCGCTCTCTCGCTCCCTCTTTCTCTTCGACTCTCTCTAGCCGTCCCGTGCGTGCGCCCGGCTCGGCACTCCATTTACATATGAATTAAACTATTACACGCTACGACCGACGACGGGGCTCGTCGAGCGCGCGTGCTCGACGAGCCCGCGGCTAAACTTCACGCACTCGTATGTTGTGCCCGCGAGTCTCCCTCTCTCCGGCGAACGAATTCACTGCGCGAATCTCCCACAGATTATTGTCGTCTCAATTTACAATTCCGTGGTCCGACGAATGAATTAATTAACCCGTCGTCGACACGGTCAAGATGCGATTTTTTTTCTATGCGATATCTACAATTTTCCAAGATCCGTTTGGGAACTGACCAATTATTTGGTCATTAAAAAAATGCCTTCAAAAATACCGATGAATTGCTATTTGGTAATTGAACAACAATTATTTTTTATAAATATTTTTGTTTATCAATCAATTTTTTTTTCATAAAAAAATGTTCCAATGCGATTCGCGTTATGAATGCATGCGACTCAAAGCTAGTAACGGGCGGCGTGAATTATTCCGTTACTCCCGGGAACGAGCCCACGCCGACAGCAAGTTCGACCCTCTGTGTATACGAATCTCTACGTGTTATACCTTTTCGACAACGCTAACACTCCGGCGGTGCTCGATGTTCAACCCTTTGACTCTAACCGCGGGATAAGTATAAAGTCCCCTCCGGCACTAATGGAGAGCTCGTAAATGTTTAATCTCTGGGCTTTAGCGGCCACAGCGAAAATCACCTCAACGGCCCATGTGTGCATCGTCGAATTGTCCGCGCTACAGTAGTTGACGAGTTTTACAGACGAGAACGCTTCGATTCAAATTGATTATTCCCTTTTGAAAATTGTCATGTTCCCTGTTGAAAATTTCATTCACTTCGGATTAACCGATTTGGGTTAATCCAATTATTATTTTGAAACATATGTTATTCGCGTTTTCGGTGTAACAATTCATTGTCGACTCTGATGTTTCATCGTTGTCTTTGTAAAAGCCATCGGCATAACGTACGTGTGAAGAGAATAAGGGTACAGTGAACGCGGTATAGACATAATCGATAAGCAACATGGCTGGACTGTGCACAGTAAAACACTCAGCGCTATGTTTAATATTTCACGGGACGAGGTAATGCCCGCTTTTCCCTGTCGAGAATGTGCTCTACCGCGAGGGAATGGGGGCCGGTTAAAGTCCTCGCGAGGGACAAGGGTGGCATCCTTCCGCGGACCAACGCGCTGTAATGTTTCACGGTCGTGTTCATCTCTTTAACGGTTCTTACATTAATTTTTGTGGAATTTCTTATTTTGTTTACAAAACCCGCACGCAAAATCAATAAGGTTGCAGCCATTGACTCACAGTTAATCCTTTGTTTTCCTTAAGGCGATCTGGCAAACCAACAATGCCCCTTTGGTAACAATTGGCCGTTTTTTCAACTATTTTTTAAATAGTTGTTCCGGCATCGAAAAGCCGGTTCTCATACGTTTATCTAATGTCTATACAAACCTAATTTGATTCTGCTCCTCAAGGCAACTATTCCGGGAAAAATATAGAAGGCCATTCGATTACCGACTGAGTCTGTGCCTCATCTTCTTCATGAGAAAAATAATATCCTCCCACAAAAGAGGACTAAGATTTAAAAACAAAATAAAAATGTTATCGAAATTTCATGAATATTTTATAAATTGTCAGATGTTTCGAATCGTAGCGTCGAGGGATTACGATAAAATATCGTTTCGAAAGAACGAACGCGATCTCTATCGCGAAACCGACCCGCGTGCTCTCGTGTTCTCGCGATAAAACCGGTGAATATGCATACATTTATTATCACGAAGATATCGGAATGGGGCATAGAAATTGGATCGTAGTTGAAAGCGAGATGCCTAGCGATGCCGGACTGTTCTAGAGGGCAGTTAACCGTTCGTTAGGTCCGGTGATCAAACTGTCTGTAATGGTTCAACGTCGGGATGGGTATCAAGAGGGCAGGGGGCGTAAGGGGTGGAGTGGTATAGGATACACGAGGGCCAGAGAAGACACAGGGAACAGGAGGGATGGGATATGGCGAACGCCTGTGGTCTGGCCCTGGACCCTTTCGTACTAAACCACTCCATGCAGTGTCGTACTAATTGCGGCCACGGATGGCGGTTACCGCTTCTCCTCGTGCTTAATCCCCAGTGGCGCGGAGTACGCACACCCGCAATGCCGGAGAACTCGCGGGGGGGCTCTTATCCCACGGGCTCGAAGCGAAACACCAACGCTTTACGCCTGTGGCCATCAAAGGGTTACACACCGTAGAGTCGAACTTATGTATAATAGTCAGGCGAGGACCGAGACCCCAAGACCGCGAAACAGCTCTCTCTCCGCAGCCAGCCCATGGGGGCTACCAGACACACACACACACACACACATTTCAAGACGCTATCGGCTCTCTCTCGCTCTCCGTCTATGCGCCCTTCGTGCGGTAATTAGGCGAGATTGATGCGCGCAATTAAAGAAACCTGCGGCGAAAAGGACCTTTTGCGGCCTCTGCCCGCGTGCTCTTCACGAAATTCTCCACAGCTTCTTTCTGTATGTTTGCGAAGACAGTCTCGGTAACTGCGTTTGTCATTCAAATGAAACAAATTTAATATTTTTTTTTTGCATCGTGTTATTTCGAAGTTCCTTAACAATATTTTTCGTCACTTACCATTGATGTCCGATATTTTTAAATAGACTGATATTTTATATTTTTTTGAAAATACTTTTTAAGCTATAGAGAAGTCGACGGGTAATTTGACACATGAAGAAACGAATGGTAGATTGTTTTTTGCCCTTTTTCACGAAGAATTGCTCTCAATCGGTTCAACACGACAATACACTTTTCTCGAAGGCTTTTCCTTCCGCAAAATCCCCGTTGCGACGGCGAACCCCAATATACAGTGTAGAAAATACAGAAAAAAGAGAGAGCGAGCCACGATTTATGTGTGTAACACACGACGGGCCGGGAGAACGAAAAGGGAGGGCAAAAAAAATGAACGAGCGGGTACGCGTGTCCGCGTATCGTTTACCCCCTTATTTATTTCCGAAAATTTGAAAATTATGCCGCATTTAATACGGCCGTTCGTCGTATAGAGGCCGAGCATCGCGACCGTACCGTGCCCCCGTGTTTTATTCATGTCCGCAATAAATAAGAGCAAAGGAGTCTTTAAAGTGGCGAAGAGAACGGGGAGCTTGCGGTGAACTATGGACCAGAGACGGATATCTCTCCAAGGTTTCGCTCGCTATTACTTTATGCTTTCGCATAATACTATAATACTCCGTCGTGCCCACGTATCGTCGTCGACCCCTGTTTCTCGTTCTTTCACGCATGGAGCCGTTCATCATTTCCTCGTGATTTTTTTTTCCACCAAAAAATTTACAACATTGTTTCGTAATCGAGAGAAAGAATAATTGCCAGCGCAACGTCTCGAAAGCGTGCCAACTTTTGTTCCTCGCGACATTGTGCAATGGCTTTTTTGACTCACGTAAAAGAACGAAAGTAACACGAAATTTTTGACCCTCGTGATATATATCGACTGTTCGAAAATCGAGGTCTTCAACTGCACTCCCTCCCTTATATTTTTCTACTTCACAACCGCGGGGGCAGCGTTCACCGCAACTTTGAGTTATGGATACGTTTTACGATCCTCACTGACGCGGATCGAGCAGAGGGAGGAAATGCGGATCCTGTGGCTAAAATTCTCCTGTATGGGAAATCCGTCGGAATCCTGACTTTCCGTCGGGATTTAATACGTTCCACATAAATAATATTATTTTCTACGGTGCTGTGTCTCAATTCTTCGAGAGGTTCGATTCTACTGCTTTTTTTTCGCGGATCTTATAAAACATAATCGGTTCTATGTATTATCTCGTAATAATTCAATAAATAATTAAGCGATAATGCAATCAATATGCGCCAGTTCGGTCGCGGTTTCGACAATTCCAAACTTTCTTTAGACACAATGATGCATCACTTGTCTCCCCGCGTGACACTGTAGCTTATTAATTTTTGGCCCCACCTTGTCCACCGAAAGAATGATAAAATTAAGACGAGAGTTGAAACTGCACCGGGTATAATGTTCGCATATAACAGTGCGGTTAGATGAGCGGGAATGATTTTGCGCGTCGGAGGCGCACGGGTTCTCTACCCCGCCCTCTCGAACGCGAATAGAAGGAAAACGACGTCGGCCCTTGGCAGATGGTACCCGGGGGGATATCCTTTGGCGACGATATCAAGGGTTACCCATCCGCGCGCGCGAGCTCGGCACTTGGGGACATCGCGGGCGCGCTACGCCCAACGCACAAGTAAAGGGTAACTGATTCTAATCACACGCCCTCGCCATCGTGGTGGTTCTATAGTCGGCCTACTGTGCTATAACTCTGTGGCGCTATACGTAGCCACAGCTACGGATATGATGAATGGGCCAAGTGCGCCCTGACTACCGAATCCCCGGGACGCGTGTATATAGACAAGCCGGAGTGAGAGCCCAACAACCCTGCGCGCAGGTTATATCGCCGGTTCAGCCAACGAGCCACGGATACCCGCAGAACCGAGCTCTATGCGATATTAAAATCTGCATGATTGATCTGCCTCTCAGTGCAATTCGCCTCTCTATGCGAGTATTATATGCTTTTGGATGGATGCGCGCGGACGGATCGTCGTCTCTATGGCTACTGTAGGAGTCCTTCTATCGATACCTAACGAGATGATATCCGCAATGCTCCCCATGAGGTTTGACCGAATGTGCGCCACGCACATCGGCGCACCAAGTGAAATCCTATTAACCCTTTGACTCTCGATGGGACGTTGTCGCCCGTTTTTTAATTTTCATTATCAATTTTTGTGCCGCATAAAATCGTTATGATAAAATCGTGGAATTCTTGAAAACTGATGTAAATTTAGTACAACGATATGATAAATCATTTTTTTGGCCGTAAATTCAACAGAAATAGAATTCAGAGCAAAACTGTATTGCCAATAGGTTTGAACTGAAAAAGTACAGAAATCGAAGCGGCATCTATTTTCACTCTGATAAGAAGAACTTGGGCGAAAAATTGGCCATTGGGCGTTGTTTTGATAGAACTAGATTCACAACGACAAACCATA
Source organism: Ischnus inquisitorius (assembly GCA_963924025.1). NCBI lineage: Eukaryota > Metazoa > Arthropoda > Insecta > Hymenoptera > Ichneumonidae > Ischnus > Ischnus inquisitorius. The sequence continues at coordinate 10,386,872 of OZ001248.1, read as the reverse complement.
TCATTGAATACTCATGTAGAATAGATGCGTGAAAATAATGTTTGCTACGAATCCAATGAAAACACAATTCAATTCAGATTTTTCATCGATCTCCAAAGGGTTTGAAGCAGCGCGAAGGCAAGAGGCAAACGTTATTCTTTGCGTATCGCGATTTTGCTAAAAACGCCCTAGCCGATAAATCGGTAATCGAGTCTCCCATCCGACGCCGCAAACGCCTATCATCGTTCTCCAGTTGATATTCATTGAAAGCTGCTTAAAAAAAAAAGTCGCGCCAACGAGTATTCTCGTGCGTCGCGTGCCTGGGGATTTTTTTTTCTCGCGAATGAATCCCCGAAGGGATGAGAGACTAGGTGGGCAAAGGGGATTGGGCGTTGCCGTGTTTACAGAAGCGGATGCATCGCGAAAGAGAGAAATAGCGCGAAAGAACGACGAAACGAATTCGCTCTCGTTGTATATATCGTTTCAATTTAGATTGTGATCTCTCGATCGGACTTTCTTTCTCGCTCTCGCAACGCTCGCCAATAAAAACACGCGATTCTCCACACTCGGCTTCGCCGCGCGCTCTTCAACGTGAATTATGATGAACGAGAGATGTTCCGTATTAAAATTCGTTGCCGCGATTTTGTCGCTGATTTTCTCGTACCCTTTTGGCACCGCACCACTTCCATTATGCAATTTCGTTTAAACGAGTTTTCGGAATCAGCGATCGCACGAAATTATCAACGAATCGCTGAAATAAATGCAGACTCCAATCTACCGAAGCTAAACCAAAAAGCAAAAAAAAAAAAATGAGCAACGAAATTCGAATAATATACGATCGATGGGAGGATGGTCGTTTTCAAATAATTGTTCTCTCCCGTTTGAACTCGACTGTTATGCGGATTTTTTTTCGCGCGAGAATCGCGCCGGGACGCGCGAGTAGGGATGGGTGGTAATGGGCCGCGAAGCCACGAAGAAGGGTGTTCTCAATTGCCGGTTCGCGCTCTCGAGTCTGAGCGAACGAAAACGATCGAGACTCGGATAGGATCGAACAGAGAGAAAAACGCTTCGGCGAAATCCTCCGTTAAGGTATACAGAGGAGAAAAGGTATAGACGTTGAGGACGAAGGGCCACTTTTTTTCCCTTTCGAGGGTGAGACAAAGAGATCGAAGAGTCCGGGAGCGAGAAGAGAAGGAGCGGAAGAAAGGAGAGAGGACTGTTGATCCTTGGATAAGATCGCCAGGAGGAATCCGGAGACCCGAGGGAGTCGACGAGAGGTCCTGTGCTGGTAGAGGTGGCTGACTGCGTCTCTTGGATGTGCTCTCTCCGGTCGTCCATGGGGGGCGACGGAAAGGGGGAGATGATTCGGAGATATCGCCTGACATAAAATCCTTAAGGTTCAAATTTGCATGTTACAACTTACCGCCCCGTCCTCTCTCGTTCAACTGGCAAAACTCTATACCGTGGTGGCTCTCCTCGTGTAGAAACCTCCTCGTCGTTTCGGCCCTTGTTTTTCCTTACTGTCCCGCATCTGTGAGATTCTCTTTCTCTCCGTGTTCCCCACCATTTCGAAACGTCCTGTACCTGGTTTCTAGCTTTTACCCAATACCCACGACATTTACCACTGTTTCCAACCGCCTGTCCCCGTCGACGCTAAAGCTCAACCTTATCCAAGGCATTTTGAATGTAAGATTCTCTCGTCGAGACTCGCCCCTTCGGTCATTTCGAGGATTCAGCGCTTAAGCCATCTTGTTTATAGGCTGGATTTTCTCCCAACGCGCATCTACCCTGTACAAGCTACGCTCTCTTTCGCTACGGAGAAATCTCTTGCGCTACTGGAACTTGATAGTCCTTGATGGGCAACCGCCTCGGCCATTTAAAATCTCTCCCACTGTCCGAGCTCGCGCGAGCGGACCATCTTCCTCAGCATAAACGTATAGCCACGATAACTCTGGCCTAGGAGGGATTTAAGTTGCAGCTCTTTTTTTATCTTCTCTCCACGCGTCCGACGCTTTAAATCCACGGGGAATCGCGCGCGCGACAGAGAGTCACGGTTGGCACGTGTGCGCTTTATCGTTTCCGAGAAATCTTCGGGTCTCCCGATTATTCGGACGCACACTTTGGATTCTCGATGTATGCACGTCTATGCAGAATTCGATTCTTTGGCTTTCTCTCTCGACATAAAAGAGAGTTTGAGGAAAAAAAAAGGGACGAGCTTAACCCTCGCAGTTTCGCATTCGCATTGTCTCTTTATCCATCCCGTTAATCCAGTGGGAGAAACCATCTGGAAACGGGGTATTGGATCGCATTGATAGCAGTGTTAAGTGAGTGCGGTACTAATTGAGATCTCCCGGGCGTCGTGGGTTGGGTCATATATATGTATATACATGAGGTACATATACATATATACATCAAACCAACCAAGTTTCGTTGACGACGACTTCGACGAATAACGACGAGAGACTCGTGCGCGGCACGAGAGTCCCGTATACCATAGTGGCAAACAATAACTATTTGCTTAAGGCCACCCCTTCTGTTTGTGCAGGCTGCGCGGAAGCAGCAACGAGAGGTTGCACGATCGCTGGGTGAATCCTTTTGGGTACGACGAGCCTCGCGTATCTCTGTCGTCGCGGAGGCGGAGCAGATGAGTCTCGTTTGGTTACCGGGTTCGCCGAATACTACCGGCTTCATGATTACTCTTTTCTTTCCGTGTACATACATATCCGTGCAACTCACACGCGCGCGCTTGTCTCATGCCCGTTTCTCCTGCTCTCTGCACTCTCGAAGCTTCCCGACCGCTTTGGGTTTATGCACGCGAGAGCGAAAGAGAGAAAACGGAGCAACCGAGAAACGATGATATAGGAGAACCAGAGCGAGGACTTTAAATTAAAGGACGTCGCATCGCTGGCTCTAGCCAAACAAACTCACCGACCGAGAGAACGTTATTTGCTTACACCTCGACAAATTGCACCACCTTCCGTACGCCCCCCGCACACCCCCTGCACCCCCTTCGCGACAGAGTACTACACGCCCTCGAACTGATGTCTGCCTCTCTTGTACCACCAGCGTGTTTCGGATGTTCGTAATATACCGAATTTTCGTCTAGATTGTCAAGTACAAGAGAGATACATCGTTCGGCGAATAACAGAAGGGCCCATGTGGTTATAATTTAGATTTTCTTTGGGTCCTGATTTTTTTATTGAGACTCCTGTATGTTTGTCGGTTAGGCCGCATTCTCGCCGATGTCTTTTAACGCTTCTGACACCTTTGGCCGATGTCACAAGAATGGAAGACGTCGAGACGGAGAAGAAACACCGGCGAAACCGGCCTCGATAATAATGTTGCGCGCGTTTTGCGTTGCGGGACGAAATTGCTGCAATAATTACAAACTCGCTCGAGGACCCTTCTTTCAATCGTTCGCGCCTCGTTCTTTCAGTCGCGCATGATGGATCGACAGGCGATACTATGTCCCTCGTGTGCGTACACGCGTTACAAAGGAGGTCAAGCAGTGCCGGCAGATGCCGATTTATACACGACTCGATAACGCACTCGTCATTGCCAAAGATGTATATTCATCTCGCTGCACGGTTATTCCACAAGGATGAAACGAACGAAAAAAAGAAGAGGAAAAGGACGGAAAAAAAAAGATTCGACCTCAGAGAACCTCGCGTGTATGTTTCTCTTACGGCAGCGATGTTTGTACAAGAGAGACTCATGTTAATCTTTGCGTACGTGCGTGAGTGCGCAACGCGCAGACCCGGTTTTCTTCGCGTCTCTTTTATTCCTTTTCGTGTTACCTTTGTGAGAGTACCCTCGACTTGTGTGTCGCTCGCAAGACGTTTGCTTCGTTGACCGCAACGCACACCTCGAGCGTTCTCATTCGTTCGATGCTCGGCGCGATGTGCAGTTACAGCCGCGACGACCAACAAACGCTCGAGAGGCGAGGTCTCGAGATCGCGCCTCTCGATCGATCATTAATTATAGAAAAGACATGGATACGCGAGACGAAGAAAAAGAAAGATACACCGTGCGCTGAATAGGATTGAGTCGAGTGACCGGGAAGAGAGACGGATGGCCGACAAAACGCGGCAGAGTGTTGAACATAATGTTAAATGTTTCGTAGAGGCCACTATCTCTCTACGGATCTTTCGAGGCATCACGAAAAAGATATCTATGTACTTTAACGCTTTATCGATTAAACTCTCGCCGTTTGGCGCCTCTCATCGTGGACCGCGAAGCGCGAAAACTACACGACGAGTGGCAGCCCGAAATGACGGATGACTCTCGCCCGGGTAACACCCGATCCACTCCCGTGTAACCGCACACGGGCACACGAACGCGACAGAGAGAACACAGAACTTTTATTTTGCCCCCAACGACGACGGCCCGACAGCGTAACGGGCGTGTACCGCCCTCGCCCGATATCTGACGCAGTTATTTATCTCGCGGACGTGTATTATCGTTGTTTATTATCCGAGCCCTCGGTACATTTAACCTGCATCATTTTCGTTTCCCATTTTCTACTACTGCCTCGACGCTCTCTTTCTCTTTGTCTCTCTTTCTCACTCTCTGTCTGCGCTCTTTTGTATGGTTTCCCCGGCCCATTCCCATGCGACGACTGGGGTATACGTTTTTTGGCAAGAACGCGAAATGTCGCGATATTTCCGGTTACCGACTTTCTTATTATTTCCTCTTCGTTGAATCGCCGAGGATATTATTGTCGCATAAAAGTGAACGGTCAATTACTCGACAGCTACGCTCTTCCGTTCGGAGTAGATCGGATTTTTTTTATATTGAAAAAAGAAATAAATAAATACTGCGGGCAGATTGAATTGAGTAATGCGGCGCTAATGAGATTGTAGATAATATTTCTATAGAAATGTACAGCAACGTTACGGACTTCCCACGGTCGACAATACGTGAAAAAAAAGTCAAACGAGAAGTACGAATTCGGTGCATCTGTTCACGGATGTGTTTTATTGTTCATCCTCTCCGGAGAACAATGAGAAGTCATCGACCGCTCTGTACACGGTGAGGGCACGTGAAAATCACCCCGAAACACGTTCGTATCGTGATTCAATGTTCACGCTGAATTTATTATATCGCGGTTGCGATTGACGACGATTGGAGGCGATACCCGAGCGTCATTAGCGGCTTGTGAACAATAATATACAAAAGCGCAGGTGTAAAATCACGGGTATGTTTGATACACACGCGATAGGCGGGTTATGCGGTCTGGCATGGTAAACGAGCTGCGTACAACCGGCCCGGGCCAGATGGCCGAAATCACGATGCGTTCACACGCCGGTTATCCAGGAGTCCCGGGACTTCTACGCCCTCGCTCACGCTTACGGCAGGCCGATGATCGCTCGAACTGTTACACCACCGTGCCAATGCACTGCAACAGCCGTGCCTCTTCCACATTGGCTGCACCTGCATGCGAACGTCGCTCCTCGCCCACACCCTCGAACCGAGCTTCACGCACGACGGGCACGCTTCTAATTGTGCGATCAACTCTTTCCGAGAGTCCACTCGTTATTTCGCGGTTACGAGAACGAGACGAAATAACGAAAATTAATTCACGAAAGTCACTTCGCGTTACGGTCGGTCGCTTGATAATCGTTTTCACCCGGCGGCATTTTTTTCAACGGGCAATTCAAAATTTTTACTAATTTCATGGGTCGACGCGTGATTGCTGATTCTTTAAAATGTAATAGTCAACGGTCTGAAACTACGGGTTCGATACTAGCGAAACGTCGGATGTGACCCAACACAGTTTTTTTATCTAAAAAATTATATATTTTTTCGGAATAACTATCTTCTGACTATGTCAAGTTTATCTCTTTTATATTCAAATACAAACGGTATTGTATCGGGATCGTAACAGAAACGAAGACTTCTAAGAGTTTCTCCCAAGAGTATCGAGCCCAGTTTCGCACATACTTCAATGAAAACGCTAAAACGGGATAATTATTGTATCGATGAAAAAACAGGTCTTCGTAACTATAACGCGAGCTATAATTTTATTACGGTTCGGAAAGGTTCCATTGCGTGAAACTATCCGCTATAGTGTACAGAAGTGATAGATGGACAATCCGATGAATCTCCAATGGCATCTGCGGGAACCACAAATTCCCAGCGTGACAATCGTCGCCGAGCGTTCGTCAACGAGGGGATAAAAAAAAACGAAGAAAAAAAAGGAAAGAAAAAAAACGCGAGGGAATGCGGGGGTGTGTGTGTGTGTGGCGGTTTAGAGGGTGAGAGGAAAGAGAGCCGTTGCACGCAAGCAAGCGAATCGACACAGGGTGTTTTAAAACGAGTGCTATCGATAATCGAAATCACGGAGGCGAACGCGGGGTTGAACAATTCCTCTCTCTTTCTGTAGCATCGGTGCGAAGCGATGCCAGAGGGGGAGGATGATGCTCGGCACTGGTGTCGGGGATATACGCTCGGGATAGCAGAGAGCTCTCGGCTTCGCGATTCGTAGCCTCGAGGGTGACCAGCCGCGAACATTCTGATACCTAACTGTGAGATCTCTCCTTCCCTTCCTCCCCATCGAGAGACAGAGAGAATCATCCCCACGCCGAGTTGGTATTTCTGTGTAGTCTTCACCCCGGCAACATATCCGACTACGAGACCGATCCTTGTCTACCCTCTCGACACTCACTCGCCGCACTCGCTCTCTCGTCTATCCGAACCGACGAAAGCGAGACTGGCAGATCGAGATCAACCTGCACCCCCGTCGACACTATACCCGTTGCCGAATATCGTGTTAACTTCCTCGCATCGTAAAAAAGAGAGAAAAAAAAAAGGTAACGTTTCCTATACACGGTTCTTTCGCTTGCACTGATTCGGTTTTTTTTTCTTCTCTCTTCGATGCGAAAATAAAGAGCGGAAGGATGAGGGAGTGCAGAAGCGCGGATAATTCTCTCTTCTCGCCACAGCGCGGAACGAGACGACTAATACATATCACACCCTCGATGAGAGGGGTCTAACTCCCTTCGGAAAGGGTTAAGGGCGATCGAGCGCGATACGTTCTGCGGGAGATTCCTTGCGGCTGAGATTAATGAATTATAACTCTCAGACCACTTCCGTTTTCGTCGAAGAGAAACTCTTTTGCATGTTTCTGGCGCTATATTATTCGCAGTCATAATTCGCGACTTTCGCTGTGCGGTGTTAATGAATACTGTTTGTATTTCAAGCGTCTGGATTTAATGGATTCACGTCATTATTTACGTTATTTACATGCTATCATTACTTTCGCACAAGGAATATTCCCATTCCCGTTACTTTCAGTAAGACTCGGAGTCAATTAATTTCTAAATATTTCTCGTAGATTTTACTTCTCTATAAAATTGTATATTTCCATTGGAAAAACGATGATTTCTTTGAATTACCGCGAAGCATACTTGCCTTTTTTTGAAGTATTTTTTATTTTGTAAGCGTAAATCTTACTATGATTATCTCCTTTACTATAATTAGCTACTACAGCTATAATAATTTACTACCCTCTAGACTTTTATTATTCTTTTCATAACTATTATTTTATTTTAAAAAATTGCTTTTTTATTCTTCGATTTTTATTACAATAATAATTCTCATTAACGTAAAATGTTCGATCTTCCGTTGTCAGCTCTGTAATACTATAATGCATTCTACTCTCCACCGAATCCGTTCAAAGTTAACTGTCTGTATTAGACCACGGTGTATCCTGGTCGTACTCGATCCTCGAGTTACACTCCTGTTGCCGCGGTACACGCCACTGACTCTTAACAAGGGATGCAGTAGCGTGAGTACGACGCCTGTAAGGAGTCCAGGGAAAAGCCCCTATCGCAACCCCTCTGTGCTCTCTCGACTCATCCCAATTCAACGCCTCCGAGGTTCAAACTTGGCGAGATGTGAGATACCTCATACCACAGCATCGCGCACTGTTGGTGGGCTCATAGCTTCGTAATGTAACTTTCCTGAGGAGCAACGTACCTTATCGTATATACGTCGTGAATGCGGTGACGCGTGTACGTGGGGTTGCTCGCCACGATCGGACTCGTGGTCTCCGGGGGTCGATCGCTCATCTCTCCTTGCTCGTGTCTAGGTGTTTTATACGGTACATAAAAATACTCTACACGCGTATATACCGTATATACAGCGTTATATACTATACGAATAACATGCTATGCTGTACACCGGAAAGGATCGAACCCTCGTTCTCGTAATCTTCGCTATTCTCCTTCAACTATCTTAACATCGATCATCCGGCTCGAGGTTTTTTTTTCTATTAAATTTTTCATTGGTCCGGGCGCCCTCACGATCGGCAAGATCAATTCGACCCTTCGAGCCCTCCGATTATAATATCGTCGCGGAGGTCCGTCAAATTTATGCGCCAATCCGTCTGTTCCGTTGACGGCGATAAGTACGAAAATAATTACGATCCGTCGTGACGCCGCCACTCAACGAGGATTCATCCACTCTTTTTTTCGCGTCGTCGCCGCTTTCGTCCCGTTTAAATCGCACTCGCGTCGAGAGCCCTATCGTCGCGCGCGCAAGAACGGGGAAGGGGGTCGGCGAGAGTCAGCGAGAGCGGTCGCTCTCGGGGGAATATCGGCGTGGATAAGAAGAGACGTCGAGGTGAGCAGAAGAAGCCACGAAGGATCGTCGCGGTTACCGCGAAGATTTTATGAAAATTACCATCGAATAAAAAAGTAAAACAGATAAAAACTAATGTATGCGAGAAATGTGAAGGCGGAAGGTGTGTTACCGTCGCGAGAGCGAGAAAGCCGCGGAAAAGCCACGCGGTTCCGTTCGGGATTTGCATAGCCCTCGCACCTCTCGTCTTATAGCTGGTTCAGCTTTGCGATTCTGCCGAGGTCCCTCTCTCGCCATTCGAGAATATATATCGGTGTGAGAGCCGCCTCTACTCTCCCCCTCCCCCCGCTCTCTTTTACCCACGTGCGCGCTCTCGTTCGCGTTATGTAGAGTACATAAAATTGCTTTTACCTTCTATTAACAATTCATATTTCTTGCGTAAAAGTCGCGCGACACTATGAAACGTCAAGGCGCAAGAGGCGAGGCTCTCTCCCTCTCTCGTGCACGATAAAAAGTTATTGGCGAAGAAGATTTTTCCGGTGCCGGAGTATATTTTCCACTGTGTATCTGTCTTGCCTGACTACCGGCAACTACCGTGCGAGAATCTCTTAGCGAGTAAAAGGGAAAAAACTCCGCTCCAAGTGCTTCTACTTCTCGGACGAATAGTCGTAATTGTCGTTATCTGTGCTCTACGTGTTGCTAGAAGAAAAATCTTCGGTGTAAAAATATTCGTTACGCGCGCGTAGTATTTATTTATCAACATATTGTATTGATTGTAGTATTCATCAACATTTTTCCGTAAAAAATGTTGAAGCGCTGTGCAAACGTAATTGCATTTTTTCATCATTATCATTATTTTTGAATCTGGGGAAACAATAATCAAAAAAATGTTTCAAAGAATTAAAAAAATTGTCCCGGTTGAGAAAAAAATCCCTCCCAATTACTTTGAATGAAAGTAAAAAGAATCGGAGAATGCGCTAACAAGAGTGTCGAAACGTATCCTACAACTCCATACCGTACAAAACGAAGTCCTAAACTACATCAAACTACCCCTACGATTCCGTGTAGCCGCTGCTCTCATGGTCCTCGGAGACGCGCTGGTTCTCGCTTCCGGTTCTCGTAGTTTAAAGGCCACCTATCTAATTACTTCCGGCGGTCCCCCAGCCTCGTTCATTCATTCAGGTTTAATATCCGGAATGGCGCAGAGAGACCTGCTACCATTGCGAAGAGAGGAAAGGGGTGCAAAGTGCGGGTGTGGATACATAGGCGAAGGTATAATATACATACCTACGCGGGTGTGTATTAGGTACGTAACGTTCGGATAGTGGTTTATGTGTATACATCCCAACGATGCGAGTCGTGGCAGGTGGTGGTCAGTCGGAAACCTCCCGCGTTTCTCTCCGCCCTCTCCGCTCGCCCATTGTTTCCAGCAGCGCGCTCCGCGAACGCTGGGATTCGCGAGCGTTTCTACATTCCGCATTGTCGGATTCCTCACGGCCAGGTGAATCCGCGCCCGCTCTCGCACAACTCCTCCACTTCTCGCCCGCTCACCCTCGCAACCCCACCGTACGCGCACACTTCTCTTGCGCTACACCCAGTTCCTGTATATAGCCGAGGATAATTTGTATATCTATAGCTGCGCTTCGGGATGTAGTCCACCGGCATTCGGTGTTTGCTATTGATAAATCCGGCGATGCCTCTGTGTGCGGCTGGCGCGTTGAATGAGTACGCGCGCGGGATCCGATATACCCACGCTGATATAAAACGCACGATGGCCGAATATCCCTGCTCCCTCCGTTCTGCCCCGGACGTCGCATTGTTTTATACGAACGATCCCGTATCTGGTAACGCGAGAGAGTCGCGGACGATGTGGGCAAGCTTTCGGGATATGCCTCGCCGCGGTACCCGCGCCTACAGTGGACAGCCGCAGGTGGCCGTTGCCTTATGGGAGCCTCGAACGCATTGTCAACCCTATTCGTCGAATTGACTTTTTTTAATTCGCTTTATCCTTTTATTTTTTTAAAAGTAACTGCGAAATCTTGGAACTGGAAAATGTCGCTTGCAATTCCAGCAATACAAGGCGAGCACGTTGAACGATCAAAGTTCGAATTACCTCGCATAGAAATGAAGTATGCCCCAGAATATATGCAATATCGTTATATATATCTTAGATTACGATTACACTATACTATATTATTATTACTATTATTATTAATATTACGGCGAATACAGTGAATTTCCTTTAACACAGCTTGAAAATTAAAAAATTCATATCCGCCGGATTGCACTTGATCAAAAAATGTTGTCCAATCGTAAAAATTGAAGCGAATTAAATTTTTCGTTCGAGAGAACGATTGCGGCTTGAAATATCGATCGGCGAACAATACATTGCTGTTGCAAAGTCTATCTAACTGCGGGCTGTGGAACAAGGCAAAGATCCGAGTAGCGATTCAGTGACCCTGAGCTCTCTGTGCTTTGCTCGCGTTTTTTTCTTCCTCCACCTTTCATTTTCTTTTTTTTTTTAACCTCCATCATCTCCGTTAAGGTACAAGAGAACATATTACAAGCGAGAGGTTGAAGAGAGCTGCCGAGGAGTACGAACGAACGGTAGATAGAAGAGCTGTAAAGAGTGGCTAGGCATAAGCGAGAGAAGCCGAGATTAATCGACCGCGCAGCAGTCCGTCCTTTGAAGTCTCTACCCTCTTTGTAGACTGCCAAGCTCCTATCTCTCTCTCCGTAACTCCCCGCGAACTGACTCATCCCGCTTGTCAATTTCCTTGGGCCGCTGATTAATGAAGCTCGTAATACAGCCAAGCTACCATTCGAGAAAGAGAGAGGCGTCGCGCGGGGCCAGCTTATTAGATACTTATTAGTTATTAGCCGTTCGCACGCGCAACGCGGGCCCTCTGTCGTTCTCCTCCTTCACTCCCCTTTTCTGGGATCTCTTCTTTCTCATTTTTTTTTCTGCTCGTCCCACGAACGATCGAAGAGCGTAACACCGCAGAGAAAGGTAAAGAGCTTCGCGCTTTAATCGATTCTTTATAAATTCCAATTAAATTGGTATAAACACTCGACATCGTTGTCTGAACTAATAAAATAAAGAAAATCCAGCCAGACTGTCGCTTAATTTAACGCGAAGGCAGTCGAAGGGTTAAATCCTTGACGAGGCAAGCGAAAATCTGAGATGCGGAAGAAGTTTTCGGTTGCCATTCGCAACCCTCAGTCGCAGAAGGTTTTGGACTCGTCGAAGCCAACCGAAAGAGATGAAGTAAAACCGCGGAGAGTTCGCGTACTTTGACGAAAACTCGTCCTACGTAGTCTTTCCGACAAACTCTCGAAGCTCTCTCGGCATGCGGATATTCTCTCTTTACCCTGACTCTTCTCCTATATCTTTCTCGATATGAAACTTTGTGGCAAAGCTGCTTCAGCTCGAAAAGGGTTGCCGAAGAAGAAGGCGCCGGGAAAGATACGTGCGCTATATACGTATGCATGAAGATAGAACCGAAAGAATACGAGAGAGAAAAGTGCAATAGTGCAGACTGCAGTGACGACCAGTGCAGCAACTCTTTCGAGCTTCTGCTAGCGCTGCATCTGATGGCGCCGATAGCCCGTCGGTCGGGGGGTGTGAGGACTGGAAACGGCAGATTTTCGAGCCAACAGCCTCGTTGCCAAGAGAAGAGAATTTCGAAGTCGAAGGAAAATATTTTTGACACGGCGAAGCTGACCTGAGACTGAAAAATACGAAACGAGTGATGTTCGAAATGACCTAGACGATTCTGCCGTTGTGTGCAGATAAATGTGGATAAAAAAACATTTTTTTTATATGACGAATGAGGATATTTGTAGGAGATATTTTATGCGACCGATATGATAATGACGGTAAAATATAGAAGCGCACAAAGACAATAGGCGAAATCACTGCAGACGACCATGTTGAAATAAATTATTTGGTCGATCGAATGAAACATCTCGTTAATTAAACGAAATATCAGCCGAATTGAATGTTCCTTTATTGACCGTGACAGCTGCTTCATTCAATCGACCAAATGATTCCTGCCGACATTCGCAACGACAATTCGGTTAATATTAACAAGCCTTTGCATCCAAATGTAGCTAAAATCAAATGATTTGCAGACATTACTGTTACCAATCCTGTAGCAGCGAGTTCATTACACCTCCCTTTAGCAAAAAGCAAATTTACATATTTTCGACATTGCGAGCCTCAACATTTATCAATAAGATATTCGCAACAATGTTACACAATTTTTCAGCTTTATCGAATAAGAAAATGCTTTGTCAAAGTTGACGTCACGAAAGCATACAAAAAGTCATGGGTTATACATTATTTTCCAGTGGCTCTTCTTAATTCATATTTTTTTTTGTAGAAAACTAAACTCTTTCGATTTCTACAAACCGTTTACGTTACCGAGAAAAATGGAATTCATGAAAAGAATGTCGCGCACGCATAGGCGTTCTAAATTATAATTTATTTATATATTTTGGTATATGTGTTTAACACATCTTTTTTTTTGCAGAATACTGAAACGGCTCGTGGTGCACCAAGGGGAAGTGGATACGGTCGCGAAGCAACGAACTTTACGAACGAGTGAAAGATACATCGGGTTGGACCGCGAGGGAACGGAAGGAAGGAAGAACAGAGACGAGGAGGGGAAAAATCCAGCGTCTGTGTATATATCCGTATCCGTATATATAGAACGAGAGTGAGATGAAGCGAGGAGGCAGAGAGGTACATGCGGAAACTCGCACTCGCTGGAGTTCTGTGTGGCGAGTATTGATTTCAACCTCCGACCACGAAGGTGGAGAGGCCGGGCGCGGGGGATCTCTCGTTCGCTGCACGATGGAGTCACCAGACTTTACGAACTCCAGGTGTGCCGAGGCAGAGCGGCACCGAGAGAGAGTTACATAGCAGAATATACGGAGCAGCCAGTAGCGCTGGTGTTGGTAGTCGTGTAGCAGTATCTACACTGTGCTTACGAATACACACAGCGGAACAGATATAGATAGATAGAGAGTAGGTGTCTGACTATGCATGTAAAGGCTACGGCGAGATAGTCGGCAAAAGCGTCGAGCACAGAGAGAAGCCCCGTTGAAATAAAAGTCGAGAAGTAGTGTACAGCCGGTGGAAAATACTCGTATCTCGCGAAAGCTGGCGAATCGAGACCACAAAATTTTTTATTTACTTTTTACCTTCTCGTTTTTTGTTTTTTTTTTTCTCAAAGTTACCGCATGATTTATTTTTGTTTTTACATGTCGTCCGTATCCTCCCGTATTCCGAGCGCTCAGCGCTTGTCCGCGATTTATTAAGGCTATAAGAAGCTTCGTTTGAGCCCGCGGTGTATACTAATGTTACAAACTATACGACACCGGGATGCGCATCGAACATTACGCGAATCTCAACGCGAACGCGATCCGAGAAAGACGTTTACGGTGGTTCTCTGTAGTTGTTCGCACGGTGAGAACGCGCGCGCGCTCCCCGAGAGGCGCACCGGGGCCGCGACTGGTAAAGAGTTACGAGCCGCGCGCCGTACCCGCTGTCACAGACTCCTGCGCGTACGGGAAAAACGATGCAAAAATCCCCTAACAGTCGACGTTCATTGCCTACCTGTTACAATTTTTTCCGTCTTCGCTCCGTTGTGTACTCGCGCCGGCACGAGAACGGCCCTTGCCGGATACCACGCGAACGCGGAAGAGCGTGCAACCCGCGAAAGAAGCGAAATGATACGCGTCGGCACGAAATAAACGTGGGCGTGCTTGGCGCGCACACGCGCGACGACTCTTCTCGTTCGAATAAACCCGACGCGAGCGAATAAAAAAAGTCAACGCAAAAAACAGAGTTTCGAACGGTTAATTCTTCGGCCGTTTTGTCGCTGGTCATCGTTGGCGATCTCGGCTCTGAATTACCGTCCTTTTTTTCCTCCCCTATGTTCCGCGTAGCGTCGTGCACATCGGGAGATTAACCGCGTTCGCTGCACGCTTCTCTCGTCCGCCGTTGTAGCATGCGCTTACCAAACGAAAAATCTCGAGGGCGTTTCTCACTTTTTCTTCTGGAGTTTTCGTTTTTTTTCTTCCTTGCCAGTCTTTGTTTAAGCATTTTAATTACCGTCCGCCGACGCCATCTACGTCGATGTTCACGTTCGCCATTTTTTTTTTCTGCGTCCTATCTATGTATACGCGATTTGTATATACCTCTCCCTAATACCCTGGCGCTCTTCGGCCCCTTCCGCCTCTCTGTGGTCTCGCTGTGTTCGCCAGCTCGTTCGCGCGGTATTACCGCAACGGGGGTTTTTTTTCTTCTTTTTCAATTTTTTTTTTTTTCCATCGCTGCTGCGTCCCATAGCGACCGCGGAAAACGCGAAGGGGCGGAGAAGAGGAAAACCACCCCGTTGCAGCTTTGAGCTCGCCGCTCGGCTTTGTCGATGTCCACCCTCACCCTCCTCCTACTCCCTTCATCGTACTCCACTACTGCTACTACACCCACCTCCCCCTCTCCACCCCTCACCCCTGTGTGCCCAACCCAACGCGCTGGTCGTCGCGTTTAATATTGCCAAAGTGCTCGGGCAAAAACCCGCCGACTGAATTATGAATTTTACATTGTGACAGCGAGAGCGCCGGGGATATCGCTGCGCGCCGACAACCGGGCGATGACTACGGTCCAGAAAACGCCGTTCCCGCTTTCTCTATACATTTTATCACGCGCTTTTTCAATTCTCTTTTTCTTTTTCACATCGAAATGTTCGCGCGTCGCGCATTTTGATTTCTATGCGTCTAGAAGGCGGAGAAATCTTTTGATCTTCTTGATTCACACGATTCTCGAGCAAGCGAATATTATCGAGTACATCGTTGGGCATTCGGCGTATGTTCATTCGACAAATGGAATACGCACGGAGTCGAGCAACGAGGTATCGCGACGAATTTTTTCACGATTCTTCCTTCACATGCCATTTTTCAGTAAAAATCCGAAATGTTAATTGCATTGAAATATTTCTCACTCGCGAAATAATTAATATTCTTCTAAATTTTTCGCCTAAAAATATACATTTATCAGCAGCCTTAGATGATAGACATAAGGTGTGAATTCTTTTTCCACGATTCTTCGGATGGAAACTTTACGAATACATCTTCTCTAACACGAAAATAGATGAATTCCGAGCTATGAAAATAATATCTTTTACGTAATCCCTTTAATACCAAAGATCCTTAATAATGTCAGCGAGAGTTAGAGGCCGCGACGATTGTATCTGAAATTATTATACCGAACGATAAAGCCCACATACACGCCGACGATGTATACGAGTGCCATAATGTCGAGGAAGGGGGTACCGGGCTCGCTCGCGCAAGTGTCTCAAGGGCCGTGGCGAAAATGTCGGGACCTTTTCCTCCCGAGTTGTACATCCTCGAGTCCCTGCTTTCGCGTATATACAACAACTCCGAGAATATTATCTTTCCTCTGGGACTCGAGGGCTATTCGTTTTGGTAAGCGTCTCGAGCGGCGGCCGTGTTGCTATTATCTGTACGACTGTCTTGGGCCTTTTGCTTTAGGAATCGTAGAAGTCGCATCAATCCCCGGTGGCTTCCTGCTCGCCGAGCTCTATAGCGGCGAGCTCTAAAATAGAATTATGCTCTAACGCTCGTATGCATGCAGGCATATGTTTCGCATCGCATTTATACGGTCGAGAAAGAGAGACTGCAAACGTACCCGTTAAACTTTTTTTTTCGCATTCAAATCATAGATCGACGGATCTATAGATCGATATATCGATAAATATTTGTTCGTTGCCGCTGCCGTAGTTAAAAGTGATTTTTTCCTATCCCACCGAGTATCAAAGCGCGAGCCACATCGATAGGTATATTAATGACCCATATGTCAGAGTTCGATTGCATCGAACGGCAAACAGGCGGGGCCATTATGGGTGCACACGCTTTCGTTTTCGCGTTACGCAATTTTCAACGTTGCAGCGGCAACGGCAGCGCCAGGAACGAGCAATGCGATAGCCCGACGCTCGAGAACCCGCGAGCGAGGTGGGCGAGTTAATTGCAGTCTCGTGCACGCGTATACCCCACTCTCATTTCGCTAGCCGCTATTTGCATAATTCACCGTGCGAAAGAGTTGCCATTCGTGTCACTAATAATAGGAGATGAAACGGATATATATATTTTTCTGCTTCCTAGAGTACGCGATAATACCCATTCATAGTCGTATTAGCGATTGTCCGACGAAACAGTTCAAACGTGAAAGAGAGCAATGATAAAACAATAAAATAACTATTACGATGAGAGAAAGAAAAAAATGTAAGTTAAAGCTTTTTTCTTTAAATTTTTGAGTCTTCAATTCGATCGATGCATAGTTCGAATTCGTATAGCACGAAAGTATCGAAGCTCCGGAGCGGCCGTTGCAAAGACGTAAAAAGCTCGACGGAAGAGAAACCCGCGAGATAACTCGAGAGATCGTTCGCTCGTCAGTGCCCGTATAGATATTCATTTTTCACGCTCATATATTTTAAATGCGAGCTATTAATACGCTCGTATTACGGAGCACAAAGGAGGTAATTAGCGTCCGGTTCATCAGTCACTCGGCCATCCCCCATGCGGATAATACGTACAGCCTGTATGGGCTTATATAGCTCGTATACGTACGCGGTTCTCTTAAACGCGAGCGTATAAACACGGCACACCGGTCGAAGGATGTATACAGGGCTGAGGCTCGATGGGAGAAAGAGTAAATCCCTCGTATAAGGCCCGGGACTCATCTCCGCAACGTTTTACCGTCTCTCGAGGGCGAGCAAGACACATTAGAGCCACTAATGAAGCCTGCTCTTCCTTCATTTTCACGTATATAGTTTTATTCTCATCTCTCTCGAATCCGTGAGACTAATAGACAAAAAAAATAATGAAACAAAATATATGAAAAAAAAAAAAAAAACAACAACGAGATGAGAAAGAATCTCTCGACGCCGATTAACTTGCGTTATATTTTATGCCGGGATGCTTACGGGCGTGTGATGAGCCCTCGAGTGGAGCGAGATTTTTAATTAGACGCGTGAAAGCATCGGCAATCGAGAAGGTTTGAATATTGCGCATCATCTATCATCGTCGAGAGTGGAGCAATCGCGAGGCTTTTATTAACACCGTATAATCGAAGCTCGTGTACCCTACTCGCCGATGGTACATTCATTATAATTGAGTTAACCCTTTGAATCGCGCATTTTATCCACGTTTTGTGTATTTCTGTTGCTTTTATATTTTTCCTGCCTCAAGCAACTGAATGTTAATCTAATTGTTATCGAGTGTCACAGTCAATGATAAATTGGAGTTTACTGCAATTTTTTCGAAGCACGGATCGCTCATCATCATCGTAATAAAATTTCTAAGAATGAAGTTAATTCTGTCGATAATGGAGTAAAAAGAACCGGCAGCCATTGTTCCTCTTTTTTCGCCCCTGTCAGTGCCCGAGAACAATAACATGCCATCCGCTATTACTGATAAGGTGCTTCAAATCAGATAAAAAATTATAGTTTGAGTCTCTTTTTTTGTTTTGGTTCTCAGAAAAATTTCAAAGCGCACGAAATACGGGCTCGCAACATTGTATTTGTTTTTTCGTTTCTGACGAAAAAAGAAAAATAAGGGTGTTTGATATATGATCGGCGCGATGCCAATCCGCGCTTTATCCGTAGACAGGAAGTGCGTAGCTCGTTGATTGGCTGTTGGGACACTGCTCGGGGATACCTCAGTGACCTCTGAACCCACCTCCACGGGGCGCGCGCACGTCTCCAACCCCCGCGAGGAAGTAATTACCGGGCGACCACCCCCCGCTCGATAACGCGCACGCTATCGCGCGTATGGCGTGCTCCGTTTCTATCCTCTCTCCTACGGTACATACACACAGCCGAGCCCGCCACCCACTCCGCGCCTCGACGACGAGCTCCTCGTCTGCACGGAGCTCGCACACACAGTCGAGTTCAACATAGGCAACCCCGGCTCGGGTTTACATACAACATAGATATAGATGCATACATATACCAGACGTTTCACCCCCCTCGCGCATACATTGTTGGGTATATCTGTAGCTATCCGTTCTAACGTACCATCGTACAGCTTCTGAAGGTGGGTGGATTCGTACGGTCGTGGTAACTGTAGTAAAGCCCACCTCTGCAACCCTCCAACCTCCACTGATGACTATAGTAAACGCCGAGCTACTACTACCCTCTGCCGCTCTCTTCTGCCTCTTCCGTAGTACGAGCTTGCACCAACCGCCCCCTCTTTCTAGCAGCTTTTCCTTCGGCCCGGCATATACTCGGGATAATATACGTAAATGGGAAACTCGTCTCCTATTCCTCGCGGTGTGTTTCTCCTCGTCCACACATAGGCTTTTGCGGTCACATTGCACATTACGTACACTCTTAGCCCAAAGCCTTTGTATGCCAGGGAGCTTTCACTCTTAATGTACGTACCTACCTAATATACTATATACAGAGGACGTGCCGTACGCGGATACTCGTAGGTAGGCGAAAGCGTGCCGCAATTATGCAACCATAAATTTCACCCTCTTCGACCTGTATGTACGATGTGTCGCGCGGGCGTGATATTCAAGATTGAAGCAATATTTTCGAAAGAAGATACTCGGAGAGAATTTGAAAAAAAAAAACTATCATTTATTAAATGAATTAATTAAGTTGATTTAGTTTGAATGATCGTTTTTTTTACATAAACCTGTCTTGCTCAACACTTTATTGCTTTCGTTAGTAAAAAGCCCAAACGATGTAAATGAAAAACAAATCTGTACGAAATTTGTGAAAATTGAAACGGAAAAAGAGTAAGACTTTGGAGCGGACTGGGTAATTATGCAGTATTACACTAATTATAGATTTTTTTAAATACACGGTTGCGCTTTTTAATACTTTTTCACCTTCGATTTTGCCAGAAAGACGAATAGTAATATTGTCCATCGCTAATTTTCAGACAAGCACTTGCGAAGTGTGTGAAAAATTGTATCGGAAAGAGCGAAAATAAATTGAGGAAAGAAAGGGTTAATTGGTCAATTGTCAATTAACAAAATTATCATTCTCATCTCTTGAACCGGCAAGGCACTGTAAAATCGAATTTTCATAATAGGATCTTCCCTCTGTCCCTTGCTTTCGGTCGCTTGATTTTTAATCGTTTAGCTTATATCCCTTCTTCTCCCTCTGGAAGTTACACAGCTCCCACACGACCCAGAGTTAAGAAATCTCGAAGATAGGATTTGAAATTTGTCGACGCGAAGATTTACACTCACGTTTTGTGGGAGCGCTTCCTCACACTGCAGTGATTCGAATCCTGATGTGGTGGGTATTACACTCCGGTACGTATTACCGAACCGAGAGATCGGTCCGCATTAGAATAGATTGTATCGAGGCGAGAGCTACGCAAGGGTGGTTCTTCTCTCACCCCTCGCAACGATTTTCGCTCCTTCTACAGTGTTCCGGCGACGATGCGATTTAACATCGGTGAAAAAAAAAAAAATGCTGTATATGTCTCGTGTGTGCGGAGTGCGGAGGAAGGGGACAGAATTGATCGAATTATTTAGCGTGAACGAGCAACACCCTACGCGAAGCTCGCGAGGATTTACACTCGCCGTCGAGGGGGTAAATAATCTCTCGCGGACGAGACGAAATCAGCTTTTTCCGTCGATGATAGGAGAGACAGACCGCATTACACCGACATCGAGTTAACGCTGATATCAACGGCGCCGTTTTGGTTTTCCTCATGTGCAGACGTACTACGCAAGACTTTCGCGACGGTCACAATCGTGTGGAGCGTCGGCGAGGCGAAGAGTGCGGAGACGTAAATGGGAGGGGGGTCGGTTGGAGGAGGTTCTCGAAAATCTGTAGGCGATTAAGTAAGTGCAAGGAGGTTTCGCGCACACGGGAGGTCACCCACGGTTACGTGTTTCTCATTGGCAACGGAGTCTCGCTGCTCGATCGCGATTGGTCGTGGGTCGAGGGGTCGCGCACTCACCTACCCCAGAGCCGGGGGTGCGCGACCTCCCACGCGAACTCGCGAGATATACCTATAACCAGCAGCGGTAACAGATCCCTCCCATCTACACCAAGACTCGAACTCCCTTTCCTCGCTCTTTTGCAATAAAACATTTTTTTACCCTAAGTTCCACCCGGAAGTTAAAGTGTAATAAAAAATTATTTTTCCCTTCAACTATAAATAGTTCAGTTCTATCCACGTAATGAAACAATTTTACGAGAGTACATTTCTATCTATAAAAAAATCTAATATTTAAAAGCGAATCGAATAAAATAAAATGTCACATTGAAATTTTCCCCGTCGGCCATTAAAGCATTAGTTGTTATCAAATATATTCGAACGTATATTTTTTATCAGAAAATTTCGCAACTATTTTACTCAGAAAGTCACTTTACGCGCACGAGAATGGTAACTTTATTCTTTTATTCATTCGCTCTATCTTCCCACCCGTTTTAGTAATGATAGCGGCAACAGCAGTTCGAATCAAGCCTTATCCTCGGACGGAGATAATCGGGTGAAACACAGCTCGTCGTTGCGACCCCCGAAACGCGCCCCAGCATCAAAACTCATAGGACAATAACGAGCAGAGGGCAACGCAGGAGAGAGAGCAGAGAGCAGGGGTGGCTTGCATCACCCCCGAAAATTCGGAGTAAAAATGGCCCGTGACGTCACGAGCTCATCCATCAAGGGCTGTGACAAGCAGCAAACCGAGGCGATTAACTTTTGTGGCTTGTATACTACCGCGTCCGACCTGACTTTTTCTGCATGTGTTTCGCTTACTGGTTATGTGCTTTATATACGTGTATGCCTGTAGGTATATTTCTCCTTTTTTTTCTTCTTTTTTCACCGACGCGTTTTATTATTAGACGACGAGGGAAAAGGAGAAAGAGGCAAGCCCCGGGGTCTCGGAGGGCGCGAGTTGCGGGCGCGAGCTCTGCCACTACCACTACCTTTCGCTATATACATTCCCTATCCCGACAGGCTGGCTGCTGTCTGCCTGCCTGGATCATACAACGCACTCCGAACGAAACACCCTGAAAAATCTTGCTTCCGGCTTGACTCTTGATTTACCGAGTACGAACACGAATCTATTATACGTACAAACGTTGTAAATTCATAGTAGAAAAAATAAAAAAGAAATCTTTCGCCTTTTTCTCGCTACGGAGAGAGCTCGTTAGCGCTGCTATATAGAAGAACTCTGTGCTTGTAGTTAAGATATTGCGCCGCGTTGCTCGAAACTAAAGTTGTGGCTAACGAAACGGAAACGCGCGAATGGCGGATACATTTTTCTATCTTCTATATCATAGCTTCGTTTCTATCTTACTGTAGCTTATGTACGCGTGTGTGTGTGTGTGTATTTTTTTTCATTATTCCGTACTCGTTCGTTGTACACTTTATCGGCTCGTTTTTTCCTCGGCCATTTATCTACGGTTATCCATTGGCGGGTAGCTCGCCCGCGTCATTTATGAAACACTAAGATCCCTATCGCCCACCGTGCGCGAGCCTCGAGGAATAGTTTTTTTTTCGTTCTTCTCGTTTTTTTTTCTTTCGTTCTATCGCCTCATTCTCGTTTGGGGTAAAAAAAGAAAAGTTATGCTCGTTGACCGATGATATTTTTATGGGGACGATAAGAAAAGATTGCCCGCGGTCGACGACGCATCGACGTTGCCGTAAAGCACTTTTAGCAGGGTGGAGAATTTTTTTTTTTTGTTCTTCCCTTCGCTCCTCGATAGTCAACGTTGCAATGGCCTAAGCATATCCCGCCCCGTCGATAGAAGCTTCGAGAAAATACAGCTCGCGATAAGCGATACGAAAGATCGAAGTTACTCGCGAACGACCTAGCAAGGAATTTAATTGACCAGTGTCCTTTTTTTTCTGGCGCCGTTTAAAAAACATCGACGAATGCTAAAGTATAAGTAGAAAATTGCACAGTAGAGAAAAAAAAATGCGCCATGGCTGATTTTTTCCTCTGTGAAAAAAACGTCTCGTATTTTCGTTTAGAAACGAATGGTCAACGGCGTGGCGGAGAGAATTCGCAGAGTGTGAAACCGAGAGCCATGGTTTAGGTGGGTTCGTTATTACGATGATTAATAAACTCACCGGTTTCACGGGCAATAACGATCGTATCTATACACGGAAGAGGGAGGGTATTATTAACCCGAACTCCTGTTATTGTTTGGAAGGGAGGATAGAATGAGGCGCCTTTGTCGTAACACGATTACCGTAACGCTATTAGGGATAAAGTGCTCGCTATTGCTCGAGGCCTGCTTTTTGTCGGAATGGCACAGCAATACACCGTATTGCATTACTGTATTACTTCTTCTCTCGTTGAAAGAAATATATATATAAACCATACATAATTATGCAATGATCTATCATCAGAGATAAATTAATATCGAGCGTAATTGTTTCTTTTGCATCGTGAACTAGTCCTACAGGATTTACGAGATATCCTCATAGTACCTTTGTTGATTTTTATTCTTTAATAGTAGCGGTAGAATCGTAGAATTTTGCGCAATGTTTTTTTATCATAAATCTCGACACTCACAGATCTTCCTTTTCCGTCACGTGCTTGTACCGATCCTCCAGGAACTTGAAGAGAGACTCGATGCAGGACCACGACGTCATCTCGTGAACCGGATGTCCTGTCGGAGAAAGACTTTTTTCATTACCATGTAGAAGGTTAATTTTTTTCACTACCATAATTTGTATCAAATTTCTTCAGGTATTCAATCAATTGTTTTATTCCAATATACAGGATGATTCAGAGAATATGATTCATTGGATTCGCAGTAAGCATCCGAAAACTCGAAATTCGCACTAGTTCATTCCAATCTGGTATTGCTTACCCGCGGAAACGCATTCGACGTCCCCGCTCGTCGTGTGTTCGGGTGTGTCTAGTGGCTTGTCGGAGGACACCCAATTTCTGGCGACCTGAAAAAAAAGAGAAGTGAACGAAAGCGAAACGAGACCCGCCGCGATGTACATATCGCGGTTGAGCGAATGCTAGGTATATCGTGTCGATGAGGATTGCGCGTGCTAGAGGTCGGGGCTTCGTCGAGTTATCCTATACACGTCAAACTCGATTTCACGGAGGCCACCTGCGGCCTCGAGCTGCAACCGCAGAGACCGCAAAACTGGAAGATGGCAAGGCGCTTCCGTGCGCCGGTTTTAGTACACTTCCGATACCGACGGGCCGCGACGTGCCATCTTCGTCGTCAAAGTCGATGTCGTGCATCGTAACATACCCTTTGGCAACAACTCGGTTTCCACTCTCCGTCTCCCCTTCTCTCGAGTCATCATGCGGTTATCCGTTATCGCATTATGTACGGACTCGAGCTAGCTTTATTGGCGCAAGGGAAACAATCCCCCGATTCACGTTCCTCGGCGAACACGTGCATCCGCAGAATACTATACGTCTATGGCGGATATATCTATTGTTACTGCCCACGCGACTGCATATAACTCGAGACGACCGCAAACTCGTAACCGATGTTGGCGAGGAAAGAGTTATTAAGAACGAATGAGATCATAACTGGCGATTGTAGTCTCCGTGCACTCCCGATTTGAGGCGTTAAAAACAAAGAAACGTCGTTACTGTGAAGAATCGATAACGATTTCATCGGTGTCAACGAGCATTTTCTTTCTGAGACAACTTGTTAGATAATAGAAGTAATTTTATAAAAATCCAGAAACCCCTTTTTTCGGCACGTATCGAGTTATCGACTTTTTCCGTTTGGCATTCGTTCAAAGCCGTATGTTTCTGTATCGAATACACAACCATAAAGCCCTATCATTTTTTTTTTCGATACCCAAGAGAGACCTGAGGATACTATCTTTGATCCAGAAATTGGCCGGGTCGTCTCTTTAAGAGGTCTCTTATTACAGGGTCGTTTCCGGAGAAAAATAATCAATTTTAAGTCGATTAGATGTTTCGGGCGAAAAGTCGGTTTTGTCCCTCCATCTCATAAATAGTGTTTGGCCGTGTTGCGAATTGGAACGTGAAAAGACAACATGTTGCTGGAAAGTTATTGCAGCTGCAGAATCAAATATTTACGGATCAATGCAATCGGCACTGGTTTAATATCTCTATTTGTTGTTGCTCGATTGAATGATAACAATAAACCTGTTATATCCTGTAAAGCAAAATCGAACGCGATGCCACTCGAATTCACGCTAATTTGGAAACTGACCGTTTTTTATCTATCCATTTCGCAGCGATACTTATATTCATTGTTCTGCAATCGAACGTTACTCGGAAAACGGAAAAAAATGTAGAACCCCCGGAAGTCGACGTGAATTATCTTTCATCATCATTATTATTATCAATCAACGATCAATTCAATCAACTTGGCCGCTATAAAGCAAACATGGTATCGATAAATCCTTTTTTCTCTCCCCGATGAGAAGATTGCCGAAAATAAATGTCCGACTGGAGTGAAACATGCTACAGAGTGGTTTCCGCCTAGCCGGTGTACGTGGGATATCCAACCATTGCTCCCTCGGGGGAAATGCGCCGATTATATTTGCCTAAAGTACCAAAGTTCCAAACTCCGTGAGCGAGCGAGTCGGCGAGCAAACCGAGCGAGAAAGGTATAGGAAGAGCTCGAGTATCGTATCATCGAGTAATAGAACGGAGGCATTTGCCTGAGCGAGTTTACTCGGTTTGTACCTATGTTCATTCTCGTCTCCGCTATTTGCACCGGCACTTTAATTAATTACCAGGTACGTCTCCGATAATGCAATGATTGGCTAGTCCCAGGCAATCGCGAGTGAAATTCTCGCTATCGCGCTGAACCTGAGCAAATCGTTACGTAGCTCATTTTTTCCTGCTCTGTCTACATAAACTTGGCGAATATCTAGATAACATATAGACTACAAATGTTACATAGTATACATGTACATATCGGCGTGCCACTTGCGTTCATTGCGCGCTATTCCCATCGACAGATACACCTTCGTATATGATCGATCGACCACCATAGCGAAATATCCATGTATACAGTGACACAGGAATCTATTCGCAATTCTACGGACAGCCGGGCAATTAATCATCGTCCAATCGTCGTAATCGCCGATCGGGTCTCCGTTAACGTAGCTCCTATCACGAAAAGCCTTGGATACCCGAGAGAATCGAGAGAATATTTTACATGAAAAAAAAAAAGAACCGAAGTAAAGAAAAAAGAAAAAAACCTTCGCCAACGATAGAACGAAAGAGAGAAGTCGCAGGTTGCTGCCAGCATTTGTCTGGGCTGTTGTGAAAGGTTGCGGGCCCCGAGATCGTTTTCGTCATTGAAAAGCCGAGAATCAAGAGTTCTCTTTCTCCGTTTCTCTCACCGGAGGGGGGCTGGTTTTGGGTGGTGTAGCGCGAGCTGAAGTTGAACATAAGGGATGAGTCCGAAGAGCCGTTGTAGTCGTCGGGCGCTCGTGTATTTCTCTATCTCGGTATCTCGGTGGTGGTGAATTTTCACTCGAGAGCCAAGGATCCCATTAGACATTAGTGGCCGGAGGTACAACAGTAGCGGCACTATAGAGCAATAGGACGGCGACAGCTCGATGGGGAACGAACCGAGCGAAAGAGAGAAAACGCGAACGGGGGAGGGAAAATTGTGAGGAAGAGCTACCACGAGTTACACAGGTTCGCTATGCCACAACAGGAGTTGCGGTCGAGTTTCACTATAGTGGCGTCGCTGGGTTTTGGAGTACAACCGAGGAATAGCCACTTCTCTCATCGCTCAGCTCGACGATAGCGTTGGCTTCGTGTATACCACTACTGTCCTACAACTCTTCTCCGTCGCATACTCTCTCGGGTACTCGACTGTCTTCCCCTCTGCTCCTCGCGCATTCGCGAGAGCCAGATAGAGAAAAGAGAGTCGCAGAGTGCAGCGAGAACACCGGCCATTGTCGGAGCGCCGACATTCATTCCTCCCTCATGGACAAAACCCCGCACTCTGTATTTCTGTTGCGAAGATTCACCGGCCTCTCTCACTCTTTTTCGATCCATTCTCTCTGTTTTTTTTTTTTTTCTTTTCTTTCTTCTATCCACTCGACAGTTCGCTCGCACTCCTCCCCAGCCCTTCGCATTTTCTTCTCAGTGAACTCTCCACCAACCGGCACCGGCAATCTCGTTACGCGATTCTTTTCGCGTGCAAGTACGACGCTAGTGCAGCATGACATTTCTGCGAGCAGGCATTATTTAACGAGATTTGTAATTGAATCGCTCCTATCTACTTATCGTGGTGGAAATATGATTTTTTTTTCTGGGTCGAGGAAATTTGTTAACGTAACGCTGCATCATTAATTTGGAAGAAGTTCGTCAATAAACCAATTGTTTTCAGTGCGCGTTGGTCAAGATGAATTATTGTTGTTAGTTATTGTATAAATACGTCCTTTCGGGAGAGACAGTTTGATTAGCGGGTCGGTTAGGATTAATTGTGAGAAGATGCAGAGAGGAAGTATTTTTTGGTATTGTATCTATCATAATTTCCCTCGAGGGTCGAGGGAGGAGTGAACGAAGCGAGGAGGGTTGAAGTTATACACAATCTACCCGGCGATAGCCGTGGCGAATTACGAAAGGAAGAAACAACCGAAATTCGACATTTAACGTGTTCTCCGTCAACGCAGCCCCCTAAGCATACAGGTCGACATTGTTCACCATGGAGATTTTTCATCGGAAATAAATCGAAAAATGTATTTTTTATATGGGCTTCATAGCAAAGTCGTACAGTGCGGTTATCATTTTCTCAAATTTTTGGAAGAACGACCTACGATTGGTTCTTTAGGATCACTGTATTTACGAATGTTTTGTATAACGGGTGGAGAAGTATCATGCTGCGTTGCACAGTACGCTACTACTCGAACCGCCGGCACTTGGTAATGTAGAAGGCTAATATAAAAAAAGTCATGGGGATTTATTGTCGAAAAAAGAAAAAAATACTAAAGGGCATTACCAGATGCTCGATACTCGAATCGACAAGTACTCTTCGAAGGATTCCCGCAAAGAAGCACTCAAAACTGCGGCAAAGAACGCGAAGAACAAAAGCGTTGCAAAAAAGACAATTTCAAAGGCCCCGTTGTTAAATACTGGAATTTCCAACAATTAATTATATCTTCGTCGATTGATAGATTGAAAGGTGTCATCAATTATTGCATCTCCCAATGATAAGAAATATTGAAGATAAAACATTGCTCTCAAAATTTCTAGTAGAGCTCAACAAAGTCCTAGCGACGAGAGTACGTTATGAAGAATCGGGACACTTGGTAATGTAGACGGCTAATATAGGAGAAGTCACGCGGTTTCATTGTCCGCGAACAATAACGAAAGTGCAGGGCGTTACCAGATGCCCGAATCTTCTATGTACGAGTACTCTTCAGGAGAAACCCCGCATAGCCTTCAAGAAAGAGACAAAAAAATCGAACTGAAACTGCAGTAGAAGGGATGGCCAATTCGATACTCCGTCTGATTGTAATTCGCTTATATCTCGTTTTTTTCGAAGATTTACAGCTACAGCTTTGCCGTACTCGAAAATAGCGTTGATGTCCCCGAAACGTCACAGTTTCATCAACGTCAATCCGTCATTGATATGACGGTCACATCATAATCGTGATACAGGGAAAACGCCGACGGAGAGAGAAAAAGAGAATATACATCTTTCCCCGCAGAGACGCATCCCTTCCGAGCCTATCTGCTTAATACTCTGTAGTAAGTGCTCTACGGCACTACATACGAGTGCGCTATAGAGGAGCGTACAGTGCATAGAGAGCGCGGCGTTACACCGCGTCGAGAGGGCTAATGGGAGAAGTCATGTGGTTCCATTGTCGTGAAACAATGTCCCAGATGGACGAAGCCCAGCAAGCCTCATCCCCGAAACAGTGATGATCCGCGTTCTCGTGACGCTACGGCAATTATACCGGTGTACGTGCATATCGTACACTGCGCCGAGTGTACACACTGTTACGTGCGTGCGGTACAACCGCACCGGCTATTACAGTTATTACGCCTACTTTCTCTCGCTTCCTCTCCTCGCGACGCCTTTCTCCGTCTCGCTCGACATTTTCGAGCTCCTAATTACCTCCAAAGAAATTACAAAATTTCTATTGTACATTGATAATAAAAGAGCAAAATCGTGACTCACGAGGTATCGAAAAAATCGAAACCATCGTTAACTTATTATGAAAAAACATATCCTAGAACTTCTGTTATTTTATTTAAAAAAATGTTTTATAGGTGTCGAGGATATATTTCGATATGTTATACGGGTAGTTCTTTTATTCCCATGTGAATTGCTCGTCTGTACTGTCGGCGACACAACGGAATAGTGAGGCGTAAAAAGGTCTACCGTTGCGAATTCGAACGATTATCTTTGACATTTCGTAGTCTCTCGGTCAAATGGCCAACCTCATAACAGACACTGTTATGTGTGCGCGACGAAGAATCGAGTTTGCATTAGATTGCGCAAAAAGAGACTGTGGATAATTAGCAAACGTTGGTAAAGCGCGACAGGTGGACTTATTCCGTGCTAGACACGAATCTTTAATGATTCGCAACACCGTTGCCGAGTTGGTCGAGTCTGATTGGTTTTCTTTTTCGTGTCTTACCTTAACCAGATACTCGCATCCTTTGGGAGGCATGACGTGGACGCTGTCGGTGAAAGCAACGGCGAATACTCGTTTTTTGAACTCCTCGGGATTCTCCATGGCGAATTTGACGGTACAGACGCCACCGTAACTGTGGGCTACTATTGCAATTCGATCAGCGGCGGAAGATTTCACGTAGTCCGACCAAACGCTCTTCACGTGGGCGTGAGGATTGTCGCTGCCCTGAAAATTCAATGAAATCCAAATAAATACCAAAGTCTAATTATTCGTTGGCCCCGATTTATTTCTCTTTATTCCTCGCTCGATGAGCTCTCAATTTAAAGATTCAATGCATTTCTTTGAATCTCCTATTCGACTCAAATTAACCAATAATAACCCATCAGCCGTTCGAGAAATTTCCACGTTAATAATTACACTATTCAATCAATCCTGCAATTATCGATCGGAAAACAGCATCTCGCCTAATTCAAACTATTTATAGCGGACGATTAACTTACACGGATCTTCCTTTACACAATCTATGTCCGTTACGAGGAAAAACGTGACATTCTTCGAAGTTATTGCGAAAGAGTTAGACAAACGATATCACCAAAAAAATTGTGTTTTCACATAGAACACGGAAAAAACGTTTCTTCTCTCTGTGGGCACGTACCGGAATGGGCTTTGGTGCATCGTTGATTATCCGAATATTGTCGTTGGTGTTCAAAACGAGAATTCCATAACCGAGACTCTTCGCTCTGCGAACGTACGGTATCTGCGTTCCGGAATTGAGACTATCATTGATGATTAAACGGCGCGCCCACTGTCCAGCTCGGACGACCCCGCTGCCGTGTACGAGTATCAACAATTTTTTCGTAACAAACGCGTCGTCGCTCGCGAAAGCGAACGTTCGCAATTCCGACGGCGATGTCTTTGGTACGGGTATCCTCTTCAAGCCTTCTGTCTCCAGTAATTCGTAAATGTATTCGTTTATTACCTGAAAAAGAAAAACAAAACAGGATATAAAATTGCGAATCACGGAAATGATTGCTCTTACGGTAAAAAAAAAAAAAGTAAGTACCTCGCCCAGTGCCTCGTAGCGTTTTTGATTGTAGTGCGCATCCTCGGAAACATTGAAGTCGAAGCCTTGATCGGTCGTCAATCCGCTAACGGTATCGATCTTTCGCAATTTGCCGTCTGCAAAATTTCAAATTCGAATTTTCATTCCGTCGCTTTGGCAGCATCGTCGAGCGCGCGCGCTCTCTCCTTGTCGACAGTGCGGACAACGCGCGCGGCACGGACGCGAGAATTGCGCGAGCGACGCTCATTCGCTGTCGCGTTCGACGACAAAAACCGATAGAGCCTCTCTGCTATACCTTTGTCAAAGTCGTATCCAAACTCCTTCAACTTCCTCGGAAATACCGGTGTCTTCGCCATAGAAAATCTTCCAATTTTCTGGAAAAAAAAAAACAAAACGACGATGGAGAAAAAAGGAAAAGTAACCAACGCGCGTATCGAGAACTTTATGCCGAAACGTTGAGAGTCATGATCGGGACTCGCTGCGCGGGGTGCATTTACCAGTCGATCATCGAGGTAACAGATAAGTCGACTCGGCGAGCCTGCTCTCTATTTCTCTCTGTGCACTCTCTCGCAGCGCGTAACCTCTCGCTACTAATCGCTCGCGCTTACGAATCGTAAGAGAATATTATGGGATAACGTACCGTCGTCGTTGCTAGGCAGCGTAGCGCGCAAAGAGACATTAAACAATTGAACGTACCGAGGCTTAATATTATCGACGCCAGTTCTCTCTTTGTCGAAAAACAATAATCGCCCTTGTGTCTCTCACGTTCCCGCGGATAAAACAAACACGGAATTGTTTTTTTTTCCTCTCGTTCGGACGATAATGTACGTCCCACGGTAACCTTTTGACAGCGGCACGGCGGACACGAGAGAACGACAATGGTATTGCAATTACCAGCAGTCAGTAGGTCCGTCTCTGTGTGTGCCGTACACACTCGCGGACGACGTGCAAAGCTGAGGCTACCAACTGCTCGCTGAAATCGACATTGAATTTTACGTCACGTGCGTTTTCCGAGCGCTCGTTTTTCGAAACGTTACGCCTCGCTCGCCGAGACCAAGGATCGGGTTCTCGTCAGGCGCCGTTTAACTTGTTTATTTACAAATATTCTTTTTTTCCCAAAATATAACATTCTTTTCTTTAGACTTAATTCTCAGCCCAACGATTTTTGTCCCTTTTCTTCTATAAATATAGATGACTTATAGTATTAAAATTTTTTTTTTTTAAGATACCTAAAAGCAATGTAGAACTAAAATATTCCTCAATTTACGTTGATTCTCGCAACGGTTATGCTGCAGCGCAGTTTTTCCTGACGAAGTTTTGCAGCTGGATTTTCCAAGTTTTTAGTTTCGTTTGTTTTGTACTAGCAATGAATCATGACCTTGATCGCTCCGCCCCGTCCAAGCTTCGTCGTTTCGAAGGCCTCAACCGAGTCCTCGAGCTGATAATTGTGTGTTATCAGTGGCTTCAAGTTCACTTTGCCGGAAGCAACGAGCGCCAGGGCGTCCTCGTAGCTGAAATGCGAAACAAAAATTCGGTGAAATGTTTTGACGAGAAAATTTTGCGTCTGGTTATTATGAAAATTTTGCTCACTCGTTGGCGTATCGGAAAATGCCGCGAATATCGACTTCCCTCGTCAGAGCATTGATCAATGGCAATTGAATTTCGGGTGCTCCCATTCCTACGAGAACGGCTACACCGCCGGATTTTGTCGCCTGAAAGTTAAAAAACGTCGATCGATCGATAAATAGCCTTTTCCATAAATTTACTTTCGAAATGACTATTTTTTCTTTCGTGAATCACAAGACCGTGGTAATAACGCTCTCGACTGTGTTTCTCCAAAGGCGCCGACAAGAAAAGGCGAAAAAAACTTCTCAAGGGATTCATTCATCGACGCTCGTTAATTAAAATGAGCTGGGACTCACGAGAATCGCGAGACGGATCGACGGCACAGCGCCGGAAGCGTCGATCGTTATGTCGGGCTCTCCGCCGAACAGCCCGTGAATGTGTTGAACAGTCTGCTCCTCGGAAATTTCCCTCTTCGCGAGGAAAGTCTTATCGGCACCGAGCTGCAGGGCTATCTTCAATTTATCCTCAACGATATCTGCAAAAGAAATTGAATATTTTCCAAACACGTCCATCATAATCGCGAGTAAACAACCGTATCTCGTTGATGAATTATCGCTGATTACGTAAACTCGTCGCTTAGCTCTCGTAATGCCAAGATTGCCGCGTGACGCTCCAATTACGCAAACGGTTTGTACATTCATCGAAATACGTAAAACCGTCGAGCGTTGCATAATTTGCAAGCACAATTCGATATCTCCATTCTTTTTCTTTTTCATTCCCGGCGATAGCGATGACCGCTCCGATTTATGTATGTCATCTTTAGGTTTCGTGATAATAAAATCTCGAGAGACGCTGACCGAGCTCTGTCTCGCCCCGGGTGCAACGTAAAGAGTCGCTTATCGTGGCTGAAGCAGACCGAGCGATAACGGTGAGAGTTTACCTGTAACAACAACCGTGCTGGCTCCCATGGCCTTGGCGACTAGGAGACAAACGAGTCCTATGGGACCCGCGCCCGTTATCAAGACATTCGAGCCTATTCCGACGTGAGCGCGTTTGCAAGCGTGCACAGCTACGGACAGTGGTTCCAACATTGCACCCTCCTCCAGACTGACATGATCGGGCAATCTACAAGCGAAAGAAACAACCTGAACGAAAAGATAATGTCAAATTTTCGAAAAGATGCGAGTAAACGTATTAACGTATTGAGAAAAATCGTATCGCGACTTGAACTTTCGATCTTGACTTTTGAAAATTCAATAGCGATATTGTTATCTTGAGACTTACGTCATCAAGCTTTATTCTGTGCTTGTGAGACTCGCGCACCGTTGTTACAGCCTTTATACGGATCTCACGAGCTCAGACATTTTTTTTAAGGATTATTGTCTTCAGTGGGATTTGATCGTTACTTGTAGCAAAAATCAGCTGCGTGCTTGTACCAACGTCGCAAACTTCCATGCACAGGTGGAGTGGCACAGAATACCATGTCCTTGCAGAGATTGTAGCGTCCCTCTTTGCAGAATTTGCAAGTCCTACAGGGTACTCCCGGCTCGATGGCGACGCGATCGCCTACCTGTTGATCGTCGATTGTGTTAGATAAATTTGCGATATCGCTGTGAGACAAATAAAAAGCAGTCGAAGATCAAGAAGACCTACGGATCGACGTTACTTTGGCACAATAACTTTTGTATCATTACGAAGAGTCTCTAATTGATAATCTCAAGAATTAAGCGTTATATGTGAAATGAAGATACAACTGAATTCATTACGATTTCTGGAATGTCTATTAAACCATGATCTTGACTGTTTCTTCATCTATCGTGGGATACCTTCAAATTCTTGACTTTCTTGCCGAGCTTTGCCACAGTTCCCGCGGACTCGTGACCGACGATCATCGGTGCCTTCACGATAAAGTCGCCGATCCTTCCATTGACCATATAATGAACGTCGGAACCGCATATTCCGACGCAATTCATGCGGATGAGAACTTCTGCGATGATGAAAGAAAAAGAAACAAAAAAACGAGCGTTAATCGAATAACGAAGCATTAATAATTTTATTGTGGTATCATCGTCGAGGGTTGCGCTGGCGATCAGTTTGATTTTACTCGAGGGGTCAACAGTTCGCGCTGATTTTCTTCGCGGGTTCGATTCGATCAAGCCGGAATCTCTGGTTCACTGTGCGGACAGGCCCATTTCTATTATTGACTCGATTGAATGACGATCGTAGGATATAGCACGAAAATTTATTGACACAAGTGGCTGGTTCGTCGCTTGTTTTAGGAGCAAATCGATCGATTAGCCCCGATATAGCGCTGAGAGGTCGAAAAAATTGATCCTCCGCGCACGTGGCGGATCACGAGTGCCTGAATTATTGTCAACATGGATATTTATCCCACTATGCGTACATATACATTCATGTATATGTATATACATACATAGCTTGCAGTGTTTTACTCTTCCGGATCGAGATAGATGGAGTTTATCGCGACACTACTCGCGTGACTAAAATTCGAATGACGGACTTTCTGCACTCAACCACAGACGATACGGCCTTCTAATTTTAATCGCGTAAATATAGTTCCGCAAATCGCGTTTGTACAAAAACCAGAAGCCTCGACATATTCAAATTCGCGTGTACAATAATAGAACCCACCGTCGTCATTCGGCTCTTCGATAGGCGTTTGTTCCTGAAACAGAAAAAGAAAACACATTCCAGAGTTATATCGTTCCGAAGTTGGCTATATATGTTTCTTCTACTTCTACGGAACATTATATATATATATACATGTATATGCGTGTGTCGCGCACGTGGATTTCGTAATCGATCCAACGCGGTCTGAACTACTGCAGTGTCAAGTGCACTGCTGACGGTTCAGGGTCACGAATCGCATGAGCGATCCGCCGTTCGCTAGGTTTCCACGGTGCGACGAGAAAAATGTAAATTATAATTTTCGGGTTACGTAAAGAGAAAAAATTGACAAAATTGGAACTAACCAGACGAAGATCGTTGACTCCGTGAAGTACAGCTGTTAGATTGTCCTTCGCCATTGCTTCCGGTCGTGAGATTCCGTGGGGGATGGTTTTTTCGTCAAGGCGATACGAAGGGTCGGTCGATCGTTCTTGGCGTACGCTCGTTGACTGAATCGCGAGAGCTCCGATGTTTCGAGCTATATAGGCTCACGGAGAGCGAAGAGCTCTGGGTATTATCATCGTTCCCACTGTTTAGCGCCAGTACCGAGATAGCGCCGAGCGGCCTCGAAGCACTGCAGGGAAATCGTGTAGCGGGCATTCGTTCATTCGTGAAATCGCTAAACTCCATTACTATCGAAGGCTCTGTTCTATGAATAGGAAACGTCGATTAAACCCCGAGATCGCTGTTGATTGAAAGAATCATCGATGCAATCGCGAAGATTTTTTTGTGTCGTGGAAGATACAAGGCGAATGCCTCGTCTCGAGCTATACAAGTTTTATTAAAAAAAAGAAAAAAAAAATACAAAAAAAAAAGGGAAATCGAAGGTTTATACATATTTTTTCTCAATCTCCCCATATTCCACAACCAGATGATTGTTTTATAGTGTCTCTATTCTCGCGACGAACCCGGGTGGTAGCGCTGGCCTCGCCCTTGGCCAAAATCTTTCTGGACAGACCCTTCTTGTGGCGTTTCTCCAGCGTGATTTGCATTCGACGCTTTATGACCTCCGGCGCGATCGACGCCACGGTCGAGCTGCTTCTTATGCTTCGGGCATCGTTGAATTCGTAATCGCTGGATTCGTTGTCCGAGCCTCTGTTCACGAACGTCGAAGCGTTTATTAGCTCCGGAATTGTATCTTCGTTTTCGGAGTTACAGAAGCTCGTGTCCAATCTCTCGTTCGTCTCGTTGCTCGATTTATCTTGATACGGAGCTGCGCTGTCCTTCTTCAACTTCAGCTTGTCGAGCCTCTCATTCAGCGAAGACGCGGCTTCCTTCGTCGTTTCCGGAGAATTCGAAGCCTCGACGGTCCTCCCGAGATCTTCTGCCATTACCTTTTCCACCTCTTGACGGAGATCGTTTATTTCGGCTTCTTTGCTCGCCTCGGCAGTTTCTGAGCCCTCCGTCACTTCGGCTTCCTCCTCGTCCTCCTCGTCCTGATCCATTCCCATCTCTATCAAGAGGTCTTTCTCCATTTTCCGCGTCAAGCCACTCGCCTTTACGTCCGCGTCGATGCAATCCTCGCGACTGAAATTTCGACAAACGAAGAATTTACGATTTAGCGTGGAACACAAAACAATGTAACCCGAAATTAATTATAAAATAATCAATCAGTAAGGAAAGATTGTAATAAAGATGTAGATAGCAATTATTCGAATAAGTTTCGTATTTTCACTTACGTTATGTCTTTGAAAGACGGATACAATTCGCTCTCGTAGCCGAAGCGTCTTTTGAAAAAATCTCGGACGCAATTCACGTCGCGTTCGAAGTAATATTCCGCGTTGGCGTGCTCGGTCGAGACCATTTGTGGGAAATCTATTATAATCGGCTTTCCCTCGTTGGTCATCATTATATTGAATTCGTTGAAATCACCGTGTATAACGCCGTGATTGCCGAGTCTCACGATGAGATTCATAAGCTCGTCATACAGATTCTCAACGTTTTCGACTTCGCTGACTCCGCACAGAGGTCCACCCTCGACGAGTTCCATGACGACGCAGTGCCGATTAAAATCTATGGGTTTGGGTACCGGAAAGCCGCGCTCCTCCAACGCCTTCATGTAAGCGAATTCTCGGGTGGCGGATATTCTCGAGAGATAAAGCCACGAAGCGCATTTGCGCTTTTGATGATAATCTCGCTTTTCCTTTATGTTACGAAAGCACGTTCTGCCGAGACGATGCAACTTCAGACAAACTGGATTTTCGTCCTTGTCGGCAACGACATAGATGTTCGACTCCTTGCCGACACCGATTTGATTGCCGAACGACGCGACGACTCCGCGAGATGCCAAAACTTTCAGAGCTAGATAATCATAGCCAGAGTTCGTGAGACGATATCCATCGTCTGGAAAAACAAAAATGAAATGATTGCTATTCACAAAAAAGCTGAAATTTGCGAGTTTCTTCCGTTCTCATTCAACTCACAGTGTTTTCCGCGCTCGTAGCTGAGCAAACGATGCTTGCACAGTTCCTTGAGCAATTTGTGAACGCCGCCGTGACGAAGATTCGCGATTTGTGCCGCGAGTGACGCGGGCACGAGCTCGTGATTCTTCATTCCCATCTCGATCTGCGGAAATACGAATATTGTTATTTCGAATCGAACGAAAACGCGTTCGCGGTTTTAATCGGGTAAATTAGAGATCGCAATCGAAGACTTACCGCTGTCAAGACTCGGAAATCTTCCCGGGTCAAGTAGCGAAGCATCGTCACGTTTAGCTTTCCCATGATTTATCGTTTATTCGCTGTAACGACAGTATTGTTGTTTAGAGACAACTCGGCATCACAACAATCGTCGAAAATTGTTTTATCCTCGAATAACTGGGAGGTACGGTGCAGTGTTTAACCTCGTCGTATTTTTATGCTGTACGACTGAGCGCCATGTGCCGCGTCGACTGGCAAGCCTGCTTTCAAGGTCAATTCTTACGGAACGGCGACAGCCCGAACTACCGGATCGGGCTCTCGCTTTCCTTCGGGAATAAAAAATGTTTGACGCTCGTTGTAAATTCGTTCTATAGCGTTTTGACCACTTGCACTTGCAGCGCGCATTCAATGTATCTTTATCCCTCGTTTTCGTGGAAGAGCAATGAAAAATACTGAGATAAAGTAAATGTACAGACAAAAACGCGACAAGATTTCACGGAATTCAATACGAGTCAATACAATCGAAAACCTTGCGAGTAGTTCTTTTCATTCTTATTTTCTTTTCATTCCCCAGACGGTGTTTTATCATTTATTTTGTTTTTATTAATGTGACAATAGATTCCTGCTTCCGTACAAAAATAGTATTACTAGTTGAACGTTTGTTACTGCCTATACGAGCTTGGGGGAGATGTGGGGAACTTTTATCGAGCTAACCGAGCTTGTACCTACTATTTTTCCTTTTTCTCCTCATCCGCCGACTACCGGGAAACAAAAATGAAAACTTAATTATGGAATAAAACGATTAACGTATTGTAACAGAGAATTGAGAGATTAAACTTATGATTTAAAAAATTAACGGAGTCGATAGGATTAACGCGTGTGTTTACAGTTGTTTCTTTTCTTACCGATACGGACGCGCGACATAACAATAATTTTTTGCCGAAGCATTTAACCACTACCCATATATATAAAAAATTGTTATACAAAAACCATTTAAAGTGGTCCTTTTTTCTTTATAATTCTCCTCTCGATATAGAAAAAAAAAAAAGAAAAAAAAAAATCTCGTAAATTTTTAGTATCGAAGTACCGCTATAAATCCTTTAAAATATGAAGTTCTGTATCGTTCTGTTGTTATTTTCTTAAGACTTCTAAATACGTCTATATACATATCACAATAATACTATATCTCGACAGTTCTGGGCGTGTTAACGCAAAAACACACCGTCGGTTGTTTGAAATTCGATGCTCACGAGCCGTGCGATTAGTCGAGGTCCGGAACGAGCCGAAACACTGGCCTCGGAAATAGAAGACAGTCATATTTTTTTCATAAGCTACGTTAATAAGGCACGTTTGATCGGATTTCAATCAATTCGAGTAATTCAATCGGTGAAAATGTGATGACGGTGAGTGCGGATGGCTGGTCGTGTTTCGAAATCAATTGGCCAACGTTTTCTTCAATTGTTCGGAAACACCGACTCTCGGTACTAAAAGCGTCGTCGTTTTACCTAGCCAGACGTCGAGAACTTTTCACAACAATCGGTTACAAATTAGTAGGATAGTAATGTATCAATTAGCGGTATGTGATCTCGTTAATGCGAAAACAATTGGCTAAACGTCACTGTCATCAATTGTTTCAACAACGAATTTTTCTTTCTTTCGACAAACACTAGTGTTAGTACATCTTTGTTAGTTGATTAAAAACACGCAAAACGATCTATCGATATATTTTGTACGATTGCAAATATTGATCGGAATTCGTTTTAGTCCTCAATCACATACCGTCCGCTCGATTTACATAGAAATAAATGCTTTGTTCTTTTCTTTTTTACCAAAGCTAACAACGATACCAGAAATAGCGATTAGCGACGAAAAGATGTGTTATCGTGAGGATAAAAATTCAACGAATTGCTATTATAATAGAATTGCAATAAAAATTCAAAAACACTATATATATATATAAAACGAATCGGCGTACATCATTGCCTGTACGATTAGCTCGTTGATTCATCTGTATCTTTAATTGATTTAGAATGGCCAATGAGCCATTACCGATGCTTTACTCTCTCATAAACGTTACCCTTTTTTTACCATTTCTTTATTCACGGGCTCGCAAGTTTTTCCTCGGCGTCGAAGATGGATCCATCGTCCGATCGATTTCCGCTGTAGCGAGATCGAGAGCCTCGGGTGTAACGACCCTGTCGCGAAACAAACAGACATTTAATTTGTGAACAACTCAATACTTTTTTCTCTCATAATCGCTTTAATCCGTACCTTCTCCTTCGGCGTAATTCGTACGGCAGGCATTTCCGGGCTGGAGTTTCTAGCCGGGCGATCTTCATCCCCACTGTTCTCCTTTCCGTTTCCCATTTCCTTGGAGATCTCGTTTTCCATCGCTATGCTCCTCTCAGCTTCATCGAAGATCGAACCGTCGTCCGACAAGTCCTGATCGACGTTTATCGACCTGTATTTCTTGCGCTCGCGTACCTTCTTGTGCGATCGTTTGATCGACGCGGTCTGCAGCAGTCGCAAATAAGTTTTCGCCTTCAAGCAATTCGGCGGAGTTTTGACCTGCGAGTCCGCTTCGTTCTCACAATCGTTCGCGTAACTGGTCGAAGGCTGCGGGCTGTTTTGCTGGAAATCCGACGATCTTTCGTGTCTAGCGATCGACTCGAACTCGTATTCCTGCTCCTGCGCGCTGATCAACGAACGCCTCGACACGTTGCTGCGTTTATCTTTCTTGTGCGATTTTTTGATCGAATTTATCCCCGCCAAGAGTTCCGCGGTTGAACTATTTTGCGGCGTTGATCGGCCGCTCGGATCGTCGGCAACGTTGTCGATTTCGCGCAAAACCGGAGTCGAATAATCCGTGACGGTGACGAATATACCACTGGCGCTTCGCTCGGGAGTTCTGAAACTATTCTCCCGCATGTTCAGACGCTGACCGCGAGCGGTGGTCGGCGTGGAGCATCTCGTCGCGCTGTTCTCCGTCGAGGATTTCTCCGGTGACGATTCCGCATTCTCACACAGTCTCCTCGCCGTCGGTGCTACGATACCCAAAGATTTTCGTTTTTTTATCGGGGTAAAGATCTTGAACTCCTCCTCGGCGCTCTCGTAATCCATCGAGACGGATCCAAGATTCGACGACGAATGAGAAACTCCGCTCACCGACGAGGTATCCAATACATTTTTGCGTTTGTTCGGCGATGACTTTCCAGTGTCCGAGGTTGGCAGCGCGTCGACACCGGTTTCGTAAGCCATATTCTTTACCGGCGATCTCTCGAAAGTGTGATAATGATCCTCGGCGCTGTTTTCGGAGAACGAACGATCGTTGGTCTGGCTCTTCTGACGCTTAGCATTCTTAGTCACGAGACGCGGTGGCGAGAGACTCGGAAAATCGCTGGTCGACGAGGAAACGCTGCTGTTGTGGATATCGCCGTCGGAATTCGAAGCACCCTCGGATGTGTCGCGATTGAAATATTTCTTCCTCTGTATCGATCCCGTTATCATCCTCCTGTGCTTGTCCTTTCTGTGAGATTTCTTCACCGAACTGAATTGTGACAAAAGCAGACGACTCGAATTCGTATTCTCCGGTGTCGCTGCACGATTGCCCTCTGTTGCGCCTTCGATTTCCACGTGATCGCGAGTTTTGTCGGCGTCGTAATTCGCTTGATTGAATTTCGGCTTGAAGATCGATCGTTTGTTTGTGTCTTTGATCTTCTTGTGAGATTTCTTTATCGAATCGGTCATTATGCGTTGCAAATAATTGATACGATTTTCCGGTGTCGCGGGATGAAGAGAATTTCCAGATTTAACTCTTTCGGGAGTTTTCGGAGCGGCATTTTCGTTCGACCGCGTCGAGCTTGGAGAATCGTCGATTTTCTTGCTCGGTCCCTGTTCGGCGTCTCTCAAGTAATCCGGAGTGCTGCCGGAACGCGATGGCACGGGTGCTTCTTCGTTGGAACTGTTGAGACTTTCCTTTGGATGTTTGTCGTCCGCGGAAAGATTTTGCTCGCCGGCGGAATCTTCATCTCTCACGGACACGTGAGATTCTTCAGGTTCGAAATCTTCCGAGTTTCGCTTCTCATCGGGAGACAGAGCTTCGGTGCTCGAATGAGAATTTGCCTCTTCGGTGTAATCGAAGATGGAACCGGTCTCGGACTGCTCGTCCTCCGAATGATACGCGAATGTTTTTCTCTTGCTCTTGTCCTTCTTGTGCGATTGCTTGATCGAATTGACTCCGCGCTGAGGACTCTTGTAACGGGCTATGGTTGTCGCGGGAGTCGTCGGGCGGCTCTCGTCGCGCGAAACGTGTTCCAACGCGTCTATGTCCGTGAGGGAATCGTTAATCGAGCAAGACTCGATCTGATAGGCGATCGCCTTTCCCAATCTGCCGAGTGCTCGCTCCTGTAACATGAAAAGAACATGAATTAGTAAGAGCATAGAAATCTATGGATTTAGTCACAGGCATGAATATAGAAGTAGAGAAAACTATTCTTTTTTTATTTATCTGAGGCGTTTGATATACTTATTTAGATAATAATTTAAGGTTTCTTTTTCTTGTAAAGAGTATTATAAAAAAGATATCGGAATATTTTCAGATGTACAACAAAACAAAAATATAAAAAGTGTCGATTTAATTACCATATGAATAGGATATTTTTGTACATAATAAATATTCGACCGAGTCTTTATGAAGCAATGACCGAAGGTTCAGATTATCGTTAAATCTTTCAGGCAAATTGAAGGATTCATACGAAATTTACCTTTCTGTGACTCTTTTTGATGGCGCTCATGCTCTCAGGTATAATTTTAATGACGTTCTCAGGCGTTTGCGGTCTCCCGTTGTCGTCATCGTCATCGCCAAAATCGTTGAACAAATTTCTCGGCGTGCTGGCACCAAAATCGTCGTATTTGCTCTTCATATGATTTCTCTTGAGCGATTGCAAATTCGGTGTCATCTTGTTTCGCACGATGGAGTCGATTTTTTGCTTCAATCCGCTTCTCAGCATCGGCGAGTGAACGTTGGAACCGGGAGAACCGAAGCTCTTCTCCGAGCCCGGCGTTAGGTGATAACTCAAAGATTTTTTAGCGCTTCTGTTGCGCTGCGATGGCGTTTGATTCTGATTCTCGTCGATCGACTCCACGGACGAATTGAGCACACTGTCGAGATTCGATTCGCCCGAAGTCGTGTCGAAGTTCAGGGTCTTGTTGATCTTCGACATTGGCGAGGCATAACTGTTTCGTTGCGACAAATTTCGCGGGCTTCTGTTAAAATTCGCGAGACGCTTGGGACTCGGGCTGAGATCGAAGTTTAACGATTTGTTTATCTTGCGAACGCCGGGTCGCGTGCTCTGCAACGGGCTGTAATTGATGTTAAGAGCGCGCAAGATTTTCGCGGATCTCGACAAATACTGATCGCCCTCGTGCGAGGCATTGCTCTCGGCGCTCGAATTCGGCGATTTGTAACTGTCCCCGCGTTGAGCACCTATGTCAAAATTTAACGATCTATTTATGTTGTAACGGACTACACCGCGATTTCGGCGCGGCACCGATTTGCTGACCGATCGCGGCGAAGCGTAACGATTCTTCGACAAATAACGCGCCCCGTCCGGCGAACTCCACTTTATAATGAATCTGTGCCCCTTTTCGGTATTGCACAAATCGTAATCATCGTTGAGCTTGCTACTCGTGAGCTTCTCGTCGAAACTCTGATTTCTGTACATATTAATTCTTTTTTTTTACAACTAGTTGCTCTCGCGATCGAAAATATCGAGAGGAAAGTAAGATTGTTGCGGGAATTCGAAGTTATCGCGGATTTATGAAGAGGATCAAGGGAAAAAATGCCTCCTTTCTGTAATACCTGTAAATTAAAGATACCACAGTCTTAGTTATGAATAAAATCTGAAATAGTCATTATTTACGAATTATTGCAAAAATACACTATAAACAGATCGAATAAAACTATTCGAATGAAAAATTAAATTTTCAAGAAAAAGACCTTAAAACAAATAAATAAATAAATAACAACGATAATATTTAAA
The DNA here is from genome assembly GCA_963924025.1 of Ischnus inquisitorius. NCBI lineage: Eukaryota > Metazoa > Arthropoda > Insecta > Hymenoptera > Ichneumonidae > Ischnus > Ischnus inquisitorius. Next base: position 10,343,685 of record OZ001248.1, on the reverse strand, counting down.
ATAGAATGAATAACAATTTGCATATGCTTGAAATAAAGATTGTCGACTCACATTGAATTTCAAGCATTTGGATTTATTATTCCTTCCATTTTCCATTTATTGTTATTATGTTATTTTACATAGCTGTGACTGCTGTTGCTAACAAATACCATTAACACAGCGTTTCAAGAAAAAGGGTCACGCCCTAAGCGCATTTTTCATGATAGAACCCTTTTCTCTATGCGATCGTATAATTCTCAAATAAAAAAAGAAATAGAAAGATTCAACACTCAACTTTATAAATAAAGCCCCATTGTTCGGAAGTAAAAGAAAAGCGCGTTCGCCTGCAACTCAAAGTTACGAAGAATACCGAAATTTTCTATTATCCTAGATAAACTCCGAAGCTGGTGAGTGCATCTTTTATAATGGATATGGTATCGCGTCAGTAGACCGAATTCCACAAGTGGTTGGACTGGGTGGACTAGGTTCAATGCCACCAGCGAGCCCTTTCCCCCTCATCGTTTTATTATTAGACATACACCCCATAGAGGAAACTACGTATACTCAAGTAACCCGGTCAACACAAAAAATATCCAATCGATATACGTGAGTCATCGTAAACGCGACGAAACAAGCTGCTCCTCGGGACGAATCGAGTTTTAACGGGATATATAGATATATATGTATGCACACCGTATGTATAAGAGAAACAAAATTCGTGTAGTAACCATCTCGAGTGGAGCGCGAGTCGCGAGGTGGGGGTATAACAGCATCATGCATACGATCGTCAAAAATACTCACGGCCTGCGATCACGTTTACAAAACGACGCTCCGACAATCGACAAATCTCCATCAAGATCTATTAGAAATGCCTCACTCTCGCACCTTCTTCTCTACATTTGAAATGATTCACGCGATTTTTAATACTAAAACAATCGCGTTTATGTGGCTGCCGTGGAACAGGCGGACACGCGTCTCCTTTTAGCCACAACGCACAGCACCCGAAGAAGCCTCACGTCCGCATTACACGGACACGAAATTCGTACTGAATAAGAGATACGACGGCGACGCGTGAAATCGCTGCTCGTCGCGAGCTGCGGCGCGAGCTTCGCGGGAGCCAACGACGGAGGGCGCCTCAGTCGCCGTTCGGCAGTCGCACCGCGCGGAAGCTACTACGGGAGTCGCGGCGACGACGCGCTGTGTGGCAGCAGCGCCAGATCTCGCCATGTTTGTTTTGAAAAGTACGTTACGCGCCGGCGAGTACGACACGCGAGTTTGTTGATACTTTTAGATGTTTCTACTAAAGTAATTAATGATTTTACGAGCTGTGATACTCGTTAACTAGATACAGAATGATTTTTTCGGTTCGTGTCGATAAAACTGCGCGATATCGTTACTTTCGAACGATATCTGGCTTTCGCGTCTCGGTCGACGTTACGGTTCGCGAAAAAAGTTGCCGGTCGTGGCATTGTTTACGACAGTACACGCGAATCGATTGAAACTTCGTCGATGTTTTATCAGAGTAGTGAGTGCTTTTATGATATGTGATTCTTCGGGCGCGAAGTGATTGCTCCTGCACGGATTGATAAAGTTTCGCAACGTTGTCGCGATGTCGTCGCTCGTTGCATTGTTAAGTGAACGTGTGTGGCCAAAGTGTGTGATCGCATTCGGGACATTTCAATCGAACTCAGAGCTGGAAGTTTTGAAGGTTGCGACGGTATCGGAGGTTTCATCGTGGATCATCGAGTCCTGTCCAGCAGATTGAGCAACCAAGTAAGTGAATCTTTTATTTTTCTCGAGCAGAACAGCCGTCATCGAGGATAACATTACGAAGCGATAAAAACGAAGACAATTTATATATTTTACAAAAGATACATTTATTTAGGGTCTTTTTACAACTTACAACGATTCATACCTTAATATTTCGTGTATTTTTTTTTATTTACAATAATATTCGCTTAATGATATATTTATAACCAATTCGAATATCGATCACGTTCGAACGTTTTTCGTTTCCTGTCGTGTTCGGGGCCAGCGTTCGGCACGACCACGATTCTTCGAGCCTGCCGACGAGACCATCGGTGGATTCGTTAAGTACGTGGCTTTGTCGATGTTGTTTTTTTCATGTCGTTTTATAGTTTTATATACACAAAATGATTTTGTCGAAACTCGTCGAATCGGATCAAATGGTTTGTCTCGTGCAAAATTTTTTTTCTTTCTTTCTCGCGAGTTTTTAAGCGGACATTGCAGCGTTGTCCCGGTAGCCTCGGTTAATTAAACACTAGATACATTATTTTCGACGATCACTTGTTTTGTTTGAAATTTTCTTTTTGTTTTTTCATCGAAGTCGAATCGAGCTGCGCGATCGACGACGAAAAATACACGGTGAATTTTGATCATTCATTCTTACTTCGATCGCCACCCTGCCTAATTATCAACTATACCATTTTTTATTTATTTTTCATTAAATTAACTCCAATTCTTTTTTCGTTCCTTCCGTTGATACATTTATAATATATTATCTATTCCGCATATAGTAGTGTATAAGTCACTCTCAGACGTACAATTTTTTCTTCCTTTTTCGATTAAATATGATCTAGAGAGAAATACGACTTAGCTGTCTCGAGCTATTACGGATGAATACTGTGTAATGGCGAACGCGATGAAACACAAGCAACAATCGTAATTACGACGTACGGAAGGTAGAAATAACCATTCAGCACTGGTTTCGGCACAAAATTTACAATAGTACGAACACTCGGGACGGGATGAGCGATACGTTGGGTTTTGCGATTTTAGGATTTCGTTTTTTATCGGCTCGACGTTTCCTTTCGTTCTCGATGAACTGGTGTAACGCAAGCCTTAGAGAGCCATGACCGTCGGGGATAACTATTGCTTATATCGTAATAAGTGCACAATTTTCTCGATCGGAGAGCAGTTGTAACATTTGGAAAATCGTTGTCGCTAAACACTCTGCATTACACCCTTCGGTCTGATCATCATGGTTGCCTTCTTCAATGTATAGTCCCAGCCTCTCCAACGGAACCACACGATTCCTGCGGAAACGGAAAAACAGAAAATGGTTTTAAAAACGCCTTCGACCCTTTTGCTCGTAAAATTATCTCTTAACAACAAAGAAATAAATAAATAATGAAATTATTACATAAATAAATGAATAAACAAATAAATTAATAAGTCATCCATTTCGAATGCGCAGTTTTGTAGTACTTGCGCGCATTATCGACGAAGTTTTCTTTAAAAGGAAGCAAAAGCAAGAAGCGATTCACCGCTTTTCAAGAATCTTGCGCAAGACCATCGGTAACAATTTTTTGTCGCGTTTCTCGAGTCCTAACTTTGACGCAACGACCTTCGTTGTGCGTGCGACTATATGAGTCGAGTGGCAATAATAATCGTCTCTTGTGCCTCGAATTACGCGAGTCGTTACGATAAATCACATCGAAGATCGACGCACCTTGTCGCGCGGTGAGATCCTGCGGGTCGTTCAAGTAGAGTCCATTCAAACCGCGTCCGCATGACTTCCACCACCATCCGCCCTTCAGCATCGACGCACAATTCAAGGACGACCTGTCGTTGTCCCTGAAAATAAACAAAAAAAAATCATTTCTTTTTTTCGTGAAAACTATTTGAAAAAAATGTTTTGCAAGTCATCGTCGTTGAATTTCGAGTTTGATATAGCGGCAAGCAACGGTTCTTGCACAAATTTCCAATTTAGTTGCGGACGGCCCCAATGGGTATACCGAATGCCTCGAGTCGAATTCTTCCGAACGCTTTTTTTGTCCGTTTTTTAAATACTTCTATATCTTTTTTTTCTTCCCTCATCGTTTCGTGATTCGTCACGTTTCACTCGACTTTCTTTGTTACGCAACGGAGTGTTTCGAACTCCGTGGAACATCGCGTCATTTCCGGGACAGGTAGAAGCGGACACGGCCGGACCGTCCGGTTTTTCGGCGCTGAGAGTTACCCGACAGTTTTTCTTAACTATATCGACATTCGTATATGTATGTATATATGTATCCGGCGCAGGTGTAACTATAAATAGGTATCGATGTTTTCAATCGAGCGTTCGTGAGCGCTCGAGGCAAACGACTCAATTAAATTATTTTTACATGCAACTATTATGCATTCTATATAATACTTCGTATACATATATGAAAAAAAAACTCACCGATTGTAGGTCGAGAAGGGGCTGTTGTTCGAGCCGTACCACGGGTCGTTCAACGAGTCACCAGCATTTCCCTCGTAGCCGTCTATTTCAAGCTTGTAATACTCGCCTTCCGAGTAAATTTTAAAGTGCGCGTACTGGGCGTATCTAAAATTTCGAAAAATCCCAAACTCAATCAACATGGTAATTCTAATAGTAAAATGAAAAAAGGAACAAAGATTAGATATTACAAGATATAAACGACGCGATATTTGCGGTTATGATTCGAGCTCGTTCATTATTTCGCAATAATAAGCCTTAACAAAACTGAGCTGCTCTCGGGATAATAGCACGTGGTTAGAAGTCTCGGCAATTTCGCAACAAGAAATCTCGAACGAATGGAAGATGCTCCAGTCGGCGAGAATATAGAAAGGTTTCTGAAGCTATTTCTCTGCACTGTGTAATATGTATAGATATATCTATATAAATGCGCTTGTGTTAACGAACACGTTCCCGGGAAGAAGACGCGACGTTTGCTACTCGTTGAGAAAGGTATACAAGGGCTCGTGTACATTTTCTTGTAACGCTTTGTACGCGAGCTATATAAAACGTTCGTCGTCACTGCCGGTGGCACTTGTCCCTGGCGATACACCTGTATTCGTGTACGTGCAGTTAACGCGCGCTACCGCGCGAGCTCACACGTATGAGATTTTTATAGTGGCAAAAGCGAGTATCGGGAGCTGTTTCGCGGTGGTATAATAGTTCGTATGGTTTAGAGTTGCACGCTCTCCTTATCCTCTGGCGCAACTTCATTCCAGTCCTACTCGACTGTGCTATGCACGCCCGGCGGTTGTTCGATGCGAGAGAGTGAGAGAGAAGTCTCGTCGATTCTCTCGCGAGCGCTGCGGTAATTGATATCTCGCGAAGAGAAGAGAATCAACTCGGGATCGTGGAATGATGAAGAAGAAGCTGAGCGGCGCGGGTTTTACAGAGTCGGCGGAATCGCGAGAAAAATCAACTATCGCTGTGTGTCGGACGAGTTAACGAGAAAGCGAATGGTAGCAAGTGTCGGAGGATTTCGCGATGGAGACACGATTGTTGCACGCTGCCGATGTTAGATTAAATCGGAGGAGCGCGAGGATAGATAAAATTTGCAATTTAATTGAATTAACCCGTTGGACTGACATTGGCACGTGCTTAATGTGTAGGCTTTGAGGGGATTCGAAGAGTTTAGTAAAGAGGAAATTGTGGAATGTCTGCTGCGAGTCTTCGGTGAGTCACGGATTATTTTTTTATAGACAAAAGAAATCTTTATCAATTTTGACTCAATAATTTGTTGACTCTCGGGCGCATCATCGAAATGGCTCGATGAATCACTGGAAAAATTCACGTGACGTCATTGAAGGGTTAAAGCATACCTTCGAGAACTTTTCCTCCTTCCCTTAGGATTGGATTCAGACTAAACAAAACGTAATTTTTCTTTTTCACGTCTTGCACAGAGCTTCCTCCGCGAGAAAGCCGATATTGATCGAAAAACCGGCTGCGGCAGCTTTGTAAACGGCTTTAGAAACCAAACTGCGGAATCGATGTGCAGATTCGACTTACATAAATTTCTTGGATTCGCATTTCGAAAAATTATTCATTGCAAGATGTATTACCGTTTGTTTCCCTCGAAATCTTCGAGTTCCACTCTGAGCGAGTAATCCTCGTTGTTGGTCAGCATATAAATGTTCTCGTTGCCGAGCCAGAATTCTCTGGCAGGATCGCCAAAGCCGTTCTTGTAGTCGGCCCAATCTCTGTTGAAATTTTCCCTCGGTTCGCCGAAGTCGTCGCGCCTCTGTATTACCTGTAATCACGGATTTAACGATAGAAAAAAAAGCAAAATGAATCTAGGATCATAAATGCCCAGGAATATTGGCCAAAGCAATCGGCGAGGGGCGGGGAGGGGATTACGCCGAAGCGGTTGCCATGCAAAACTGGACGAGGATCGAGAGTCCTCGTTTGGCATTCTATAGAATGCAATATCCTTTCACCTCCAGAAGCGCGTGATCTCGTTTCATAGAGCTACAACTTATACATACGCGCAAATCGATAAATACACAGATACGAAATATCTGTACGCACGAAGTTCGAGACTAATGTGATTCGAGGTCGATCCTAATGGCACGTGGGGCTCGAGAAATCATAACCGACGATCCTGATCGATAGCCAACGATGAATCGATAATTCATTCGAAAATCCCACCAATCCTCCGATAGCTCGTTATTCGTAAGAATCGTCGAATTTTGTGGAAACACGTCGCCAGAAACTTTCGTCACGAGAGTTACGATACAAAATGAAAGAAAGGAAAAACGATTGCGCACGATTACGAGATAATTGTAAAAGTGCGCCAAATAGAAAAACGGGATCGTAGAAAGATCTCGAAAGTGAGCGATAGCTTCGTATTCTTTTTCCGTTCCCGGTGTCTCCAATCCGCCTGCGGCCAAACAAACTGCAACTATGTAGTAACAGTTTTTTTTTTTCGTCACAACGTTAGGAGCCTGTATCTCGTTGCCACCCTGGCTTTTCCGTTATCCGGCAAAGACCCGACGGGCAAAATGCGTATTCGCGTCATAACGACTTTTTGCCAGGAGTTCTCTCGGCCGTTTATTCTCGGCAATCGTCATGTTCGTTGTGTTCTGCCCAACGAGCGTTGAGTTTCGCTGAAAGCTTGCGCAGCTGTGTGAGTACCGGGTGCAGCGGGAGGTAACATAACTACTCTCGGAAGTGTTATGCCGTGTAGAGTGCGCGCGGATGATAGCTGATTTATGTCGACGATGTACAAACTCTCGGATTGGATCCCGCGCTGAAAGATCTTGACGGTCTCGCGTAAGCGACGCCGACAGAAATCGCGTTGAGTAAAGTGCTCTCGGGTACACAACGCGAGTGTCTCACGGACATCCCGATTACCCGGCGTACTCGAGTTTTATCTGTGATCTCGTCATACACGTACTTTAAAAGAACGTCTCGATATGTTCCGCTACGTTTGTCCCACCGAGGGCGTGCGGGCTGCACTTTGCGAAAAAGAAATCCCCCCACTGTGGGCCGAGCTCGCACTCTACTCGTCATTATTTCGGACTTCCAGCGACACCCTTCGCGCCTCGTGCACTTCCGGCGTGTCAACGTAATAACGTTTTAACGAACGATAGGTCGAGCGCGAGCAACTCGCGTGAACGGGGTGAAAGCGTAGAGCGATATATCGCGGGTTTTTGCGAAGTTCCTTGCCGAGGTGTATTACCGTAACGTTATTCCCGTATCTATATATATATATATATACCTATATATAGGTATTTTTTTCAAGTAGAGAATTTCGCGACTTACGCGATTCTGTAGCTACGGCGTGCTCTACATTGTTATATATAGATATATATATATATTTATATACAGCTGAAACGCGAGCTGAGCACGGAATACCGTTTTTACCTTCTATTATCCACGATAATTGTCGCATTCTTCGGCCAACGTTTTATTTTTCATCCATTTTTCTTCTCGTCTTTTCACCGTTCCTCCGAGACGAAACGGCGCTTGACTGCTTTTCCGAGTTCTGCAGAATTATTGCCTTAGCGGCGAAAAGTTCTTCGTGACGAGATTTTGTCGAGCGTACACGCGAATCGTTTGTCGTTCTATTTCCGTTGTTTTTTCTTATCTCGAGCTGAGAGATCTTTCCGGACTGGATAGTGTCGTTGCGCTCTGATATGACCAAACGGGCTGGGCTCGGTACGCTTAAAGACGAAAGTAACGAAGGCACGATGATTCTATCATCGGTTATTCACACTCTCCAATTGGAATTTCTCGCGGTCGATTAAACCTCGGTACGTGATCGAAAGTACGATGAAGTTCCGTACGATATATCGATGCACAATGTACAGATATACAGCGCGTTCATATCGTCAGAATGATCGCGGTCGAAGAAATAACATACAATGTTCTGGATGCCTGTGCGAGATCTCGAGACGCGTTTCTCGATGTTAACAATGGAGATTCGATCTGTTCGATAATGAGGTAGCGATGCTCGAGTCATTGACACACTGAACGACTCGCTCGACTCGAGAAAGTTGCAACGTAATTGTAGCGAATTCAATGTAAAATTCGGCTCCATCATAAATGGTAAGAGGGAATATTCGGTGATTTTAGTACGTTTTTTTTTAAGCAAAACGAAATTTTATACGTGATCCTATACAATTGTTCGTTGCCGCCAGGCTTCTGCTTATGTAACAAAATCGACGAATCCAAACATTGAAGCTTTTTTACACCTTGCCATAATTTGACTTGGGTCTTTTTGCATTATCAAGACCGTGGCACAAAAAATCAATGGCGTGGAATTATTTACAACATTTTTCGTTCCCGTTTGGAAAAAAGCGTTCTTCGACCGAACATTTCCGAATTTAAGCCTTTAAAGGTTGAAAAAATTAAACGATCAAAGTTTCTCTCGTTAATATACTGCGGAAGTGAAACACATTGCATCATATTTTTTCAAAGATGCAACCGAATATAACGGTCAGTACTCTGTAGGTGCTTGATAATCGAGAAAAACTTTTTTTTTACATTTGGCTCGTAGTATTTTGATTTTAAAATAGAACTTACAGTCCAGCCTCCCTCGGCGATTTCTTGCTCGCAGAACACTTTGAGGAACCAGTAGGTGGTGCCACGAATTTGCAGATAATAAACCCCGCTGTCCCGCATTCCGGCGTTAAGTAGATCGACGCACGAGTATCCCTGAAAAAAAAAAAATCGACAATCAAATATATTAGTATAATATAATTCTTACGGCGGAGAGTAGAGAAAGAGAGAGATTCGATTGATGCTCCGGTGTATGGCACTCGCGGTCAGATGAAATAAAGTGAAAACGGCACATCGACGAATATTAAATTGAACGGTGGTAGCAGAGCAAAGATCGCGAGGTATCGAAGTATAGGCGAGAGAGCGAGCGAGAGAAAGGGAGGAAAAAAAAATGTAGGGGGATGGGAAACGATAATCATTCACCTTTATGGTCGGTAATTGTGATCCATTACCATATAAAGTGGCATGGTCATAATTAAAGCGACGGAGAAGTAGTATAAGAGCCGAGTGGTTGAATATAGCCGGCACTGCGTTTGCCGCACCGCGTCCTGACAGCGAAAGAGGAGAAAATTAATTCGCGAGGGGCGTAGATCGAGTACGTCGTTTCGTTGCTGCCTTTTCCAGCGTCCCGCAGCACACATATGATAAAAGTTACTATTTCAACGTGTCCTTCTCGTGTTCTCGAAACAAAAAAAAGAGCGTTTCTATTGGCACGCGAAATACTTTCATGAAAGTACTTATAATCAAATCAATCAATCGTTTGGCCAATTCTCGTCAACATGAGTCATTACCGTTTTTTCTTCTCGTTGCCATTATTTTGCGATCGAAAACATTATCGAACTTAGATGAAAAAAAAGTGGCAATATGACCGTCGCTCGCGGCGAGTAGGTCACGGAAGTAATATCAATTTTTCGTATCGAGACGCTAATAAATTCGACGATTATCCGCGGGCGAAATTTCTACCGGGTCCTTTTGACGCACATCCCGAAGTTGGCCATTATTCGAAATCAAATGTACATTATTCAAATTATTTATTTGTTTGAATAATTAATCGCATGAGAATTCTCTGGATCTTTCGATATTCAATTATCATTCTTTCCAAGCTTTATCCCCATGTATGTGAACTATTTACCGAGGAATACACAAAATATAAAACTGTTTACCGGGAAATATATAATTTATGTATACTAAAATAATGTATTATATAATTTTTTATATTTATAATTAATACATTTTTTGATGGTTTTAAACATTTTTCATACTTAAAAAATCTTTGGAATACATGGATATTGAGTTGATTTCCATGGGAGTACGCAATACTATATGCGATGGTAGGACTCAGAGCTGTTTACCATAGAAACGTATTCGTTAATGATTCATTCCATTTACAATATTCGCAACAATTATGAAAATATCCGATCATTAAAAAGAAGAAAAGTAAGCCCCGATCGGCTTCGGTGATTCGGTATAATAGCCGATGGACATTCAAGCTTCTCTAATCATTCGATAATGCAAATCATTTTTTTCGCAGTAATTGTTGGTTATTCTTCTTTCATTCCCGAGATAATTATTCGTTTCGAGGTACCTGTCATAACGACGAGCTTCGTAACACACGTTGCACATACATAGTTTCGTTGCGCGCGATGAAATCAAGAGAAGGGAGGACGCCTATGTAATTAGTCATCTATGGAACTCCTCGCAGTTATAACATTTCTTTATAATACCCTCATTATATTTATTTTTCTCTATCATTGCCTTTCTGTGAATAAAAGAGTATCGTTCTCGTACTATCGCCAGCCCTTTGTCTTCTTTGTCTCCACTTTAATTTCAAATCGTTAAACATTTTTTGAGTCTCCTTCCATTCGCGCCGCCCGCCCCCTTTATAGTTTTCCGTTACTGCTTATCGTTTACGAGTGCGGAAATGTACAAAAATTTGCGCGGTCGTAGAACAACGTATATATCTTGGATACGTATCCAAATTAACCCTCCCGCGAGAACACAAGAGGTTCAACCGTAATTGAGTGTCCCCCTCGGGGATATTCCAGAGCAGCGTTAAAGCACTCGAGTCAGCGGTTTAGCACAGTTAACGAGCGGGATTACCGAGAATGAGAGTGCAAAATAACGATTCACGCTCCGACTTTGTATGCTCTACAATACTTTCTCTACGAAACCCTCGACTCACCTCGCTCACTCGGCGGAACACACACAACGCGTGTCTCCGTAATTTATTTTAATTTTCGTCTTTTTCTTATCGCCTTTCTTTCCTTCCTCTGTCAATTACTCGTCGATCTTCGATTTTAATCCGATCGAGCAGAGCCCGAGCTGCCGTAACTTTTTTTTGTACGAAGGATATCTTCTCAGACAAACGGAAATTTTAATTGCGCCTCGAATATGATGCATCTCGGTAAGGCAACTGTGTAAGTCCGACACGGTTCGCGACGGTGCTCTTCCTCATTGCGTGTGTCTCTTGCGCACCCGAAAAAAAAATATTAAAACATAAATAAAATAAAAAAGAATAGCCCGTGGGTACTCGCCAGGGGACCACCCGGATTACGTCCACCGGCAATTTAATATCGAGTTTGATTTCACTCGAGCGATGATTTATAACGTTGTCTGATTTTTTTCCCTTTTTTTCAAGAGCGTTCGCACAGATGTTTTTTTTAATACGCCACGGATGAGTATTTCAAATGTCATTTTTTTGGTCGCTTAATTTATTATTATTCATATGCGCACTCTCGAATTCGATAAAACGAATTTACGAAAAAATTGTTTTATTCGTCGTAAAATAAAGGTTTCGTTTGATGCTTGATATACCCACCGAGGAATGTAATTTTTATGGTTCGAATTGCGTACTTTATGGAGCGAGCGATAAATGTTTTACTTTGTAAAGATATATTGTCAAGGGATAGAGATTTTTTTTAATGTCTTCGGAAGCTTCGAAGGGGAAGACTTTACAGGAGAACATGAGCAGCGGTGGGGAAAAAAATGTCAGGGAAGCATGTATTTATGTGGTAAGAACGACAACGGTCGAGGGGAAGCCGATTGGACGGGCGCGGGGTCCTTTCATGTTGGGTTTTCTCTCGTTATTGGCCGATCCGATCGAAAACGATGCGCCTCTTATGCTGGTCCCGCCGTTCGTTGCCTGCCAAACGCGATCGAATACGGACGCGGCATTGGCATGCTCGATCGCGCCGCGTTATAAATTCGTCATCCGCCCGATAGCGCCGCGCGAAGGACCGAACGGGGGTGTGGGCGGAACAAGCACGCACGCACGCATTCGCGTCACAGTTAATTGAGACGAGGGTGAAACGAAGAAAAATATCTCGCGACAACGAGAAACTTCGAGAAGGCTGCTCGCTAAGCTGCTTTCTTTTCGTTCCGTTCGATCCTTTTGTAATGCTCATCACGCGGTCCCGCTTAACCGCAAACCAAATTGAATTATCTCACCGCAAAGGTCTCTCGTACGCGCGATAAAATTCAATGAAACTTAAGAAAAAAAAAAGAAAAAAATATATAGATATATATATAGAAAATTGCAAGAGAACTTGTCTCTCGATTCTTTTTTCGCAAGAGAGAATCGCGTTAAGTCTTCCCTCGACCACAAATGTGCGTCTCTCAGAGACATAAAATTGAATTTGCGGTTTTCCGAGGTGCCGCGAGTCATTCGCATCGATGTTCTATATCACGCTTAAGAATAACTCTCCGTCGAGAACATTTTACGTTACGACTTTATTGCATGCCTCGCGTTATTTTTGTCTCGAAAATCATCCGAAATTGGTTTCCATTGCAATACATTTAATATTATTTAAAAAAAATGATTCTCCTAAAAAAAAAGAAAAACGTTCTCAAGATAAAAATGTTGGAACGAAATTTTCAATACAATTTCTTTTTCCAATTCAACCAATACGGCGAGCCTTTCTTTGCTAAAATTAAATAATTTTTTTTCATCTGGCCGTCGACCAATTTTTGTCAAATCAATCGAAAAGATTTCTCGATATTGTAACATGCATCAAGAACAATATTTCGGCTAGCCTATAGGGAACATCGGCTTGTCGCTATTACTCACTTTGATGTCTTTGTAGTTGAGTAGAAGGTCAGTGGTGAAGGTTGAGTTCGCCAATGCCGGTTTGTTCTTGACGCTCGGGAATATGACTCCGCGATTTCTGGTCGTCGATCTCTGTGAGCTCGAGGATGACGAGGGACTCATTGGGCTCGTTGCCGGTGGTGTGTTCGAGGCCGATCCAGTCGATGTGCTGGACGGTGAGGTTGGCACCGGTGCTACCGTCGACGTTATTACGGTCGATGGTGGTGTCTCGGTTGCAAAGTCTTCCGTCACTCCGACGTACCTGATTCAGCGAAAAAATAAAAAAAACGTTCAGCACACTTCGGCTTCTGCAGAATCACAATAATAATAATAATAATAATGAATTAATTATGGAAGCTTCAAGAGCAATTGACCGACCTGGTAGGATCGTACTCGACGAGCCGATCGATCGTGGGATCGAGGAGAAGTTCAGCGGGGATGGGCCTTTGGGCGAGAGTTGCAACGTCGTCCTCCTGTTTCTTCAAGCGGCTTTCGACGCCCTCGAGATTCTGTATTATCTTGTTGGTTTTCGTTCGGAGATCGGCATGTACCTCGTTGATAGCTCGTTCCTGTCTCTGTGTCTGCGTCAGCAGCTCGTCGGATTTCGGCAGTAGATAATCGACTGAGCTCTTTGTTCCGACCTGCGAGACGGTGCCAAGGGCCGAGGGAAAACGAAAGAATAAAAAAATCATCGAATCTCGCCGGTGAAGGGATATCGGCGTTGCCGCACAGCCGATTTTATCGTATTGTACTGTATATTTACATGGCGGAGATTGATTTCAGGGCCACGATATACATACAGGAGTTATTCTAATATCGCGTTACCGGCAAAGTGGAGCGTTCTCGGACAATCTCGGACTCGCGCGCCATTCTAATGAAAGGAAGTACGTAGGCTAGGTGTATTACGTTCTCTAATCGTATCTCGGCGATCGGGGAATGCAGGGTATAGGACTCTACAGGGCAATGCACAATCGAAACATCGCGCACGATATTGTAATCATGTTGAAAAAAAGAAAACGTCGTTTTCGTGATCACCTTCTGGGTTTTGCTTGATGGAAAGAACAATCGTAACTTACATACCGTTATTCAAAAAGGATTATCATGAAATTTATCTTCATCTAAATTAGCAGAAGATTCATGACCGGATGCAGTTCCATTTATTTCTTCGGATATATTTTTTTTATTTTATAATAAATAGATTGGGCCCTGTCTCCCCGTGAATTTAATTGATTTTTATGACCAAAACCTTTTTGGATCCGAAATTTTGTGAAGATTTATCTTCGTCAGCAATTTTCAGAAGGTCCGAATGTTCGAGGGAATTAGCAACAAGTGAATCCAAAAGACTATTTCAGGGTTAGATTCTGAATCGATCTGTACAAGCAAAGCTTCGACCTACTCCGGTTCCAAGAGAACGCGTACGTAATAACTCAGACACCTACCCGGCATGTCGCATTCTAAACGTTCTAACCGCCACGAACTATCGAGCTGACGTAATGCGTAAATCATCGATGCATTCCCGTAATATGGAAAATTACTGGTTACATTGTTAAGAAAAAAAGAAAACATATTTATCGATGACTCACAACAACGTTCCAAACTTCGTCCATCTTCTCGGAGACTGTGAGCATCGGATGCATCTTCTCGACGAGTCGATCGATCTTGCTTGTCATTGGGGGGCTCGGTGTCGTAGTCAAAGTCGAATTTATCGCCGTTGCCAGACTCTTGTCGACCACCGCGTCGTGAATATCTTTGGTGAGCGTGTAAACGGCCCCGAGTGTATCGGACACGAGGTTCAAGTGGAACTGCAGCTTCCTATCCATGTTTCCGGTCTGTTGTCGCAAATTGTCAATCTCGATCGTAACGTGATTCATCACCTCGTTACTCATTGCCTTAGTGATCTCGACGACGTTCATGCTAACTGGCTTCTTCTCGCTCGCTTCGGCATTTATATCGTCGCTCGGCAAAAAATTGTTGTCCAACTGATTCTTCAAGCTCACGAGCTTGTTGTCGATGTCGGAGACCTTCTGATCGAGAGATACGAGCTTCTCGCCGAGATCCTCGGGCGACGGACCGTCGTTGTGTATCAATCTTATTATGGGAACTGGAATCGTGTTAAAAAGAATACATCATGAAAGTGACGAAAAAAAAATACTATAATTAAAATTGTATTCCGAGGCTGCCCCGTCCGGTGGGAGATTAACCACAAAAAGTCTCGATAGCTCGAAGCATTATTGTTGTAACGCTAGATACACAATGTGTAATTGTTTTTACCTTCATCGCTACTTCCGCTCCTGCTCTCGGCCATTCTCTGCTGCTGATGCACGATATCCTGTGGAAGTGGAGGTTGTGTGTGAAATAGCTTGAGATCCAATGTTCGTAGTTTCGTGATAACCGCGTCGGTCTTGTCGATGTTATCGTTCACTCGCGAATCCAGCGCTTCGACACGTCGCATAAGATGCTCCACGGCTTTGTCTAAATTCTCTATACGCTGAAGCTTCGACTCCAGCGTTGAGACTATCACCTCGAAGACGTTGAAGAGATATTGCTCTCTGAAACATCGAGAAGAGACAAAAAAATTCATTTAAAATACGCATAATTAATATTTATTATAATTGATAATAATTTATTATAATGCTCATAATGTTTACCAATATAAATAATAAAAATTATGCCAAATGTAATTTTTAGTATCTTTTGGAGCATTTAGAATACGATTTTACTGAATTCTCGCAAGAGAAAGAAATCACTAAACGAAGCTTCAACCTCGAGAAAGCAAAATCGCAATGAAATTTCTGTTGAAGCGAATATTTATTCTTCATCCAAACGTTGCGTTGCTCGCAGAAAATGTCCTGTTCTTTTTCCCGGATTCGAGACAAGCATCGTTGAAAAAAGGGCAATTATTCCCAATGTTTTTTCGTGAAATGCCTCAAGGAATCTTAGTTTCGCGGGACAAACACTGATCGTTCTCACGCTATGTGAGCCATGCGCAGGAGACAAGAGAGGTACATCGGGAAAACGCGTAACTACGCCTGCAACTCGCGTGTGTAATCGTTCGTTCTCCATTTAACCGGGAACACCGGCGAAATGATGTGTTTCTTTGGCGAGATACCGCTCGACCAAGCCAAACACAACACACCGAGGGTCCAGCAGAAACAGGCAACGGCAGCTACATCAGCGTCAGGAGTGTCAGCCCGAGCTGATTACGCCGGAGCGATTTCACTTTCGAACGTGGTTCGCCGGGGACCCACGAGAGATCCTCGTCGTTGGAACTATACTCTCAGCTGCTTGACAGGGGAATTTTTTTTTTTTTTACTATGGTGCAGACACATCGTTCTGTTTCGTCTCGCGAACGTCGTAGCTTCCTAGTGTCCCACACCCAATTTCCGAGAAATCCGCGCTCGCCACTTGTTACGAACGCGACGCTGACTGTAACGACAACAACGCTGGAATCCTCGTGAGATAATATACACGTATAGCAAAGAGTCGCGACTCGAGCGAAAGAAACGAAAGAAAGAACGAAAGAGAAAAAAGAAAGGAAACACCGTTGACTCCAGACGTTTTAGCTGATTGCTCCGAGACAGATTGCTCCTTGTGGTCGCTCTCGATTTTCTACCGGAAGTGAAACGTAGCTATGGATATATCTGACGTGGTAAAACTTCTATGAGATATACGACGGGCTTTCACGATTTTCACGAGCCCGTCGTGCGTGCAAAAACTGCATATATTTCTCGCGCCCGTATACGATGCTCCTCGTTAAATTCTAAGTGAAACGGTCCAAGGTGTGTTAGTTTTTTTCTTCGTTTATGAGTCAAGTATTTAAGTCACCAGGACGACGATTACGTGGATAATAGAGAAACCAATGTAACGAAAGAAACTACTCGAAGGAAACTCAAACGAGGAAACCTTGTGAAAAGGGCTTGGCATTTTCATGTGGAAATGCGGGTTTTACGTTTCCTTTTTATTATCATTTTGAAATATATCTCTAATCTGAAACAAATTGCGCTTCTCCTACAGTATTCGAATCTTGAGCTAAAAAAAATTAGCAAGTTACAAAAAAGTAGCTTCGAAAAACTGCCTTTGTTGTTCATAATTAATGATTTTGATAACATTTTTTTCACGCGGAAAGCTCAAATCACAAAGCAATCGTCTAATTTTAATGGCTCACAATTACAACAAAAAATCACTATCAATGACACTTTACCCTTGAATAACAGTTACGTCACTCTTCACAGGAAGTTTACGGTTTATATAATTTTTTGGTGTAGTTACAGCAGCGGTATCGATGTGTCGAATAGGTATCTTCGTATCGCAGAAATTGCCAATCGATCGTTCCACTGTATCGGCGATATCGGCTCGTTCGGCGGGCAACTTCTTACACGCGCGTATTTAACTGATTGAAAGTGAAATTTGGCTATTACCTAACGGCCTGGTCGTCGGACTCTCGCGACTCGCCGCTTATGCCCGTCGGCTATCCGGCCCGGTCCAGCCATAGTCGCGAACGACTTCAATGGACGGTGGACCGGAACCCTCGTGTACCGCATTTTGTTAGGCATAACGGTCGTCGTCGTGTTCGTCAACGAGCTTGCAAGCGACGAGAGAACGAGCGCAAAATCCGCGCGCACGTACCTCTCGCGAGGCAGCGGGAAAAGCAAAAGGTAGCGCAAGTATGAATGAATGAAAATATTCGAGACTGGTTCTACCGATGTAAAACGTTCAGCCATTAAATATACGAGCGGAGATACCGAGAATAATTCTTGAGATTCGGTAACCGGAGTAATAATAAACCCCCTTAAAACGAACAAAAATAAGTAGGGCAACGGCATCCTGAAGACCGCGGTAATCGTTGATGACGACAAATTTTTTTTTTTCGCAACGCCAAGACATAAAATAAAAATGTTACGACGAAATCGTTGCCGAACCGAATGCACGGAAATGAAATATCCGAGTGTAATAGAAGCCACATCAGACCACGCTCTCTCTCTCTCTGCGAAATTTTTTTTCCGTTTTTTTTTTTCAAATGCTACCTTCCCTCGTTGTTCAGCAGCTCAACATGTGGAAAAACAGTTTCATTGCGCACGCATCGTCAGTTAAACAAAAAAGAATCGAAAGTGCGGGAGAGTTGCGATTTTTGACGTATGGGATGTAGACTAAATCGCACGATTTTCTACGATGTACATAAGAAACGTAATCGTCTCGGTACGCGAAACAGCGCCGATTCGATCGAGGATCTAAACGGTAAATCTTCGCATGGATATTACGAGCATGCGAATGCAAATTAGAGGCTCGGCGAGATGCATCGAATGCGGTAACATCGCTTTCGTGGAATGAGAAAAACGAGTTTGGATTTAAAAAAAAACATCAACAAAGCGTCCGAGGGATCGAGAAGAAAGGAAGAAAGTTTTTCGTAGAAACTTTTTGCACGATGCTGCCGGGTGTGCAATACGACTTGCCCGAGGACATGGATGGGGGGGGAGGTTCTCGTACGAGCGTTTCGTCTCTCCTTCCTCCTCGTTATCTACGATCGACGACGAGTAAATCATCACGGTCGAACGCTATTTTTGGCAGTATTCGCCGACCGATCCCTCCTCACGAGTGAATTTACGTTCCCCGTGGATTCCCCTCTGCGATTAACGAGGAGGCGAACGAGAAGAGGAAGACGAAGACGAAGACGAAGGTGAAGGCAAGTTGCGAAAGGTAATCGCAGCCGGAGAATGGCAGGTGGAAAGCTCGTTATTCCCCGAGACGATGGAGAAAGGTGGAATCGAGGGTATACGGTATAAGTATACAGTAAAGTTATAGAATATCGAGATTGGCGCATATTAAAGAGAAAATAAATGAATTTCCGTCGATAAATTCTACACGCAATGATTTATTGAGGATCGCAATTATTTCGCACGATAAAATACGAACACGACGATGGGAGATAACTGTGCGCTGACGAAATTTCATCGAATTCGGAAATATATTCGATCTCCCTTGTCGCGAAGAGAAAAAAAAACCTTCGGAGCCGATGAAATCTCTGCGTAACTTTCGTGTGCTTCGATCCTGCTGCGGGAACAACTCAATCGAGTTCATTGGTCGGGGGGGTCGATCAACGGTACGCACTATGCGTAAACTCGACAGCGGTGACCGGGAATATACGCTGGTTAATTAAGTTTGGCGAAAAAAAATTGAAGAGAAAAAAGAAAAACATCATCGATTAAATACCAATAGCTTTGCGGTTCCTCTCGGCGTGTTTACGTTCCCTCGACGTTGTCGAAGTCTGCTTCTTTATTTCCTTGCGTTTTTTTTATACACCGAAGCTCTTCTTTTCGTACGGTAAGATTCACGAGCGCTGATTAATTAAATCCTGCGAGAGTCGTCAATTTAGCACGAAGTTCTCTCAGCAAACTAGACGTCGGCGGCTCATAATTTCTCGAGATTTAAGGAGCTCGTTCCGATAACCGGACGAGACTCATGTCATAATCTGCAAACCGGAGATAATAATACCGCGCGACACCTGGTTGTTGCACTATTTCGTTTTCACTTCTCTTGTTTTCAACACTCTCTCGCGGCCATGAGAATATCCTCTCACTCTATCTCCACCGTTTGTGCGTTAACTTAGAGGCACACAGCATCAAAATGCCCGGTAAACGCTGTTAGAAATGCTCCGAATGCGCCAAGCTTATCCGTGTAAGGAAAATAAAGTAGCTTATACTTCTTCTCGAATCGCATGTTCGGCCTGTACCAAAACCAGCCTTGATCACCGCTCACTCCCGGCTCCCGCTCCGTTCCGGAATACATTTTTTCTTTTTTTTACTTATAACTCCAGTTTCTCAGTTCAAACGGCCTCGATCGAGAACCGAAAAATTTCTCGTTCTCTCGCATTCCGCACGGTAGCCGAACGTGCAGCACGATAAATATAAACGGAACGGGATTATAACCGTTGCGACAGGATAATTGGATTAATTATTATTCAATCGTTTGAGGAACCAGGAACGATTCTCGAGCGTGCAATCCATCCCCCTTACCCGGATGAAAAATCACCACGGGCTCGTCCCCGATCGTACGCGCGTTACATCGACTCGATAATACATTGAGTTTTATCGAGTGCGAGCGAGAGAGCGAAGGAGAAAAGTGATTGGTATTCCTTGCCATTACCTCGCTTGTACGTATAGAGAGGCGTTTTACTTATGCGATTTTATCGTAGGTGCAATCATAAGACAATTAAGGTAAATGGGGTACCGGGAACTTTAAGCGTTCGGCCTGTGTACACCTCGCCGTATTCGGCGGAGGGGAATTTAACGTTACACCGAGTAGTTTCACCGAGAACGAAATAACTTTAACAGAGGGCTCTCTTAGTTGAATTCTTACTCTCCGTCCATTCTCTTGCAAGATCGTTCTTCGACTTTCGTGATTGTATTTTCTTTCCACGGTTCCTTTATTTACATTGGCCGAATAAATGCCGATATAATGAATCGTTCCAGATTCGAGTATTTACGTTTGATTCCTCGACGCGCAAGATGCATAATGGGAGTATACGGTTGACTTTAACGAGATTGAACGTACATGCATCGAGTAGCAGCTGTTTA
Source organism: Ischnus inquisitorius (assembly GCA_963924025.1). Lineage (NCBI taxonomy): Eukaryota > Metazoa > Arthropoda > Insecta > Hymenoptera > Ichneumonidae > Ischnus > Ischnus inquisitorius. The sequence goes on along the minus strand of OZ001248.1, from coordinate 10,323,290 downwards.
ACCATTACAATACTATTGAATGCCTCCGCGCGATTCATCGTGCTCTCGTGGGCGCGTCCTCAATCGAGGGCTAGGTCACTCATTCATCTTGACATTTAACGGCGAGTTCTATCCGCGAAGATCGCAGCGGCAATATGACTATAGAAATTCACAGAGGTTGCCGATCCTTGTTATTTCTACTCTCTCTCGGTGTTTACTCTCTTTTGCTTCGTGCTCACGAACGACCTCGATCGACGGCGGTCTCGCCAATCGATGGGTATGAACTATGCAGAGAAACTGTGGGAGATAGTACAACCGAACCCGTTATCACGGTAAATACGAGAGTGCAGTTTGTACGCAATTTATTGCTGTGTTGTGCAAGGTAAATATGTTATTCACGCTTCCGGCGCGTGCGAAAGGGAATTTAGGGTCCATCCTTTCGCGAAGTTCAAAGTGTTTGTATTTTTTTTTGTAAAAATGAAAGTGGTTGAAAAATGTTTGAAAAGTGGATACATATCATAGAGAAATGTACAATATTTTGCCGGAAGAGATTTTGTAAAAATTGTCAAGGATCATATCACTGTTGTGAATACATTAAGCCGAGCTATTAGAGTTTTTTGAATTAATTTTCGATTAAATTATATTCATCAAATATATACGTAACAATATCTTGAAAGTAACAAATAATAGCAACCCTGGTTATATGCAGGAATCATGAAAATTGAGTGGGCTTTTTGACTCTTATCGCAAAAAACTCGCCTAGTTCCACATAAGCGTTGCAGTGGCTGATTTTCGCGAAAGCATTGGTGTACCAACAACGATCCGCATTTTCTCGTCGTGGGCCTTATCTTCCTGCAGAAATAGCCGGCGGCTAAGAAGTCGAGCGCAGCGACGAAAGTGAGCCGCGAGGACTCTCATGGCGCCCGGTCATTAATAAACGATGCTAATTGGCTAGAGATTGACCCATTAGTCCTGCCGACTGTTGGACTGCGTATAGTACCAGCGCGACGAGACTCTGTTAATGTCTTTTTTTGCCTATCTCTCTCTCTTCGGCCGTTTCCTCTTTAACGTCTTACGAGCGAGCGAGGGCACGAGATCTCTAGAGACTCGGCTGGGTCTCGGTTATACGCTCGGCTAATACGCATGAACTTAGGACTTTCTTCGCGCGCTTAACGGGAGTTGCTCGGAAGAATCGAGCCGACGTGGAGTCAAAGTCGGCTTCGGCAGCTGGCAGAATCCTAGACTCATCGGCAATCGATGGTCCGCTCGCGGTACAGCCTTGACAATGAGAAAGCGAGATTCGAGAGATGCCGATGGAAATAGAACGGACACGGGTCTTTCCCGATCGGGAAGCGATACAGTGGAAACTATTCACGGTCACGAGAGGCTCCGTGACCTTCGAGAGCTCGTATGAAATATTTATTTGTCGTTTTTCACATCCCTTTCTATTCGAGGAGAAGACGCTGACCTGCCGCGTTGCGCAAATGCAAGGGTTATCCGATAGAATCTCAACTGATTTATCAATCGATCAATCAGTCCCACACGCATGCTCATCTTTATACTATTCCGACGTTTTCGCAATAGAATAAATCATAGATTGACTGGACATTTTAAATGTACGCTTCTTTAGTAAGCTGCAGAATTAATTATACCTTTATGTCGGTTAAAAAGCATCTTTCACCGTACTTTCATCTTATTCCGATACATATCGTCGATGATAAAGTAACGAAGCGGTTAAACTTCAATTTTACAATTCAACGAAAAAAGCGGCTTTCAAGAATATAAAACATTGGCTGGCATACTTCGATCCAATTTAGATGAAACTTCTCGATAATAAATTATTAACAGAACGATCAAACTTCAATTTTCTAATTACAATAAAATGATTTTTAATCGTATAAAACATTTGCTTACGTATTTCGATCTAATTTCGATAAACTCATCGCCGAAGCGAACTTCAATTTCACGATTAAAAACGGAAATTGCTTTTAAGCAAATTGCCGCCGACATACTTCGATCGAACTATGATAACTATCCGATGAGACCAAGATATCGTGAAAGAAGAGGTGATACTTCAGATTTTATGTTTAAAAAAAAATACAGCTCGTAATCCAATTTCTGCTGACACACATATCTCTATCAATCGAGACCGTTTTGAGGTTGTTTACCAAACCATTACAGAACGAGATTCGTGCTAAATTTCGCGCTCGTGCACCGGATTATTATTTCTCGTCTCTCGCTTCTCTCGTGACAATATGAAAGTGAATTATCGTTTGCCCGCGAAACATATATATATATCTATACGCGTTCGTGGCACGTGCGCGAATTAAATTGTTTCGCAAGTGACACCGCAACCTAGAGAATTGAATCAAGAGCGTGGGCGAGATGATCGCACCGACGAATCAGAGATCGATTGTATCGTATGAGTTTTATTTTGAGAACCGGCGAGCGATCGGGGTTCAGCGACCCTGACGAGAGTTCGTCTCGATATCATAATGATACACCCAGGTTAATCCGGTATAATATATTCGTGAATCGTATGTGGAACAGTCGCGCGAGAAAAAGACGTTATAGCGATATGCATAATCGTAATGTACTACGCGGAAAGAGAAAAGAAAGAAAGGGATTTAATAAACCGTCTGTCGCGAGCCGATCAAGGCGACTTTATTCGAGACGAGAGACACACCGCTCAATCTGCATATTCGTCTTGATCGTGTCTCCCATCTGCCGCGTCTCGATGGACTCATCGAAGCGTAGGCTTCGCGATAATAATTTCAAGGCGCGAAGAAACATGCATTTAGTACTCGAATCGTGAGGACACCATTTTTCGTCGCCTACACTCGCTTAATTCGTCTTCGTCGGGAGATGGATCAATGACACGCGAATGGGGACATAGTTTCAAGATGTGCCGTGCAGCATCCAAAATTAGCGAGAGCTATTGACCGTGAATACAGTGGAATCTTTCGGGCGATAATCTCGCGGTGGAAAATTTATTGTCTCTCGCGAGAGTCGACGCGTTATTTCAGGCTTAAATCGACGCTTGTACGAAAATTCAGACACCCGCATCGGCGACGGGATGTGAAAGGACGCGAGACGCAGACGAAATAATTCATAAGAATTTTTGGGTCAGACGGAAATAATGTGAAACAGCGATGCATCATGCTGTGGGTGCGCTCAAGTCAATGACCGATCCCCAGGAGACGGTCGAACTAATCCGGGGTTTTTGGTTCGGTGTTAGTAATCTTGAAGGGAATCGTTCAAGATAGATTTTTGGACCGCAACGTAACCAAGACGATCAACTTCGCTGAACTGTTTCTTGCCATCACTTTTGTTGTCAATCGTTGCAATGTTTAAGAAGTTCAAGGGTTAAAATTCACTCTGAGAGTTTTCGGATGACACGCAAAAGTTAGCGATTTGAAGTTAAACGATGCAGGCATGACGTCGACTGACGTCAATTTATTGACTCAGCCATTTTATTGAATGGAAATACTTTTTTTCTTCCATCAAATAAAAAAAAAAAGTGACAAAAGCGATTCGAATTGAATTATTTCACGAATCTAGTTCAATCGACGGATGCCTGTAGTGACAGACTTTGTTTTCTCGCGAATGCCAAGAACGCGGAGGATTCCTCCATGGTAATGTGCGCGTGTGTGCGATGAGGGTAAATTCCAAACCGTCTCACGTATAAAAATCGCCACGACAAGTCAGCGAGGCGTAGGCAAGGCTGATGACGGAGTGGAGGACGAGACTGATGCGCGTTGCGTGCGATTCTATTCCTCGTCAAGCGAGAAGAGTGACGAAGACACGAAGGAAGAGAAGCCTCCTCGCTCGACGTTGCGAGGACGCGCAACGGTTTCATCGCTCCCGGGTTTTGTAATTCCTTCGTCGTACCACAACGAGTGGTAACGACGCGAGTTCAGGCAGACGAGTGTGTCAAGAGTACGTCGCTCCGCGAGGAATTCCGACCGAAGTTTATTCATTGCCAAGGTTCGCGGACTTAACGATCGAAACGCGAACGAAGAAGAAAACCTGATTTATCCTCCGATGAAGTTGAAATATATATTTTTCTGAATCGAAGAGGTGACATTTTTTGAACTTACGTGGATAATCGAAAAAGCTTGTATTGTTTTTATTGAAAGATTCGGTTTCTAATTATGAAATTTAACTGAATGACCGGACGGAAATAACGAGACGCTGAAGGTAGATACGGTGAACGGATTGGAAAGGTAATAAGAAAGACACGGAGGAATCTCGCCACCACGCCTGTTGCACACACTCCGCCCGAGTGTCTCAGCGTCCAACGAGACCTTTTCTTCTTGCGTATCTCTTGTAACGCGCCGCTACTGCTTTTGCCGTCAGTGTAGACAACTTCCACTAACCCGGCAAAACTACTTCCACTGTTGACTCGTATAAATCCCTCTTGTCGACCGCGTCGGCTCGTACATCGATATTTGTTAGCGACGGCTCTATTTTCCTCATTGATTCGCGATCGATGCGAATTCCAATCTTAATAACCCTTTACAGAGCCGCAGAAAAAGTTACCTTTGTGGCTAACTTTGCCGACATTAATTTTAAGTACATTTCGATAGCATTCTTTGAGGTTTTTCGATAATTGTTTTCCCGAATAATATGTCGTTCTACGTTTAGGAGGAAGTTTCGGCATTTTCAGATCAAAGAGCGTATGTTACTTTATTTCAATCGGTGCGAGATTCGCGGGAAACGCGATTCCCCACGCGCTCCGCGTTGAACACGATTTTCATATCTTGCCAAATAAAATTTTGGCAAGGCCATTGACTGGTTGTGTGTCTTGACCATGTCAGAAAGTTTCCGGCCCAAATGTGATGGAAAGAGTCCCATTTTTTTTGACACAATTTTTTAACTCTTTAGAATTCCTATCCTTCCTACAATCTTCTAGATAGTTTTCCAATAGACAAACGCACCATTTTCTTCGTAACAACGAATCCGAGTACCTTCCAATAATCAAAAATGATCGCTGCAGTTTGAATGAAAATCTTCTCACACTCGTTCCAATAACATGTTCGATTATAGCGCGAGTCCTACGCTCTACCGATTTGTGGTAACAGCGATAAATCTCGCGAGTGCCTGAGTACGCAGGACGTTGCGAAATCCGATCGTGCCATTGCGATCGAAGAACGAGAGGGAGTCTCATAAACGTGTGTTGCACAGAGACCTTCGTGCCCCGAGAGAAAGAGAATCGAGTCTCTTGTCTCGGGAGTGTACAGAGAGCAGAGAAGTGTCGTCGTATAGTTGTTATGGTACCATACGCGAAACGTGGTAAGCATCGGCGCGCGGATACATACGGAAAAATTGCTCGTGTGTTTATGCTCCCTGGCTGCCGGCGCGACTTTCTATCCGCGCATTGTGTAGGTAGAATTTCCTACTCGAAGTCTCTCGTCGTAGCCACGGAGGCGCCCGTATATTTTGCCGGAGATCGAGCGACACGACACGAGCTACTATCGACCTCGATCCTCGACACTGTACCGAGGGGGTCATCTCTTCGTTGCAGTCAAAAGAAACCCATCAAGCGTCAGCTCTCTCGCGAGAGATAGCACACGTGTGTCTTCGAAGATCGTACCGAAACGCCGTGTTTCTTCGCGTATATCAAAGCAAACTTTCTTACTTGCTATGTACATAACCGACGATATCGCGAAAGTGATAGACCGTATTTTCCCTTTCGTCTTTATAAGCTCGTGACGATTATAATTAAGCCGAGTTGTACGGAGCTACTGTCGAAGCGCCGATACCTACGTATGCCTCTCCGATGAGCACGAACATCGTTAATAGTTGCTACAGCGATACATATTGCTTCGACCGGAATAACAATTCTCAAAGACTGTGGAGTTAATATTCGAGATGGGAAATCGAAGGGAAAGCAATTTGGCTCTATTAACAATCGAGCCTGCATGTAGACGAGCTCGGCCTACCTCTCAGCACGGAAAATAGAGTCGAACTGGACCGCGCGGTGCAGAGACCGCCCGCCGTGGTCCGTTCGGCACACTCCGTATCTACTTTCTCGCGAGATTCAGACACCGCAAGTACCACCACTTCTGTAGTACCTACGCTGTTGCACTTACACTTTCAAAAACGCCTGATAAAATAGGCGGCGATGGCGACACATATATGGGGTCAGACGGGCAAAATGGCTGCATGTAATTCGCTATAATTTCAAAAACCGGAAGTAATGTTGGGAAAAAATTGAGTAAAGTATTTGAAGAGTTTGATTGAAATTTGACAATGGAAAATGGAAAAAGAATTGAGATTAAATATAAAATTTTAAGCGCATCTCCTTTTTTTAAACGTCTTCCTCTATTTTTACCTAATATTTTGTCAAATTTTCCGCCGAAAAATAAATTCTCAGTAGTTTTCCCCTACTTCTTCGATTGCGCCACGTGCTCTTTTTGCCTCGCTCTCCCCTATACACTTCGAGTTTGCCAGAGTCGAGCGAGCGTGTCGAGAGACGCGTGAAAAATTGCTGATCTCTCGCTAACCCGCGAGTGAGCCGAAAAAAAAATACCCTATAGACCGGTTTACCGGCGCGCCGGCAATGCACCTTTTTTTTTTAACGAGAACTTAGGCTCTCCGGATCGAAAGGCAGACTGCAATAGAATTTCTATACGCGATCCTGCATCGCGGTAACTCGACGTTAGACATTGCGCTGCTCGAGGAGCCTTCGATGTCGGCACAATCCACTTGGATTATGTCTCGATCGATTATTCCCGCGGGCTGTTTGCTTCATTCTACTTCCGCTCGAAACGGAATAATGATTGTCCTTTCTCTCTGGGAATCATTCGCTTGATTCGCAAATCGAATTCGTATGTTTCGCTGGCTTTGTGCAATGTTCGGCAGTCAACGCGAACGCCGAATAATAGGAGATAGTGCACTAATCGGGAGCAAGGTCTCTCCACGCATGTTTCACAGTCGTCTTTTACAACGACGCGTGGCGTTTTATATATTCGAGGTCGAGGCTGTTTCACGAGCGTGAACGACGAGAGCGCTGGGACAAGCCAGACAGGCAGGACAGAGGGAGAGAGGCTTCGATGATGTAGCGAGGTCGAACAATTTTCATTGCGAATTGAATAACCCAAAGGCGCCTGTAGGGACGTGCAGCGGCAAGCGAACACTTTTCGCTCGTGCGAATAAACGGCGTTCGGGGGGGCTTAATAAAATCTTTCGAGACGCCCGAAGCTCTCCGCGATAGTGTTGCTCCGAGGCTTCGAGCAACGCATTAGAAACACTGTAACCCGGCGATAAACCGAGTGATTGAGCGATTGGCGAGAATCGAGATAATAAAAGTTCCGCGTCAAAGATTTTTAGGGCGATACTGCGAGTCGTGTGTGCGTGAAATAGTACGCAAGAAAATGAGATATTGATTCTTGAACGAACGGTGGAAGAAACTGTCCCATTTATCACAACCCCCATGACATTTTTCTATCAGAAATATATTCAAGAAATATTTTATGAAATATAATTTTAAGTAAAATTAACAGCATATTTTTGCGTATATTCTCGATGTGTATGTTTCAATGCGCAAAGTAATGCATTTTTTTTTAAGTGACTTTGTTCGGGTTGGTAATCACAAATAATCTGACTATCCTCACGTCCCCTCGACATCCGCGAATCTCGATTGGTTAAATGAACTCAAACTTGAAATAAAAGTTCTTCAGTCTCGCGTTCGGTTGATGAATGGCGAATAGAACAAAATAAATGTTAGGCTGATCGATCCCCTCGTCACACTGCGACACTCGATTGTATAACCGTCGAGCATAACTCCTTTTTTGCCATCGACAACTCGGACCACACGCATGGTCTGTGAGGTGCGCCTCTCGACTCCGCTGTCTCTTGGTCGCAGTTGTCGCGATCCCGTAGATGGTTGCCCGAGAAAATTTCCTCGTATCCAGGGAAAGTATCGAAGTACACACCGCAACTATAACAGTCCGGTGTAAGCCGCGACGCGATCGCACAACGTATCCGCGATCGTCCCTTATTGGAGAAAAAAAAAGATATTGAAAATTATAATTCGCCACATGCCAACTATGGTCGTGCGATCGTGTGGCGAACGAGAGTCGTGACCGAGAGCACCTCTTTCGTTTTAATAGGCGTTCGAAAATAACAAAACTCGTGAATCAACGCAGAGCTCCAGACTGCTCGTCGCCCCCGGGGACATTGTTTCTGCATCGTTCGCGAGAGATACGGCCGGGGAATTACCCGGAGAATTTCGCGAGCGCGAACCGTCCGACACCTTCTCGCCCAATCTCCGCGAGATATCTCTCGGGGGGCCTTCTCGAGTTCGAGGAGCCATTTACCGAACGGCGGAACAGATACACAACGCGCCGAGAATGAGATACCCGCGATGTAGAAGTATTGCGAAACTTCGTCCGGCGGATCATTAATTATTGTATCGCCATCATATCGGCACCCAATCATGCCGTTGTGGACGCAGAGCCCACTAACGCGTGTCTATCCGGTAATTGCTCCGCGCTATAATTACACTAGAATAAATTGTAACCGACGTGATCGCCAAAAGTAGTACGACAGCCTTCTATGAATCACGCAATTACAATCATTCGTATGATGCAAATTACAAAATCGATTATTTCACAATTAATTTCTAAGTTTCGGAGCGCAGCGGAGTTCGTAATTTCTTGGCAGCTCGAAACGAGCCGCAAAGTAACATTAGACAATTGGTTTTAGCGGACAGTACAGATTACATCCGAGGCCGAGCTAAGTGAACCGAACGAGCAGAGGTGAAACTCCCCTTGCGAGCACGGAATTATCGAGTTCGCAATACAACTCTCCACCGTTCTAGGACATGATACATATAGACAATAGCTCGCTATATTATCGCAGAGCATTCCAGTGGACGCTGTACGAAAGCCACAAACGTTGATATATCGAATGGCTAATCGCAAGGGCGTATCCACCTCGCCGGAAAAAGCCAGATTCAAATAAATCCGCTCCCTACATTTTTCAAAATAATAATACTAATATCGTAATAATAAATTATTAAAAGCAAAAATGTGCAAAATGCAATGAAAAACGTTTTTTTTTAATCTGATGATTCAGCTCGACCAGAACGACTAAAAGTATAGAGAAGTATTGTATAGTAGTACAAAATCGTGCTTGAACTGACTGTTGAATTTTTGTCAGCAAACATAAACGAAGTATTAGATGGCAATGTCGTTGCCACATATACACGCCATGGAACACTGAAAGGCTGGTCTCGATATTGAACATGTGATAATGTCGAGCATTCGCCAACGATTTATCGTAATTACTCCACGCAAAGAACTCTCGGCACCATTTAATGCTCACCCACGCAAGTCATCTCTCCCCTTTCGTATCCCAGAAGTCTTTAATTATACGATAATACGAATCAGCGTGAAGACTATTATTCCGCGAGCTAGCGATTTCGAGGCCGCAAACGTGTTTCTGACGCATCGTAAAACGAACGATCCCTTCTCGCGTCATGTGTAACGCGAATCGTTCGCACGGTGTAATCCGATGATCGATGCTATTCGCGAAATCGCATTATTATATCAGCTCGTTCGCGTGCTCAAGTGATGTAGAATTGACGAGAGTCTCGCATACGCATATGCATGTGCGCATATATACTTACGGGTGCGAGAGTGGGCAGACGTGGCCGTCCGAAAGGATTTAGGCTTACGTGCAACATTAATATTGCATCACGACTACGGTGGCTGTGGGCTCGTAACCGGCTGTGGTGCCTGCTCGGCCCATTGGTGTAAGTGAACGGTCGGCCGGTCGCGAGCAAACGCGTTTATGAACCGCTATTTGCACCAGTGTGCGCTCTGCTCACATCTCGGCCACGTGAGCTTCGAGCTCGAACGATCTTCCCGAGCCGCTTCAACCGGCGACTTCTGATCGATGAAGTGAACGAAACAACTTAACTCATCGCAAGTGCAAGAAGAATAGCTCCATTTATCATTCTTCTTCTTTTTTTCTCGTTTAATTCTTCTGTGTTCTTCTTTCCTTTCTGTTGCCTCCGTTACACTGCGAGAAACGAGTTTATCTAATCGCTGTGAGTTACCGTGGACAATGATATTACACAGTGGATAATCGTGCCGCGAGATAGGGAGCGTGTAACTAAGTAAATGGAAGAGAGAGATGCTCGTGCGAGACAAGGCCACGATGGGTTATTCAAGCTCACTTCGGACAGCCTTGTGTAAAATCCCTTCTACTTTTCGTTGACATTGTCTCTCAATTTTATTAGTCGCTGAAGCCTTTCTATATCCAGCCCAGATTTCGGTCCACGTTCTTCCATGCTTTTTATCACTGAATTCGATCGTGAGCAAAGTCGGCCGATTTTTTTTTTTGCGGACGCAGCGAAACGGAAATGATTCGAGTAACAGAAAAAAGATACGTGGTAATTGATGAGCAGAGCGAATGAATTCACGAAATCATCCTCTCCGTGTATCGATACATTTTCTATTACCTTTCCACCGCTTCGACTCGATCTTAATAAAGATAAAAAGTTTTCTTACCGACCGCACGCCTAGAAATTCACGACAAGCTATCGAATGAGGAAGAAATCGCACAAACCCCGAACGAAAATCTCGCGGCATTAAAGGGCACGGAATATTCGAAAGCAACGTTATGAAATCGGAATAATTAAGAACCAGTAGCGTTCAATCAACTTTTCACCTCTCTCGGATCTAGACATTAAACTTATTTATGTTCTACACAACAATATACTGACAAATCGCGTAACAGTAATTGGAAACTCATTGGAAGCGTGCCAGTCAAGTGCGCAAAGGCGTATCGAGGCATCTCGAGTTTCTATCATCGTTTCACGGTATGAGATACGCTTCGGAATGCGACTTTATAATAACATAGCGAAAACTTCGTGCCCTGTCGCCGATTCTAGGTTCTCCATGGATTTGTCATAGTGGAAAATTCTCAAGGCACTATGTCTCGAAAATAATGACGATAATGATATTTGTAAAAAACAACGAAAAAAGGGAAAAAAAAGAAACGTCGCGGCCCAGTTACTGGTTGTCCAAGGCGTGTCCCCCGAGAACATTGGACATACTTCAAGCTGGAGCCCGTTGAACGATCTCGAGAGCGTTCCTCGAACGTAACAGTTCTGTGGCATGCAATGCGAATTCAAGTTCGAAAGCGAAACTCAACGCACTTTAGGCCGCTCAATAAGTTCTTGCGTATACATTGAGATGGCTGGACCGATGCGTTAGCCACTAATACACTTGCATCTACCCATTCTCTTTCGTTTCATTGACTTCTAATAGAGTTCTTGAAGTTGTCGCGGATCGCACAAGTGCCGATTTAACTTCCGACTATTTCAGCGACAAAATTAACGCCAATGTTACGAGACGCGTTAATGTTGCAAGATATCGGTGGTGGTAAAGCGCGAATGTATGAGTACACGCGCGTTTACTATGTATTCTACACGGTACACCAAAGTTATCCGGGCTCGCCGTGGGAGCCGGACCGGCTCCGTCTCTTACATAACGAGAGATTTTTATCCGGAGCCACACGAGAGCAACGGTGCCACAGCAGCCCGGGTGATCCTTTAACAGGTGTCTTGGCCCACTCGCCTCGAGACACGACAACACGACGAATTATTCACCGTCTGGATTAACTACATTGTTGCATCCTCGTTCTATTTATCTCTGTCCTTACTTTGTATGTTCGTCATTTTTATGATTCTTGATCTTCGCCCTATAAACGTCAATCTCTGCGTTGCGAAAAATTAACGCATATTTTATCGCCGCTTCAATCGCGGCCTTGATTGGCCTGCAATTAATATCTTCTAGACTTTTTTTTAAAGAGATCGATAAAACGTATGTACAAGTCTGCTAAGGTTGCATGTCTGAACAAAAAGTCGTGTATTAGAACATACTGCAATAAACATAATGAAATAAAGGTACATGTAGAATTCTATAAAAACTGAGGCGATTGTTCAAGATTTTCCACCGACAATTTTCCAACCCATTATGCAGGATAATATTTAATTTTTTTACTTTAGAGAATTGTTTCTGCAAAAGTTGCTCTTCAAAGGCCTAATCTTATACGTCCATATTCTCTGGGGCTATCCGTCATTGTATTTGTGTTTCTCACCTGTTAACTCGTTGTTCTCCAATTCATAAATAATATAGCCCCATCGGCGCCGTTCAGTACAGAGAGAGAGAGAGAGGAGTGTCTTACGACGGGATAGACCACTCGTTCATTATTATCTCTCGGTTGTGCGGAGCGATCGTGCCTCCGGTTCCTCCATCCGCGATTCTCGCTCGCAACCTTTTTTTTCTTTCTTATCGCGAGATCTTCGCGTCCGCTCCTTCGATCGCAACAATTTATCACGACAATCGTTGTCGGCGGTCGTTGTGCGGCAGGTCGTAGGCCAGTCGGAGCCTTGCCAAGAGCCTTGTAAAGTTTGCAACTTCGGGCTCACTCGCCCCGACGCCGGGCTAAAGGCTTTCCTGTATGTATACACTCGACATCCACGTATACATACGAATCCATTCGATAATCGTCCAGTGCTACAGACCGGCTACGGATTTTTAATTACAGAGCGGCATCGGCGGCTCCGAGCTCCGATCGCGAAACGTGATCTGAATTTCTTTTTCCTCCCCCTTCAGTTCCGCCGCCACATAGTCGTAGTTGTAGTAGTAGTAGCCTTAGCAGTGTAGCAGTTTATCCCCTTTCCCCCTCCGTCCCCCTCGCGCCCGCGAATAAACGTTATGTGCGCTAAATATGCTAACTGTACTCGTATACGGTAACGGAGGAGAGTAAAAGTGCGGGGTATTGCATAACTTCGAGCGAACGCCGAACGATCGTCAAGGAGCGATAGGGCGCTCGTTAATCTTAAGATATTATGTGATCCTGTCTCATCGTCGACGTCACACACTTTGATAACACGGATTGATCTTTATATCAACATAATTACTTTCCCGTGGAACTTGAAGTGTTAAAAAGGTCACAGGACGAGTTTCGAGCTTTTCGTGGCTTGCTTCGATAACCTTTCAGCAGAGCAGAAACACCAAAGGTCATAAAACGATGTTTGAGCTTTCATTGGTCATTTATAATGACTTCAGCAGGCCTTACGATAGGAGAAGTAGAAGGTATGTACTCCTTTTTCAGTAGGGGTTCATTGCATTTTTGTAGAAATCGGTTTTGAGCCGGTATAATAGCCTCTTCGACCTCAAAAATTGGAGAGGCAAAAGAAAAAAGTTTGAGATTTTTTTCTAGCTTCTTTTAATAACTTTTCAGGAGATTTGAATCGGTAGAGCGCTCGCAGTCTCGACGGTGATAATATCCTATTGCGAGAGTCTACCTACTTATATCAGATCCGATCTAATGAAGATAGTAACCATCATACATAGACACCTACACACTATGTGTGGTGAAGCTTCCACTTATGTATATGCATGCCGCCGGTCGACGAGGTTCTCTATCATATAATCGTTCCACTCCCATCTCACTGCTGTTACACGCGCCAACGACTCGCTCGAATATCTATTACCATATCGGACAACGCCATAGCGAGAGAGGAGATGACACGCGTCTGCCATCATCGACCTCGCGGCATTGTTCATTGTTGCGCGCTACCGCACGAGTTTCCTACCGCTGGCGACTTTCCCTCTCTCTGTGCTATAATATCGAGAGGGAAACCGGATAGAATCCCACTGCACCTGTTACAGCGAAACGACGAACGAACGAATCGAGGAACACGCAGAAAACCGCGCGCGCGCGTGGTGTCTTCTGGGTCAAGGAAGATCGAGAGCTCCGTTGTCCGATTCTTTTCATTATACGTGAGCACACGCAGTGCGTGAAATTGCGTGAAGAACTCCGTGGGCGTGATCGCGTGCTGCGAAATAAATTTAAAAATCTTTTCCACGATATATCTTTGGTGCTTCAGTCTCGGCGGGCTCTCGACGGCAGAACACGTGTATTGACAGTTTCAGAGTCGCAGAGATCGTCGTCGCGCTTCTGACGATTGACAAATATCTCGACTCTTTGCGCCCGAGGAACTGTGAAGTTTCTTTCTCGGCTCGTTGTCGGAGTGTCGAATAGAATATAATAACGATGGTACAATCTCGGTCGAACATTTAGAATACTAATTATTGATCGATGACATATTTGTTGTTGGCCAATCAATTTCCAACGATTTGACAGTAACCCTGATCGATTCGAAGCATTCTCTCGATATAACATAACACTTTACCTTGAAAACGATGAAAAAACAACATAAACAGTTCTATCACTCCTCGGAAGACGCAGAGCAATAATTTTTCGAAACTTTGAGTATTTCGTGACGACACGTCATTTTATCCTAAGGTGTCAAGTAGCCTTCAAGCTTTTCTTTAGGAATTTGCCACAGTCCATCAAATTCTATTTCTAGGAAATAACGTTTATTATTTCTTGCTCCCTCAAGAACTTTTGTTTTGTGATTAATTACTTCAATTCTTAGTTTTTACGCAAATATCTATTTATTACTACCGAAATTTATTTATTTCTACCGATAGTAATTTATTTATATACAAAATTTTCTTTATTAAATTTATATTGTTTCTTTATATTAATTCAAAACGGCGTTAGAACTGAACGGCATTGATTTTATTAAAAATTGGGCCAAACAAAATGATGGCCTTACACCAATATGCCCATACATACATAAATCCAGACATTTTTTATATATGGTTTTCGACCTTTTGGAACATTCTGAACGCGTACAAAATCTCGAAAAAAAAAAAAAATTCGCAAAAATAACGCCTCTTGAGGAAGCAAAAAAGTACACTTTTTTGACTGATATAATCGGTTCTCCGACTTCAACTCGGCGATACATATTGGCTATCTAAGATTTCTCGCATTCACTCGATTAGAGTAACCGACTCCGTTCCACCTGAGATAAAAAGATTGATAATCGACGCGGAACGGCGCTGTGAGTTTTTATTTATTTTTTATTGTACAATCTTGTTCCCGTTCTGTTTTTTTGATTTTCGTTATTGTATGCGAGGTTTCGACAATAGGTCCCGTCGACCTCGAGCCGAGAGAGGAGAAAAGAGAACCCATTCACTGACCAAGAGATATGGTACATGAAGCATATATCTCTCGTCTCTTTGGGGGCTCTTCGACTCAATGTCAGCTGGTCCAACAAACGCGCTCGCGAGCGCGAGTTCTCCGCGTTTGTACAGTCGCGAAAGTCCGAAGTACTGGCGCACAAATTGTATTATAACAACTCGGTTACTTGTGCCTTACGTGGACACGTGTAAGTACCTATGGTAAGGCGACTCGTGCGGCTGCTGGAAGGTTGTCAGTTGCCCTTAATACGAGAGGCACCGAGACTTTGGCATACCGCTGTTGACCGCAGAAAGACTCGAGCACAGAAAACGCTCGGAATACGCCATCGCCGGTTGCGGTTAAGCCTTTGAGAGGGCCCGACATAGTGGTTGTACTGAAATCCGATATTCTCGATACTGCACGAAATACCGTGTACCACTGATTTATAATAAGTATCCTGGGCCGAGCATACATTGTTGCTCGACGTATGCGGTACGAGTAATATAAGCTGAGAAAAAAAAAGTATTATCCCGGAATAATTGGCTCAAACGCGTACACGAGAGAAAGCTAGTCCTCAAGGTCTTTACTTTTTTTTCTTCATCTTCTTCTTTCTCGACGTTCAAACTTCGAGAACCGCTCACGCGATCGCCCTCGCAGTTCTTTCGCGGCTCGAATACATCGAAAACAGGAAGCGCAACTTTAGTAACTTCCTCCGACGAAACCATATCTTCCGGATTTAATCAAGGCAAGAAAAAACGGAAGAATGAAGAAAAAAAAAACCCGCGACGGGCTGTCGTCTGCGAGGCCCGAGGCACTCGGAAATATTATCACCGTGACAATAAATTTATGTCCGAAGAACCGCTAGCTGGCGCGAAGAAGTCGTACCGAGATTATTCCCCCTGGCGCTCGAAGCTACTAATCCCTCCGGCTATCGACTAAATCGCAGGAGCGATCTTCATCGATACGCCACAAGTTTTTCAATGAGGGACATCCCGCGACGCGCACACATCGCGTTTACTCCGATACTTTCGACGAAAGGTCAGCGACACTCGCGTCGAACGAAAGTCTCATCGATATACGAAAGTAAGAGAACTCGAAATACAGCGAGATATTCCGTGCATTATCATACACTTAATCCATCGAGTTATTGATATAATCCCTTGTTTTACGGTATTATAGCGATATGAAACGAAGAAAGAAGCAAACTTTTATGCGCCTCGCGGGCAAATTCGACCCGACTGATGAATGAATCAGCTATTTATTGAAGCGAATCGTGAAAAAAAATTCAATAATAAATTCATCTCGGATCGTTGCTCGTTTTCAACATTTTTTTCTCCGAAGGAGAGCCGCTTCGCTGCAAAACTTATCGTCTCTGCGCCGTCTCGGAGATTCATTTGCGATGCAACGAGATCAAACGACTTCGTGACTCGGAGATTTTTTTTTCACCGACGCCACTCGAAGGAGAGAGACGGCTCTTCGGGACGTTTCACAATCCGGCAAAATGTTCCGCGATCGTCCAGAATCGTTTTCTCTGCTAATACGAAAACTCGACTGTACCTAGGAGCGACGAGAGAATGAATTTAAAAAGAACGAACAAATTATTGGATAATTCACTTTGCGCTTCGTGCGCGCTCGATCTTCCACGCGGATAATCACGCGTCTAGGGTTCAACACGCGCGCGACTGTGAGATTATTCGCGACGATAATAGATCACCGACACGATCGTTGCTGAGATACGAAGGAGGATCGAGCTAGAGTCCGTAATTAGCCTGGTGCAATAGTTGCACGAAGATGATTCCGCGCTCATAGTTTTCCACGATAAATCAATTGGAAGCTATTACATGTGATGGTATAAATATCCTCTTGATGAATTTGGACAAACGATGAGTGATTTTTTTTCATCATCATTTTTTTCCCAACTGTATTATTAGACTCTTTTTAGTGCATGTAGATAATTGGATACTTCGAAATACAGAACATCTCTGCTATGGTCCTTGAAGTACCTGTCGTTTTCCAAGCTTGACGAATCATTACCGAGTTTGTGTGATGTTCTTAGTACGGCTCGATAGATCAATTTGCCGCTTCTATTTTATATTTATAACTGCTTCTTCCACGACGCTATGTGTCGACGAAAAAAAAAAAAACAGAAAGTCGTGTATTCCGTTTATGAACATCATTAGTCTGCTCTTTTAACTTCAGTCACGCGATTGGTTTTTTTTCATCAAACTTCAAACAGCCTTCAAAGTTCAAAGTGCTGAAGTTTTGAGAAACTTTTGACACAACTCGAGGATCATTAATACAATTTCAACAATCGACGATCCCGAATTCCGTCATTTCGCAACAGTTGGTATTAAAAATTGAGAAACTAATTTAACAAAATGTACCAAACATCCGGCTCGGAAAAGAATCCAATGAAAACATTGCATCAACTACTAAGATTGAGATAAGAAATTATTATTTATACATTACAGACGTGAGATTTACTCGTCATTAAGTAAAATTGCCAGTTTATAATGTGCGAATGATTATTTGTTATTTCAGTATTGTGTTCGAACGGGCAGTCGGCAGTTAAAATTCAAAGGTATCCGAGTTGCCTATCCGTGTCGACTCTCATGGATTCTTCCTTTGGCAATTTTGAATTATAACGCAAGCCGGCGCGTAAGTCCCGATCACAGAGCGCCCATTGCCCATGAGTCCCGCAAAGTGTGCGCAAATCGATCGGTAGTTTGCCTTTTTCAAGAGGAAATTACCTCGTTTTCTCCGTAACATGTAGATTGGCACGGCCCTAGGAGCCTTTGTGTCTCGATTGTCAGTTCGTGATATTTCAGCATGCGAAACACATCGCACACGATTATCGTTGCCGATACTCGAAGAAGCCGAGAACGCGAAGTAAGGTGAATGCCACGACCGGACAGCAGCGACAGCGAATGCGTCACGGATGATTGCGATTGCTGCAGTCGGTTGAAGTCGATCGTGTGCGCTCGGAGCACACTTATCTTTCTCTTTACCTTCCTCAAAGGAGGACTGTTGATTCCTCCGTCACTCCGCATCCTCCACTGCCAGTCTAAACGCCTGCGGTCAATCCGCGTATTCGCTTGTCCGTCGCTTCAGCATCCACAAACTTGCTCCGTCACACATACGATTGTTGAACGTAACCGCCGCGCATTTTTAATGACGATGACGATTGCTGCGTTCTCCAATCCGCGGTAAAAGTGAGCAAAGCCTGAAAAGCCCAACGCGCACTGCGCATATTAGCTATTCGTGCAAATGGCATACGACGAAAGTCGTGTGCCGAGGAATAATACTCCCAAGCTTTCATTATTGTATTCCACGCACTCGGAAGTAGTTATCCGTCGAGTATTCCCAACAAATAATAAGCCACATTCGTACTACCGCAGTCGAAACTTTCATTGCTCTTCGGACATCACCAGCTGTGGACTTTTTCCTGGTCTAACCAACGATTGCGCGCGCGCTTCGCGTTATACGACACTGTGTAG
Source organism: Ischnus inquisitorius (assembly GCA_963924025.1). Taxonomy (NCBI): domain Eukaryota; kingdom Metazoa; phylum Arthropoda; class Insecta; order Hymenoptera; family Ichneumonidae; genus Ischnus; species Ischnus inquisitorius. Next base: position 10,304,757 of record OZ001248.1, on the reverse strand, counting down.
AGGATATAACCCAAGCGTTAACTCACTCTCACTCATTTCCACTTTTTACGATCGTCCGTCTGAGCCATCTATCCAACTGTGCGAATAGCAAAAAAAAAACAATCTCCAGAGCTGCTATAATAGTTAATCACACGTATTATCGTCAAACTGGTCCACCGGCCAGCCTCTCGAAGTCACCGCGCGAAACAACGAAAGATCATCGGATTGTCGTTAAAGTGAATTCATACAAAACAATTGTGAGCATTAACGTTACGCGGAAACACCAGGACCTGTTATTTTTTCGTAGGCGATAATTCGCAGATGACAGAAAAGATTGGAAGGATCTAGAAACATTTTTCGTACGGTGATTGGAGTTACGTTACAAGCTAAATTTTAAGGCTCGAAGTCGACGAGAGTTCTCGGTTATTACTATGCAGTTTTTTGAAATATTTATATATATATATATATATGAGGCGAAATGTGTTTAAATTAGAGCCCCGGGGGCTCGTTCATTCAATTTTACTTAAACATAAACAGCGCGTACGTGATCATTACTCGTTTCATTCTCTCTACTTTTCCTCGGGACCGACACGATGGTAATTCTCTCTCTTCGGGCCAACCTGGCAGTCGCCCAGCGATTCTCGGCCGGCCGTATAGCACACGACTCCTACGAGCTCAAGAAATTCTCTCGGTTAGAGACTCGCGATTTATGTGTTGTTCGCTATCAGCGAGCCACACTGTATCTTTGCAGGCTCTAATGGCGATCCAGTATCCACTGACCGGTCGCGAACGGTGTTTCAGCTGCAATTACTGACTATTATATCCATTCGCTTACCGGAATACACGCAGCGTGGAGTGTAATGCGCGAACTCCGCGCCCCAGGCGCTGGACAGCACGCGGATCTCATTGTTTTTTTTTTTTTATTGCCCACATTTAGCAACGAGTCAAGTCCGCTCACTCGCGAGATCATAGCTCGTTCCTTAAATGGAATTGTCGTATAGAAGAAGTGCGTCGCAGAGTTTCCACTGGGAATCCCGTTGAGGGAGGAGGGGTTGATCGATGACAAACGGATCGGAGAACCGCGCAGCATCCTCGTCTTCGGCGACATTTTTTTCTCCCCTCCCGCGAACGTGAGATCCCGTCACGCTGTTCGATGCGTCTCCCGCGCGAGGGATCTCTCGAAACTTCCGAGAATCTTCCGTGCGCGAAAACCGATGAACCACAGGGCGACTATGTTGGGAAATCCCTGTGGATAAATTGAGACCGCGCAGCGCGCGAACGAAACGGAACAAGAAGATTCCCGTGTTCCGTAAGACTCGAAAAAAAAGGAAAACATACAAGCGAAATTTTGCCGATGGAGATATAATTTCGCCGGTGTGCGGGGATCGACGCACAAGCCGTTCACTTTCTCACGAGAATCAAACGCAGATACGAGAGAGTTCGCGAACATGTGTACACAATCGTTTAACGAGACTTCTTACAATACCGAAGAATTAACATACCGAACTTCGTACGGGGTTTTTTCTGTAATCTTTTTTTTGCGTCCATACGAACTCGGATGGGTAGTTAAGAATCGTCGCGGTAAATTTCTTTACTTTTCCCTGTCCCACAATATTTCCATGCATCGCGAGAACTTCGTTAAGGCCGAGGTAAAGAGGAAGCCCTCTTCCCGCGAGGAGAGAAAAGAATCTCGATCACCGATCCTCATGAATAATGCAACGCTATCCGGAAGAACGAGTTTTGTTGTAGCATATCGTTCGCGAGGAGTACGAACCCGCGAGGGGGATGCTACGAGCTCAACGGGTTGCGACGACGGTGCCCGGGCTCTCGTAATAAATTCGTGCCCGAGTTTTCGGTAGCGATTTCGGTGGTCCGAAAGACTCGTTGGACTTCTCTCCTCTCCGGCCGTTGGATTCTTCTGGGCCCTCTTCGCTCTGTCATGATTTCTGATCTCCGGGCGGGCGGCGCGCGCCCGGCTTTCTCAATCACGCGTATCGGCTTCTCACTCCATTCCTCTGTGTCCTCGCGTACCACGTTCTCTGTTCCTCTCTTCGTTCTTTATTTTCTTTCTTCCGCGCGAAGCACGCATGTATCCGCACGCACGAGCTCTCGGTACGAGGCGCGTATATACGAGTAGTTATAATAAGGACAATCGAGAGAGCGGCTACGGGCATCAGTAGAGACGATATATATAATAATTTATGAGAAAGTGGGCGAAACGGAGCAAGGATAGATCCGACCGGGGGGTTATATACCGTTGTCTTTTCTCTCTGTACTCTCAACTTCCACGACGCAAACACACACGCACACAGACGAGAGACGTTTTATCGTTATAATGAATATTAATCAGCGGGGACACATTCGGGCGGGGTTCTGTTTTTTATTTCTGCTTTTGCATAATCATCATCACATCGAGAGTTCGGCCGGGAACGCCAACGACGAATCCGTATCATTCGCTTCATATTTGGTCGCTGCATTATATATTTGGCGCGACGGCGAAATCGTGCTCTCTACAATATCGTTGGACAATTCGCGCCCGTGTTATACGCGGGAGGCCGGGGCTTGTTGGAACACGTGTAAGTCGGAAACAAGATCGAGGATTCAACGCAGTGATCTTTCAGGAATTACGCTGCAGACTACGATGAACCACATAAATATGAAACATTCTCTTTTCACACGACCATACATATCAATCATTGTAAAATAGGCTTCGGCCTGTAAATAATTCTGATAAATGTATTAATTCAAACTAATCTAATTTAATCTACATGCATCACAACTTCCACTAACGTTTTATTAAATGTTCTGAAAATTGTTGTACAGTGTACATAAGATTAACAAGATATATCATGTGGAAACTAATTCCTAAAATTGCTGTAATTAGTAACTGAATTTTTATCCAAATATCACGGCACGGTTCCGAATTGTCTCGTGTTTCACTTAGCCCCGGTCTCCAGTGTATATATAACGTTCGAACGTACGTACAAAAGGGAGTGGGGTAATGCCGGTCACTCTCGACTGCCCGCTAACAACCGAACGGAAGTAATTAAGAGTTCGGCTCGTTGCGTGTTCGTTTATTTGAGTAGCAGCCGTTTCTTCAAGTGAGAAACATTAACGACTTTGAAGTAATTGCGATGGCAATTGGCGTCGAGCTTCATCTTTAAGTGTTCGACGGTTATTGAAGGGTAATATCCGGGCTTATTAGGAGATGAAAAGATTTCTGTTGACTCTGTCAACAATCCATTTTATTACGTCCTTACTCATACTATCGCGAACTGTTATGAATACGTATTATTGGTTTTTGAGAAGAAGTTATTGTCGATAATTGAGTCTCGAGGTTCTCACATTTCTTATTGGACTTCAAGAAGGCTATTAAAGAGTACTTGTCGTTTCAACGAAATTTCCCTTGTGTCCGAAGTCAATTATTCGGTAATATACAGTGAATCGTCGTTCCTTGACTGATACGTGAAAATTATGCCTCGAATGATTCGCGCCAACCGATCATTCGCCTTTTTCCCCCCATTCATGAGTTTCCAACTCGAACGCGGAAGCCCGAGAGGCGCTCGGAAGGCCACAATGTTTCACATTAAAATAGAACGACCGTGACGAAGCGAATTTTTCCCTCGAGAATCGTGCGCTCCGTAATATTATAAATCTATTAGCATCGCGGAAGGAAGTCTCTTGCCGCGGTGAAGCAGAGTGAAAACATTGGAACACTTTCATCGCCTCGATCCAAGAACGTTACGGTATTGTCAAGTCGGATTAAAACATACCGCCCAATCGAAGCCCCGATAAAGAATGTCCGCGCTTAATTATAATGCCGCGTCGGTTGTTGTCTCGACGCACGCACACGCGGATCCAACGTTTCATGTATTACGCGGCTACGAAGAGAGTCGCAGTCCGAGCGCGCCACGACACCGCGAAGACAGCTTCGAGCTTCTCACGCGGACGTTCGCGAGTCCGTATGAGCCTCGCCGAGTGCGCTGGGTCCATTGTAGATATATCGAAATTTACGAGGCGTTTTCTCACCCATTCTCAGTCTTCAACGCCACCGCAACAAGAGAGACTTATATGCCTTTTCGAGCGAGGAATTTAATAATAACCGCGAGAGCTCATCGTTCTTTCATCCTTTTACACGTTTATTTTTCTCATATACATATATATACCCATGTGCATAAAGTACACATGCATATATATATTTACGCACGTTTCTCGCCGCGCCGCACGCTAATGAACTAATTAACTGATAATAGAACGCGACCGACATCTCTTCCTCGTCGGCGGTGCGTCTTATTCTCGAGAAACTAGTCGTGGCGCACTATATAAGAATTAAACCTCTCTTAGCCTTCGTATAACACCGTTGTAATGTATTACGGGCGCTATGATTCACATTGCTTTTCCACCAACGTCGAAGAATTTGCATTATCTAAACGCACTCGTGACGATGGAAGACACCGCAGAAGATAGAACGGCGTATACACTTCGTTCGTTCGTTACTCGTAATACTATTTCCTGAATCCTGGATGGGAGCTGCGACTCTCCGTTATTACGTTTCTGTAATCTTGGCGTAAGTGAAAAAAAAAAAAAAAAAAAAGGAGGAAAACCCTCGTCGCCAATTGCGTCGAAGTGTAACAACGGGTCTCCTGGCCCATTGCACTCTTTGATGTCGCAGTGTGAAAGTACCTTTAATCCATAGCGAGTGTGTTACCTCGGTATAACGTATCACGTACCGATACAAACACACACTCGCAGTTGCATATATATATAGACACGCGGTCGATGGTGTAGGAAACACATACACGAGACTCCAGTCTCGTACTTTCACTATCGTCGATTCAGTTTCGTACAGTTCTCCTCTGTATAATGCCTGCATGCCGACTATTATGTGCTCTGGTACTAACTGTAAGAGTAGCCCGTGTAGCTTCGATCGCGAGCCGGTCATTACGAGAGCCGTAAGTTTGCGAAACTCGAGCGATATATCGAGCCTCTGATCACCCCGCGCGGGCAACACCCGCTACCTATCCCTTGTCTCGTTGTCCATTCACGCGTTCGATCGAATATCGCTTTCGTCGAATCTTCGGAATGCTCGAGATAATTATCGCGAATTATCGGTTTTCTTGCTAAATCGTTAAAGTCGTTATTTACCGTTGTTAATTATAGCTATTATTTAACATTCCGCGAAACTATTTGTAAAATTGAAGAAAATTGTTTGTGTATCTTTGTTTTTCATTTATTTGGGAAATATAACGACCACTTGGAGCGTGAGATAATCTTTTTTTATTCAGGCTTTAGATACGATATTTTCTGTACAGAGAAGAAATACACTTAATCTTTTGAATTTCAAGGTGATTATCGCAATAAATTTTGAAACTATTAACCATTGCGTCTTCGAGATACATCTGTTTGAAGACACTGTCTCAAATCGAAGTCTTATTACGGCGGGTTGATGCATCGATAAATTTAAACTAACAGTAAAAAATAGGCAACGAATCATATGACAGCAATTTGTATTGAAAATTGACCGCTATCGGTGCATCTACCCTACCTCAATTTAGACGAATGGCTTAAATAAGCCATTGGTAAGTGGCTTAAATTGTAACTGATAACGAAATTTGAATTTCATAGCCAGAATCCGTCGAATCCCTAAGCAAGGTAATCGGCTCAAATTTCCTGAATCAGATCGTATAGAAAATTTACGGTGAACAAACATATCCAAGATTGAAGTGCAGCAATCGGCTCAAATATTGGTTAATAGATGGTTAAAAAAAATGCTGCATCTGAATTTCGACTGATACAAATGTCCAGATAACTAGGATATCAAAGGGTTCGCCGATTAGTTGCAGCATGTCCAAATTCGCGATAACGATCGGCTTTTAGATCAATCTGACCGTGATTCGAGTATTGAGCGTTCGAAACCTTTCGTGCACGCTTCCCAGTGGATTTGTTTATTGTATCGAGGTATTATAATCACGGCTATAGTGACTTACGAGATTATCGAAGCCGTCTCCCTTCCTTCTTTGCGATTACGTGTATCGATATCGAACTGTCTCGTGTGTGTATAAGATCTTAGCGCTCGCTTGCGCAATTCGCGTCCGGTCTGTCGGACAGCAAAACTCATTGCCTCGGGCTACTGCGGACCATTCGGCATTACTTATAAATACGTTTACCGTATATCTATCGTAGATATATAGATATACACTTGGAAGAATTATGTATAGCGTAGAGACGCATTTTATCCGGTCTGAACTTCGCGTCACCTTCTCTCTGACTTTCAATGCACCTTTCGCCCGCAGCAGGACAGTTGCAGCGGCGCAATGAACGCTGCGACAGTTCTACACACCGTAACGATGTTCTTTTTCCTCTTCGTTTTGTATGGTTTCTTTTTATTAAAATTTTTTTTTATCCCGACCGCAGCGAGTTTTTTGTCCCACTGAATATTCCCGTCGCACTCGCGTTTTGCGGTGTACTTAACGAGACATTTATGCGGCATTGTCCCCGCGCAAACGGAGTGTCGCCGGCGAAATGCCCTCCGGCGTTTTGAGGTATTTTCGCAAGATATCGATTCAAAGATCGACATCATCTCGGCTTCGATCTCTGCAGTATCGGCGGCAGTAAACTCTCCAAAGGGGGTAGATCGGACGTTTAACGAAACGTGATAAATCATTGATTATTTATTACATCACATCCCACTGGACAGCTATGCTATCGCGCGATGCTCTCCGTTTTCGATGTCGCGAAAGAACGAGAGTCGAGAGGTTCGATCTCGTGACTTCGCTTCGCGCGCATGCATAATGTTCACATTGATATCGAAGATCAGTACACTTATTACGTAAAAAGTTGATGAGTCAGTGGCCATTTGTATCGCTACGAATAGTGTCGTCGGGTTGCGAGATACGGCAGCGAATGCACGATGGAGAAAGGGCGACCGGGATCAGTTGACACGTTTTGTAATATTGGACACCGATTATCAATGCTGTCGCGGGGTGATCAATGCATTTATAGGAGAGAGTGGAAGAATACCGAAAAGTCTAGCGAAGTCTAGTGATTGTGAAGAATTCTGCGACGGTAGCGAGATGGTTCTTTAATCATGTTGTTTCTTACGCCAAATATAAATTATTGAGACTAACTTTATCTTTTCGGCTAGTCTGGAAAAGTTTTTAAAGCAATTGCTAACTTTTTGCTATTTTTCATGCAAGAATTTCCACGCTTCGAGAGACATTTTTTTTGTAATCAACATATTTCGGCACATGAGAGGGTCTAGCAACTTTTTTCTCTGTTCTCTATATTAATGAGTTGCTATTCAACATACCAAATGAGTTTTACATTCAACTTCAATGAGCGTGTGCTCCAACTAGCTCCAGCCTTCCGAACACGATCGTGCAAAGTTGTAAGTTCGAGTCTGTCTGTCTGTCGGTCCCTTCTCATCACAAGAATACATGCCCGAAAATGTGTTAATAATAAATGCATTTAGAGTAATGAGTATATAGCCTCTCGACACGAAGAAGAGCTTCGCCCCTCACGATCTCGCGAGGTACACGTGTAAGCGCTCCGGGTTATTACACATCTCTTTTCTCAAAACCCCGTTCGCGTTTGTATTCCTTCCCTCGAATTCGTTTTCTTACGTTCTCGCTCTCCTGCAATCGCGCGCAGTGCTCTCGCCCGTATGTGTGTATATAAATACATACATACACACTTGCGTAATATAAAGCCACCGACAATTTACGATTCCGCACCTTACCAAAAGAGAATTGAAAAGTCGTCGTCTCGATGGTGGGTGCCGAACGTTTCATGCTGTGTTGGCCGCGGTACTTCGCCGAGTCCCGTGAAAGTGCACATGGTGTACCTATACGCTATATAGGTAATACCGGTGTCCCGGTATCGATCGATCGATCGAACGCTTGCTGGTTCTTCGGCTTCTCTCCACCGGTATATGACTACACATAGCATACATATATGCATATAATTCCACATATAGCTACGAAAGAGTGTGGATGTGTACACGAAGTCTCGACACAGCATGAACAGCCGAAAAACGTAATCAAACGTAGGTAATTCGCATCTTGTCCTCATTTCTTCTCGCCCCGAACGCGTTGTCGATGCCACGGGTATTCCGTAATTAGCATAATTCCGTTCGTGAATTGCGTGAACGTTCGATAACATTAACGATTTGATATTATATAAGAAGAAAAAAAAGTGAATTTCACGGACCTCCTCGACGTGTGCCGCGCGAGAAAGATTCACTCGAAGAATCTTTAGATAATACTACACGCGTGTGTATTACGCGAGACTGTATTCGTTCTACGGTCGAATACACTTTCAATGCCCCCTTGAAAGCCGTGCGGATATTACGTTTCATCGACGGAACTTCGCACGGGATACCGAAGTTATTGAATAACTCATGAGATTCTCGAAGCGTTAGTTTACCGGCGTCGGGATTGCGTAGGCGAGAGATTCCACCGGTTTGACACACGTAATTCAAACGTAATCCGAGATGAACCCGTTAATTTGACTCGAAATTCATTTCTGTCCAAGCTTCCGATCGGTCTATCGTGACTCTTTGTTCTATGACGATTAGTAATGTTTATCGTGCTTAATAATTTTTATGTTAATCATTCATCGATTTGTATTATTAATATAAATTGTTAATGTATAATTTTCAATAACGAAAAATGTCGTACCAAAAATACAATGTATTATGCACAGCGAGACCATACGCTTGACTGGCAATAGGGACTCTCGGCGTGAGAAGAATTGTGAAATGAACATCGGATTTCGTCGTCGTTGTCCGCGTTTAACGATAGCATCGAGGGAGAGGGCACCGAGTGCGCTACCGAACCCGAAATTGCGTCACGTTTATTTCGTGAATTATACATTTTTTTTTAATGCAAACAATCTTGGAGGACACACAGTGTGGTCGTACGCACGAAACAATTAGTATCACGAGTGTCCTTCGTACGATTTTCCTTCAGCGTCGTAGAAATCGGCATAACGAGCGAAGCGTGCGCGCGGCGCTGCACACCGCAGAGACGGATTGCGCGACTTTGTCGCACGGCCGAGAAGATAACTCTTTTTTTTCGTCAGTCCACGCGAGGGTAAGGCAAATTATCTTGTGGCACGAGGCTCTCGCGGGTAATGCAGCAATAAGGGATATGACAAGCTGTAAGGTTGGCAAGTACATATTTCTCACCTCGCCGCTTTTGCCTCTACCCCGAGCCCGAGGAGCATCAGAAACGACAAGAAGACAGGTTGTTGCGATCGTTTATATTGCGTAAGGAAACCGCGCTTGCGAGAGATGTTGTTACTTCTTTGTATTGAACGCGCGTCAGACACGAGTTTACCGTGTGATCTGTGTGTGTGTGTGTGTGTACGTTTGCTATATTAACGTTTTGACCGGTGTCTGAAGTCTCGTACGGGGGCGAACGAACGAATGTCATCGCCTTTTTCTTCTTCATCGTCTTCGTTTTTTTTTTCTTTTTCTTTTTCAACTCTTTACGAGCTTCTATCGAGCGAGACGAAAGAGGAACGGCCCATTCACGAGATTTCCTTCGGGCTATGTATGCGCGGGGGTCAGCGGTCGATCTCGGGAGAGGAGAGAGAAAAAAAGTTTCGGGACCCATTGGTCGCGGTCGACTGGGCCTGAATGGAGAATCCCGTGACGCGTTGTTGTGGACCACATAACTCATTGTCGAGAGTCGAGAATTCGAATTCTCTTATAAACGAAATGAGAATCTTTCGATGCGATCAATCGTGGTAATTAGAAGGTCCGAGAGTCTGTCGATTAGCCGAGAAGATCATCTCTCGCATTCGAGTATTCCGGGTTAGCACCATTAGCACACATTCTCTCGTCCTATAGATTATGTCCTTTCTCTGTATTTATATACGAATACTGCATATATATGTATATTCGAAGGAGGAAGCGTAGCAATAACCCCCTGGGCTATGTCTAATAAACTTTCAAACTTTTACCGATAGCCTCTTCGTTACTGTTACTCACTTTCCCACGTGAGAAATGTCCTGCTTGTTTTTTTCGGTAATAAACGTAATTTTTTTCTTTCTCCCTTGCCAATCACTATCGAAAAACACGTGTATTATAGTTTCTAACGGAAATTATGAGGTCGGAGCACAGTGAGGAGACTCGCTTTCGTGTGGGCCACTTACGTTTTAGGATCTATTCGTTTATTTTCATCTTGGTCATGGCAATTTTCTTACACGTCTCGATGTTTATACGCGCTCGAGGGCAAAATCGTCGCGGGTCGAGAATCTCGATCTAACGCTCACAGAAATCATCGAAATAATGACAGAAGAAATTTACGAGTTCTGCGGGCTGTTCGCGAGGCGATAGCGTAGGCTCAATTATCTCGATCTTAATAAATTGGCTTTACCTATTTTCTACAAAGTGATCCACTTTTCGAGGCGAAGAAAATTAGGCGTCACCGGTGTGACTATGGGTTCCGGTTGTAAATCCAATTAGCCTCAGAGAAATTATGAGTAGAAGAGAATTTGTCACGGTCAAAACAAGAAATTCGAATAGATGACGACAATGATTTTGGCATTTTTTTTTTGTAAGATAAAATGAGTAGAATAAAAATTTAAATAGTCGAAGAATTCGGCCATCTTTTACAATGCGGTGCAGATAAACGATAAAATACGGTGAGAGATATTCAATCGATTTGCTATTGATACACAGGATTTTTTCCTTCGAAATTCGATAAGAACAATAATTTAATTGATGATTTGTACAAGCTGTACGAAACAACATGTAACACGGATCTTCGCATGTTTCGCATTCTGCAAAGACTCTTCTTGTCGTCGATTCGAGCCTCGCGCGAGCCCATGAACGATATTTCTTTCCACTGCGCCACGCTTCATTTGCTCAACCAGTCGACCATTCTGGTCTACGGAGTGCGACGATATCGTCGACGATTCAAGTCCTTTTTATCCATCGACCGTTTCCAATCCAATATTATCCATCAAACGCCCACCGCGTGATTTATAACTTATCGTAGCTACATGTCGAAGCGAATTTAATACCTTTCTTGTTTAGAAAGGGTATCGACTACGGTGCGAAAGGTGAAAAACATTTGTGGAGAAAAGCGGCACGACGATCTATAACGTTGCAAGACGCGCGACACGGAGACTTCCTGTATTTCATAGAATTTCAGGAAAAACGAGTATTCGCTAAATCCATTTACATTAAATTATAAATTTTTTTGAATTAATCGAAATTTAATTATATTTCATTGCATTGCTACCACGTAATCGCGTAAGAACCACATGGACAGGCAATCAAACTCATTTTTCTGCAGGCTCTTCGATTTCAGACAGGGCATTTCGTCGCCGTTAACGTCATAGCGACGACCGGTGAACTTTGGAAGAGACCGATTCCGCGGTTTCTGTGGCTGGCGGTGGTTTAATCTACGAGTAGGAGGTTCAACAGTTCAGCGAACACCGGTTATGCAAGCGACGAGGTCTATAAGTATATGTGCAGTGCAACGATCCAGGCACAGACGCCAATATGAAGACCCGCAGAATATTTATTCTTGCCGGTGCAATTAGCATAAAACCTCATCGGCTTACACGACGCTAATGATAGGTCAGTCGTTTGAACGACCAGGTCAACGGGCTCACTTTTGCCCGGGACGACGCGTACCAGAAAACTGTGCGGTTGTTTTGAGATGGAAGTTATCGCCCCGTCAATTGATGGATGCGATTATCAAGAATCGAGCCTACAATACAGTGTAACACCGAGGATCTTTAGATTGTTCCACAGACGATTGATGAAAGCGATAATGTCCGGAACGTCTCGACAGCCTGTATTATTCCAAGCACGATCCACCGCGATGTGAAAGAGGACGAGACGCTTTTGTTTTCACTCGAATCGACAATCTGACATTAATCGGGCACTCGAGATTTGCATTCAATTTATTCAGTATTTATTATTATTTACGTCATATCTATCTATATACATAACCAACATATAAATAAATTTAAGCATATATATTGCACATTTAAAAAACTATTATTATATGAATAAATGATTCTTGATCACTCATTTACCGATTTGTCGAAATTACAAAAGTCCATTTTTTTTTACGCAATGCATTTATGAATATGTATATGCACTTCATACTGCTGTAAATATAGCGCTTAGATTGAGTCTCCCGAGGCTGAAGAATCACTTCAACTTTAAGCTTCCCACATTTCGAAGATATTCCTCGTTTAAATTAATGAAAATTTTATATACGCTACGAGCCGGCCGCAGACGTTGTATTGATATAAGCTTCATCGTTTAATTATAGGAGATGGAATGACGGCCGATATTCATCATAAGTATCTAAATACAGGTATTAATGCCGTAAAGATCCGAGCAGTAACGTTGGATCCTTTTCGCACGTGGCACCGATTACCTTAAAGACTTCCTGTCAAATTTAACTTTCGTAGCACAGATCCACGACTCCAAAGAAAGCCGAGGTATCTAGAAGGGCGCGTGGGTCACGAGGCAGAGAGATGAATGAGTTTTGTCGAGACTTTCCTAACATAAACGTCGCGTGTTGCATACCAGAGGAGAACTACGAACACCGGAGAATCCGATTGTATTTACCCGTGCGGGATAAAATATTAAAATTTTTTTATGAATTTCATTGACATTTGAAACTTCGTCCGGCATTCGGCTGCGTCGTACGCTCAAGAATGGAAAAGTGTATTATACCGAGCTCATGTAATCCATCGCGATCGTTCATACCGCGCGGAATCGAAACTCCGATCGCGTAAGATTTTTTGTCTTTACGTAAGAAAAACACCGTGTCCGCGGAAAAAAGTTCCACATAGCCGTACTTTCTTCGAATATTTTTCTATCGATCGATGACGCCACCGAGCGTTTGGGAATCTTGATTCTGTGACAAAAGCTGGACGGAATCATCGTTCCCGAGAGCCGCTCTGTGCACGAGGGAATTGTAATAAATCGACTCCGCGGAAGCAATTCCGTTCGATCTTACTAAGCAGGCGGGGGACTCCACTAAACATTTCTTAATCGTGAATTCCGAGCGGCTATGAGACTTTCTCACTTTTTTTGTGATCTATAGATCGCTCGAAGATACCGGAAAGCCCCACAGGGCATATCTCGATCGTTCAATATATTATCAAATGTATTTTCTATCGTTAAAAACTTGTAATGGCTCCGGTCGAGGTTTAACTAAAAAAATCCTTTCATTTTTCTCTATAAATCTGTCCTTTCTCTGTCTAATTAGAAATTTCGTATGTAAAAAAAGATCATTGGGCCGGATCGTCTCGGCTAATTAACTGCGCAGAGAGAGGAAGTGCGCACGTCTATGGAAAAAATAAAATAAACTTTTGAATTTAAATATCATTCATAAATTACCTACTTGCATTTCGTTATGTTTTTATTTTTTTCGATTACTTTATTTTACATTTTCGAAATAATGTTTTATTAGAAAAAAAACACACACACAGTTTTTTTCTTTCATATAAAAATATTTCCTCATTCATCATCGATGAAAATCGCAGCGTAATTCCTCTTGCAGAAGCGTGGCTTGTAGTAAGACATAGTAAAGTTTCTCTCTTGCGAACGTGTCGGGGCCTTTTATTGTTCGGGAATTATGGATACCTACCACCAGCGAGACACAAAGTAACATAATCGTTGAATCTACAGGAATCAGAACCAGGCATATGGCCCTGTTCTCACGGGATTACGGGAGCGCTCACTATAAGCTGCCCAGTACAGCGATGTGTATACAAGCGCCGCATATATGGACGAGGTATAATTATGATAATTAAAATCTCGACGAAGCGCGAAAGACTTGGCGCCCGCGCGAATTGATGATGAACACCGTCTTCGCTCGGCTATCGTTACCACCTGTGTTATGTATTCAATCGCAAAAGATCCCCGTTAACGTAAACAATTCTCGGGCTCTGTCGCGCTCGGGAATTCACGCGAACTCGACGAGTGTCATTGACCTTAATGTGCGACGTATCTCGCGCGAACGGCGCGAAACCTCTCTTCCCCGCCCTCGTAGATTCCTCGAATCTCCACCGCGGAGAGGATTATGTTACGACACCTTTTAATCTCGCGGATTGCGAGAGATCGTTAAAGCAAAAAATCACCGACAGCCACATATATCTCGCGAACAGTCGACACACTCCGGTGTGATCTACTCGCTGACTTATTAACGCGCGTAAACACAATCGTAAGCGAGAGTGGTAAGCGCCGCCGAGCGACAGACCCAGTTGCATACGAAGCAGGACGTAATATCGATGGTCCGCAAGTTTAAATGTTCTCGCATAACTGCAGACTATTTCTTTTAACCTACTCGGCTAATACAGTCTATGCTCGCTTTTGCTGCAATAGCACGGACGACGGTGGAGCTCTCTCGGCGTCATTCGGGTGTTCGGTGCCTTATATTGCTGTTTAACAACCGTATAAACGGTACTTTTGCGCTATCGGCGATACGGACATTTTTACTATCTCGGACCATTGAATATTTTCTCACGAAAAGAATGCGCCGCGTCGCGACAACGACGATAGTTCGGTACCGCACTGTTTTTCCATGAGAAAAATATATGGCCAAGACCGGGTAATGGAATGTTTCGGAACTATATAGGTCGCCGTTAAATTCACAGTAGAAGCGGCAACTTCGTCTGTAACAGCATATTACAAAAGGAAAATGTGAGTTACATAGCCAGAAATGAGAAGCGAAGTGCGACATTCGTGTTCGCGGTTTTATACGTATATACTGTATCCGTGTGGCAGCAATAACTCTTTTTCCAACTCCGAAACTTATGACTGGCGGTGGCCGCGCACCTGTAATTATACGAGTCTTGGTGGTCGGAGAAATTATATTTCTCCGATAATACGACGTATCCGGTCGAAAAAGTTTGTGACTCTCGTTTTGATGCTTATTAAGATTTCGTAAGGCACGAATTTCGCGTCTGAAAAATGTTTCGAACGGATATGTGTGTATTTTCAAGCAAAATCGAAAAGTTAAAACCTTTCGATAAGACTATATCGATTTTTTTAAGCAAAAGGGACAAAAGAAAAGTATTCCGAAAAATAGAAACAATTTTAAAAAATTGTGCTCTTTTCACAAGTTTCTCTATTTAAACGTAAGTATTTTGTATATTATCGCACATCGAACTTTCCGACCCAAAATTTCAGCGATTTCGGAAATTCTTGATTAATTTGACTTTGCGACTTACACGGCTTGGATCAAGGAACAGAATTGGTTGGATGTATCGAGATGTTTTTTTACCGATAAAGTCCATCTTCCGATCTATGTGAAAGGCCTAATCAATTATTCGTACCACAACAGCAATAAACCTTATAATCTAAAATTAGATAACCAAGTCGCTGACTCGAATTCCTCTTCTGCTCCAATATCTCTAATTACTTCTTTTTCCCACACGCTCGGTTAAATATCAAATTCCGATCGCCTCGAGTAATGCATCTACCAGTTTCGTGTATCAATGTCGTTACGCGAGCGCAGATCGTTTGTCGAGCGGCAAAGGGAAGGCGTAACCGTATTCGCGGCCGATTCGGAGCGCAGAAATCTCGTGAGATATATTGGGCTCGAACGCGGACAGGAAGTCCGTGTAGAGGAGTAGAGCGTCGAGCGACAATAACTTTTAACGACCGAGTGGCTGTCCTCGGAAAAGTGCTTTGCCAACCAGCCCCAGCATCCTACTGAGCTGTACCCGCGCTAACGCGGAGAGCGACGGCACAACACGAGTCGTTCGCCACGATGAAAACTTCTGCGATCATCGTCGTACACTCGATCCTCGCGAATTACGTGGCTGGTACAGTTTAACCGGCAGCCTCGTGCTGCCGAAGCTAACTGGAGCATACCAGCCAGCAAATGGAAAGGAGGAAGTGGACGATGTTTCTTTGCTCTTCGCTTTGACCACGTTAAACGTTCCTCCTCGTGTCTCTCGACTCCTATAAGAATTTTTATATTTTTTTTACCTTACACCTTTTAAGCGCTCAAACGTCGACTACCCCGGGGGGATGACGAATAAAAATTGAATTATAAAAGAGAGTCGTATAAACAAAAAAAGCGCGAATTTACAATGTTTGCGTGACTGCTGCCGATGATGATGGGAAAGACAAAAAAAAAAAAAAAGAAACAGAGCCTAACTTTCTCTATTCGGCGGTCTCCGCCCCGAAGATAATCGGGAAGTAGCAAGCAGCGGCGATATACACACGCTCACCTGTGGAGATCCTCTGCTGCAATCAACATAGCCGGAAGGATAAGCGAGGAGGGTCGAAAAAAAAATCGAGGATACGAGGCCGGGAGTAAGAGATCGAGTGATTGAGAGAAAATAAAGAGATTCGAATAAGGCCGCGACACACGGCAATTCGTTTTTTTTCTCTCTCTTTCTCTCTCTCTCTCGGTCTCTCGGCCATTCTCGTGTTTTTCTCTTCCTTATCTCGCGCCTCGTTGACGAAATTACGACGTCGTAAATCGAATCATTGGATTTTTTAAATCTCATCGTCCCAGATATTACAAGTGTACACTCTGCGTCTCTTGTCCACAGCGCTTCCTCAAAATTTCGCCTTCCGGCTAGACTTAACCGTGGGTCGAATTATTCTAACGACGAGAGCCGATGTGTGCTCAGTCGGCGGTTAGCAGCATACCTGTGGCTCCGTTCAGCGAGAGTATAGCGACTAATCCGTGTTTCGAATTGCTGACAATCGTGTGAAAAATCGTTCTTCGCTGAGAATCTTCCGGGGTATCGAAGTCTCGACGTTCTTGTCGCCGTTCGAGGCATAAAATTCCGATAGAATGGCGGTCGCGGTTTAGCCGTGACTCTCTTTGATTACACTTGACTCACGATCGTATCGAAACGTTGCTGTGTACCGAGAAGAGATCGAACTACCACAGCGGCCTGTGATCGATGTTTCTCGAGAGTAGCTAACGATTGCGGCGTAACCGCAGCGCAAAGTTTCGACTAATTGTAGAAGAGCATTTCGAGGCTCGATCCGTGTTAAAAAGAGTGTCGAAGATATATAGAGAGAGTATCGAGTTGTCCGGATAGGTATATGGGTAGGACGACGAGACGATTGATCGATCGTGTTTTCCCTCCGTCCGTTCACCGGCGCAACGACGGAGTTGCGGCGAGTTCGCGCCGCACTGTGCGCCTTCGTCGTCGTTCGTTCATTAAAATTCTCTTTGCAACGGGCCCAACGAATCCCCGAGGAATTTTTAATCTCCCGAGGGGGAGATCGAATTATTTCTTCCTCCCCACCCCCGGTCCTCCCTCCTCGCGGGTTTGTATTCCCGACGATGTATGTCTCTCGAGTGTGTGCGGAATAACCGCGCACATAGACGGACATTGGATTTTAACGCGCGCGTATCGTTGTGTGTTCCTCGCGAGCAATTTCGTAGATAGCCAGATCTTTCGTTACCGCGGCTCAGCATCCCAGGCTGTTTTTAGTCGTCGCGTTTGAGAGGCCGGAGATACTCTCGTAATTATAAATCACGTCGAAGCAACCGGCGAGATGTACGTATACGGCTATGGCGCATCTCTCGTCCCTCTTCCGTTGTTTCGTCGTTGCGATTTTTCCTCGAACGCGCAACGACAACGGGGCAAGAGAATTGCCCCTACCTGCATCTCGATTTAATCCTACAATGGACGTACATGAGCGTACGTGAGGAATGCGCCGTGCGCGCGTCGCTAGAGGTAAAAGCTAACGAGGCATAGAACTGCACAGTTTCTTAGGCTTCTGTTTACTCTTCTCTCCTTTTTTCTACTGCGCAAGAACTTTTGAAATTGACCAAAGAGAAAAAAGTAGCGGGAATTCAATTTCAGCATCTTTCGGATTTAACTTCACATTCTTCAATTTCATTTATTTAATCCTTAAGCTGAAATAACCCTCAAGAAAAATCTGAAAAAATTGAAAATGTCCCTCAGAGATGGAGCATGCGAGTGGAATTTTTTCAATTTTTTTCCCACATAACTCTGTCCCGAGAGATTTTTATCGATTCGTTGGAATGTTTGGGATTCCATCAAAATTTCGCAAACTAGGGCTGTAATTTTTTTGCAATTCGTACATTGAGCGTGAAGTATTTACTCGAATAAAGTACTGCAGTAGGAAGTCAAAAACCGAATGTTGATATTCGATACCGCCGTTTCCCACGGCTCTGTAGTCTCAAGGCGTGCGTCCGCCCGTACGATGCAGCTCGTGCATCAACTTGTGGTACAGAAACAAAAAAGAGCAAGAAAAAAAACTCAATCGCAGCGTAGGTGTTACCCGCATCGAGATTATCCTCGGCCTCGCGCGAGTTCCGCGACGAATGAAACGAGGAAATGGAAGGGAACGAATAAACCCGCAAAGAGAGAAGATTAAAATAACCAAGAGTCGTTGACACCGTTAAACAGCTCGTTTAGCGACTGTATCAAGGAAAGAATCTCTCTCGAGACCAGAGAACTCGTCTCTGAGAACATCTCATCTACGCTGTTATATCTTTACGCCTGTTCCTTTTTTTTGTTCACTGCGCAAACCAATCCCGAGACTATTTTACATTCGCTCGGATAAATTGCCCAGCGATTTAGCGCTGAGTGCGCAATCCTCGAGCGTAGCGACACCCGTCATTTGGATTGTTTCTCCCGTTCGTTAAATTGCAATCCCCCGGTCTTCCGAATCGGTGGGCGCGGTGGACAGATTAAAGAGTGCCAAATGTATTGCGGCGAGAATTATCAAAGCCGAGGAGGACGAAGAGGCAAAGATGAAGAAGAAAAAAAAGATAAGCTATGATTCCCGCGCGAATTATTTTACGGCGGGTCACCGAACCGGTATTTCGCGCGCTTACGCCGAGACGAAAAGATATCTCCTCGGTTGAGAGAGGTCTTCGACGATTTCAAGCAAAGAATCGTGTTTCATTACATTTTCTTATAGTAAAAAAATCGTGTCACCCGGCTCGTAGGATTGTTCATTCGTAACATTGTTTCGATCACGTAAAAAAAATTCCAAAAGATCAAAGATCAAAGATTGTAGAAAAAGGGTTTCGCCGATAAATTTTGTTTAACTTATGACAAAAATTGAATCCATCCACAAGTTGGTAAGTTTCTTTAAATTATCAGGATACCGGTACACATAATTAATAGCATGGGAATTTTTATCAGATTTTTTTTGTACCATTAAGAAAAAATAAGATACGTTTTTTGACCTGAGATGGCCGTAGATGTGTATAATTTACGATTCGCCGAATAAACGACGATAAGGAACTAGACACGCGCGGGTTTGGAAGTCCGTTCACACACTAAACGACGAGGTGTCCCGAAAAAAAAAAAATTCGCGTGGCACTCGAATAACTCTCGAATACATCTACCTGTTGCTGCTCTCGTAATAAAGATTTTGCCATATGTAGCTCTGGCGGCAGGTACGCAGCTTCGTGAAGTGTGTTCATACCGGCAGCTCGGGCTCTCGCTCATAAGTTGACGTATGGGTTATACGTAATTAGCCGTATGATGGATGGAGAGCGAGATGCGTGGAGAGTCGAGATGAGATGGAAACCGTACGGTCTCTCTGTCCACTCTCGTCCGGCTGTCGTGTCGCGAACTCAATGTTTTCTCGTATTCGCGAACTTTGCGACACGGCGCAAGAGAAGGAGAGAGAAGAAGAGAGAGAGAGACCGAAGATGAAAACTAAGAGAGACGGGAGATAGGACAGAAAATAAAAAAAACCTAGATAAAAACGGTCGCGGTTTCGCGTGGAACTTTCACCTCTTCGCGTAGGTATTAAATCTTTGCTGGAGTCTCCTTGTGTGCACAACGGAGAACCACTTTATGTGTCGGTTATGTACTATCTGCCGCGAAGCCGGTGATATCCTCTAGTTACAGGTGTGACAGTGGGCCCGGGTCATTGTTTTTCGAAAGTGTGGAATTCGACAGACACGCTTGTACTTATGATTGATTGTCGTACCTTCCACTGAACTATGAAAACTCGTGTCGGGAGTTTCTCGATGCTTGTGTCTTTTTTAAGTCTGTAGCACCGAAGATGCAAAATGCATATTCAACGACTTCTTGCAGGAAGTTTCGTAGTTTCGCGGTCGATATAGGAAAGATGGCGAGGAAACAATGTACAAATTTTATTGCCGTTCTGTTTTCATAGTTAAGACAGTAATGTCGACATTTTTCTGATATATTTTTTTGTGGTTAGAGAAACGAAGGTTAAGGAGAAATTCCGTCGAATCGACACACGTTGAAACCAAATGAATTGAATTCTACGTTTTGGTGGAAGGAATAAATATATTAATTATACAAATTGTTATAGACTTGGTAGGATTTAATCAAACATTTATTCTAAATATATTCAGCATGTTGCCGACGAAAATATATTAATGAATTAAAGATGTATTTTTGATTTTTTTTTTTCTGTGTAGGAAACGACAATGGGAGGATTTGGAGTATGAGAGCAAATGTGAGTAAAAATCGAGTACCTCTTTATATCATAAACTACGTAATACAGTGTCAGGTTACTAATGATTTTTAATTGGTTATATGAATATCAGATGTTATAAATCCGTTTTTTTTCTCTCAAAAAAAATTTATTTAAATAAGTTTTAAAATCGCGTAAAACCGGTCTTCGGAGTGCGAGATCCTATTAATAGGTGTTCGTATTCGGCACGAGGACTCCGAATTTATAACGATATTCAGACTTAATTTTTGGCTTGGGTAACCGTACATTTTTTTTAACCACTTTGCCGGATGCAGTGCGCGGTGCATAATTTCCACTCTCGCTTTCCATCGTTCTCCGCGGATCGTTCTCTCTTAACTCTCGTATGATAGAACTCCAGTCTCACTTCGGTAACGTGCAGCAAAGTACAGAGAATATCGCGCGTTGTCTCGTGAGACCCTTCGACGTTGACGTCGAAGAATCAAGACAAATGGCGCAATTAGGTGGAATCACGGGTCTCGGTGCGCGAGTACAAGTCCCATAGTGATACCAGGTTTTAGCATTGCAAACCCCAGCACGGGTTGCCTCTCGCATTGCGATTTTCCGCTCTCGCTCACTCGACTCTCTCTATATATAAATTCTCGTTATTGCTCAAGTTTTTTTTTCCGGTAACGCCGGAGAGCCCGTCGATGATTTTTCACATACGGAATGGCGAGACACACGCGCGACCGTTTTACTTTCTTTCTCGCGGAACGAAACGCGATCCAGAAAATTCTACTGTGCAAGTACGCGTCTGGCGTCACATTGCCGCGGAAAAAAGATAAAAATATATTGAACCTTGAAACCAAAAAATCGTTGAAAAAAGAAGTTCGAAGGAATCGTAAATATTTTTTACTTTTGAATTTCAGTACGCCAAAAGTATCGTGCGAATTCGGCGTTACTCGTCGTGCTGTTCAACAGTCACAGATCTTCGACGAAAGAATATGTTTTGAAGAACTCTAAAAAAAATGATAAATTTCCACTCACCGATTCCTCTGTGATCCTCGCGTAGGGGGTGGAAGAATATTCCCAGTGATGTTGTTGTTAATATTGGCATTTCTAATGCTACGTTGATCGGCGGAAGTCCTGGGCAATCTTGGACTTCCTGCGATAGCGAAGCCCAGGAGGCAAGCGGTCAGTACCGCACCTCTCATCCTGCCTAGTGCTCGATGTCCACTCTACCGAGATGAAGATTCACTTTGCGGTCACTGGCTCTTTCCCGCCTTATCGATCCTTCTGCCGCACACTGCGATATTATCGTCTTCTATACCGATTATTTCTTTTTTTTCTCAAACAGTTCTTACGGACTCTCAATTGTCCGAACGAGAAAGAAAAAAGAAATAATAGTCCCGAAAAAAGTTCTCACTTGAATTTTATTTATATCGTCGCACCATAAATCGTGAAAAATCGTCCGTGATAGAAACTCATCGTGCGGCGAAATATCCGTTTGCAGTTGTCGGGTATGCAGTCGTACGAAGGTGGGCTGCGAGCGAAAATTATTGACTCGCTACTAAGTAGCAGTTGCTCCGATATCCTCGCGATCACTGAACGTTAAAGTCTCTGGACTGGCGTGCGCGGCAACGAACGGCCTTTACTACTTGGTTGCCGAGTAGGTACGAACGTTGGCTGAAGTGTGCCTTCCCTTCCCTCCAGCCCCACACCGGCTCGATTCTATCCGGTACTTCGTCACCCACTTCTCCCTTCCTTCCTTTCTTCTTTTTCTTTTCTTATTTATGTAGCCTTCCGCGCCGTCTCCGCCGTCGTAATTGTCAAGGTTGACACACGCAGCTGCTCTGATTTTGATTGCTTATTTGACAATCGATTCGTATGTTTGTTTTTTTCTTCAACGCGCACGCACGCGCGTTTTTCGAATTTTATTTATCTCTTCTACAGTTCGATTGCTCAATGTCAAGCGTAATAACGGTACAAAAAACAAAAAAGGAAATTAGAAAAGCAATGAAAAAGAAACTCGAGAACGTTCCTCTCGAAGTTCCTGAAGTGCGAGAGGCTTCGTTAGTGGGCTCAAGTGTTTATCTTTCGACTTCCGTAAGTCGAAATAAGAGCCCAATTTTATTCAACGTGGAAGTATCTTCAAACGAGTTTCTCAAGGGTTCAAACTGTTCCAGCTACGTTTTACCGACAAATTTATTTCGAACGATATGAATTTGATGAATCGAGCTTTTTTCTTTCGTTCGTGAGTTCGTATTGTCGCGTATTGTTTCCGCGCGTATCAAGCTAGCGCTGCCCGGTGTGCGAGGCCGTGTCTGATCCGTCCGTAGACTCGGCGGTTGGTAAAGTGTCCGTCGATTCGTCTCTCTTTCTCCGGCGAGGTCCCCGTCGATCGTTGGAAGTGGCGGGGGAGGAAGGGGGGAGGGGTGTTGGGGGCAACACAGAGAGTCGAATCCAGCAGTAGTGGCGGTGGTAAAACGTGGGGGTCTAAAACTCGACGGTTTCTTTTCTTTCATTCCTGTTTTTTTTTTCATCGTCTCTTCGTTCGTTCTTTCTTCTTTCCCCTCTCGCTCGATTTTCTCAACATTGCCATGTCCGCTTTTGGCCAGCGAGAAGAGAGAAAAAGAAGGAGTGAGACCGCGGGCACGCGTTCTCAGTCAACTATTGCTCCGGTATAAGACTTTACTTTCACGTGGAAAGGTGCTCGGCATGGCTGGTATACAGGCTCCTCTCGTACGCGGCTCCTCGGGGTCTCCGCGCCGCTATATACATTTTACGCTATAACCATGCGTGTATAGTACACTATATAATATCCAGCATATCATTATAGTTGTGGAAGGGGGGAAGGGAAACCACAAAACTTCGCAACTCTCGGACGTCCTGGGAGTCGCCAAAAGTTCCCCGCTGCGATACACCGGACCGATCACTTCTCGTCCGGCTTTCGGTGCCTCTCATTCGGTCAATAATCCAAAATATCACCCGCGGAAGAAACGATCGGGTGACCGACCAAACGGAAATTTATGCGAGATTACGTAACTGTCTTGTTTCCGAGCGAAGTTCACTGGCGTGGTTTTTGCTGTACAAAAACTACTGCGATCGGCGCGTTTGGAAATCTTTATCTTTTCAAATTTTTCGAAGGCGTAAAGCGTCGGGAATAGTCACGACGAACCTCGAAGCGTTGAATATTGCCCAGTTTTATTATGATTTTCGGAAGCGATAAGGTTTTTTTTTTATTCGTCACATAAACGAATAGGTACTCGGCGTAAATTTCCATCGTCGGAGATTCACTTGGCCATAAAAAAAAGAAGGCAAGAAAAGAAGGTAGAGTCGCGGTGTCCCCTCAGGCATGGTGTCTCACTATCCGCTCGACAGTATACGCACATAGGGTATCTGACCGAGCCTCTGTAACGATGCTAATTAATCAAGCTCCATTGCGCAATTGTTGCGAACTGAGAATTCTACTTGGCCGATGTTTGCGGTCGACGTATTTAGCACGATCTACGTACGGAGAGGGCGTTACCCAGGTGCAAGTATAGAACTCGGCTTGACTTGTCTGTTATACCTACACTGTAATCGCGCTCCGATCTCCTTAACCCCGCGGTATACGTTTATCGTAGGGCACGCGATTCGTATTAAATAAATGGGGGAACGGGACTCGGAAGGAAACTAGAAAATAAGACGATGTATTTGCTTCATAAACGGAAAAAAGAACCATGCATCCAGACAAAGTAATCGTATCGACCAATTTTCACTTAAGGTTTTTAATGCAATCTCTATAGACCGAAAGTACACGTCGGAATCTTAATGGGAGAAAAAGATAGATCGCGAAATATGTCTGAAATGTATCCAATACATTTTTTGCGAAAAATCGTATTTCACTGATATACTACGAACTATATTTCTGCAAATAAAAATTTAAATTGTTTATGTGTTAGTTACATAGAAACGCCGAATTTGATATATTTATAATATTTTTTGTATGCACTTTCTTCGTGTGGGAGTAAAGCTTTGATGAATGCGTCTCAATAGTTTCGTGCCAATACTGATTAATACATTCCCCGCCGTAAACCGATAAATTCCACGTTGAGCCTATTATTTATCACAATATTTATCTCTCTTTGAGAAATAAGGAAAATTCCTGTCCTGATCGATTCTCACCCTATCTCGATAAATTTTGATTTATCATAAAAACGAAAAAAAAAAAGAAGAAAATACCGGCGCGCTTTACCCACGGATTATCGAATCAAGGCTCTATGAAACTCTCGGTAACTTTGTATCAGAGCTGTATCTGAGCCGAGGTGAGCCACGCTTCGGGCTATATCCAAGATCTCGATCCTGCACTGCGGGATAAGTTCGAGTTCGGCCCGAGCGCAGCAGAAACGCTATGCGCACGGGACGTCGGCCGTAACGAGAGCGTTGCGGCTCGCCCAGACGTTGTGCCATATACTTCGTTCTCGTTGTTTGCTCTCCGTACCTTCTATCCCTCTAATCGCAGGATACGATTATCTTCTCCCACACAGAAAACTTCCTCGCGTTCTGCTCCACCGTTGCGCATTGTTGTTCTCGATTATCCTCTCGTTTGTGTGCACTTCCGAAGGCCAGTAATCGAGACTCGCGCGTGTATGCGACACCGGGATCGAGTTTATTTTCGCGATCGCTTCATTGCACACGGAGTCCTCGATATTCGACACACGCGAGCGCAAAGCCTCGCCGATCGATCGCCGATAGAGACGATCTGCTCGGCTCGATCGCTCATCCCCGACTTGGCCATTAAAAACGTTCACGTATAGTGAAACACTGGAACGCGCATATTTCGTCATATAAATCTTTTTTTTTTGTCACTTTATTTCATCCATTGCAACGGCGAGCGCACCGTCGACTCTAGGCGCACGATCTACACGCGACTGCTGTCGAAATTCGAAACCGAGACTCTCCTCGATCGAGTCGACTTGTTGCTCGTTCGATCGTGAGGCTTGCTCAACTATCGAAATATACGCCAAACATTGTACACCTTTTCCGATGAGAACGATACACACGTATCGCGGCTTTATGAATTATGCGAGACCTACACGCGCGCAGAGTGCGTTTTGTCGTCGCAATTATGTCGAGACGGCGAACCAACATTACCGGGCATCACGCGCTCGAAACAGGTACCGACTTTCCGTGTGAGACCGAGTCGAAAACTGTTACGCGTTCGAGCGAACGCGTAACTATGCAACCTCCTCGGCCATGATACTATAATTCGAACTTCGTACTATCGTCACGTTGTGTCGTCTATTGTTCCGACTAATTAAGTCGTCGTGCTATTCATTGAAGTGTTAATAGAAAACACTTTCTCAATATCTGTCTACGATAAGAGGATTCACCGGGTAATAAACACGCGGTTATTACACGGCAACTATTACGCAGTGGACGCGAAGTATTACTATACGGAAGAGTCCCCGATCGGATGAAGCTGTGCAACGCGAGAAGACACGATCGCGGAAGAGCTGCGGCGACCTCTCCAGCCTCCGGCAAGTCGAGGCTCGCCGAGCTCGAGGAACGACCTCGCTCGCTATTACATAGAATATATTCGCGGTCACGGTCTCTCGTATTTATCTCTGCGTATTGAAGCGGCGCGCAAAGTGGGCAAAATGACGAAAATAAATGTTTCAACGATATATCGATAGGCGCCAAATAATACGGTTTTACGGAGTAAATTTCACAGGTGTACAGCTCGCATGCTCTTGCAACATATTGATACGGGAGAAGAGTGACGAAAAATTTAACGAGCGGCAATGAAAGTGTAAGACCCTCGAGAGTCAGACTATATATCGCAATATTCTTTTTTTTTACGATGGTAATAAAAGGACCGGTGTCTCGCAGCGTGGTAACGGTACACATATAGCATACATATATTTTGGAGCACGTATCACAACGCGCGCGTTGGTGCAAGTGCGAGTAATAGTTGCCCTCGGGCGGGGGGCGGGAGGGATATACTCGATTGTAAAAGAGTATTGTAAGTACAGTACGCACGAAGTGTCGCAATTCACCCACGCCTCTGATATCCTTATTCTTGCACGATGGAGAACGCGCGGCAGGCGTGTAAGAGTCTTCCATTCATCGGTGTTACATACGTCGTGCCAATTGTGGGCAGTTGTCGATATATAGACAGACAAACGGGCTATGCGGGGAACCGGAATGCTCGCATGGCATTCTCCCATCGGCACGATCCATACAGAGCGATCCAGAAACGGGTGTTGAATTTTCTCGAAAATTTTCAACGAAAATCATCATGACTTTCCGATACGATGCGGTTATTTTAGAACCATTATCCGAAAATTTCTTGAGTGCAATGCGCAGTGTTTCGAACTTGTATACAAAAATTTGCGAGTTTTTATCCGTAAAAAGAAAGGATTTTGGAAATTAAAGAAGATTAAAGCAAATGTATATTGTACGGAAAAATTGACGGATTATACACGAGAAAAAAAAGTAAAGCATTGTTAGTATGTTTGAACATAAGGGCATTTTCTGAATGAGCCGATATTCGTGCGAGATATTCGTGGCCTATATAAAACGATTGTTCGTTACATAATTTCCTCGTTCGTCGTTACAATGTACCGAGGTACACGCCGGACGAATAACAAAGTTCCATGGGAGAGCCAGAGACCGGGATTCGACAGTCTCGGGAGACCAACAATGCGCCATAGACCGTACGCTACGATACAAACTTATAGACTTCGCAAACTTATACAGTACCACTGTGCAAGCCAATCTCGCTATGCCAGCGAGGGCCATTAAATCGACAGCGCAGGAATCTTTGAAACCCGTACAGTGAGCAAACTAGTTGCTACTTTTGCCCCACCCAAAAATCGTAAATTCACTGAATTTGCCTCGGCCAACGATTAATTATAATTTCGCATATATCCCGGGGCTGTGGAACGAAGGTCCGGTTTGTCGACGTCCGTTCTACCGTGAATACAGTTTTGTCGTCAGTTTAAACCCGCGAGGGTATATTATCGCGTTAACGGGGAAAAGTGAGCGCGGAGAAAAGGAATCATAAGACAAAAAAAAAGGAACACGCAATATCGACGGGATAGCGTTGCGTTCGACGATCCCGCCAGTGAAGCTTTGACAGGGAAAGCTCTCGCGGTCCCGTCTCGACCGAGCGAATAATTTATCCGTCCGGATAGTGCGAGACGATAACGGTTTGCGGGGGATGTCGCTCGTTCGGATAGTTCGTTCTCGCGCACGAGAAATTAACAGAGCGTGAATGGCACTCGGATTCGAGCTGTTCGTCTTGTTTCCCCTTCTGCGAAGCCTGACGCGATCTCGATTGAACTTGGGTACACGAGCGCGATGGTTACGCGACATATCGGTAGACTCTCCCCCGGCCTTTAGGCTTTTCATCTCGATTTTCTTTCCGTCCGTTCCCCGACATCGGAATTTCTAATTTCCGACCGTCTATAGATGGTCACGCATTAGATATGGATGAAACCGCGGCGTTCGTGGAAGGATTTCACGAGGCCGTGGTACCCGCGGATTCCTCTCACTCGAGTATCGATAATATAACTGTATATCGTGTACAGTGGATTATATATATTTTGAGATATCGAGCGCGTGCGATCGCGGCCGATTGCGATCGATGAAATATAAAGGCAGAGTTATCGTTGCGAACGACGGGGCTTCGCGGAGAGTGGCGAACCATTTACAGGATCATTGAGTGCGTATCTTTATCTCTCGTATCTCCGGGATTCCTGAAGATCGGTAGCGCGTATCCCTCCACGATTGAAGAGTGCCTTGGAATCGACGATCTCGAGGCTCTCGGGAAAATATGCAAAAATCTTGGAATCATATTTGCGCAATTGCGATTAAGCGCCGAGTTAGTTACGCGAACGAGCGCGAGGCGCGTCAGGTTCTAATATCGACGAGATCATCTATTGAATCAGCCATTCCGGGATGACGGTCATTCAACGATCGTTCGAGAAACGCCGAGGATCCGAGTGGCGCGTACTTCTCCCGTGATGGAAGCCGATCGAGAGGGAATTGTCCGACGGCGATATTGGAGTAAGGCCGAACGGCGAATCAGGGAGAACGCGTGCGAATATAACGCGAAGAGAGCGGAATCGCCTTGAAGGAGCCAACAGTCAGAAGCGACCACAGCAACAGAAAGAGTATCCTCGACGAGGCACAACCGGAGTTGTGTGTCGGCGTTTGCCGATGCCCGTTGCCCGATGGGGCGTGAGCATCAACCTTAATTTCGCAATCGAACGAAGGAGAGTACCGAGGCTAACAACGACGTTTTTATATTCACTCTTTTATTTTATGCTTTTTTTCTTTCATTTTTATACTCCGAGTTCTGCCTCGTTTCGACGCTGCCTTTTGCGCATGAGGTCGACTACTTGTTACATGAAGCTGACCGTTGGTATTACTCGCGATCCGCACGTAAGATTCAACGATAACGAGCGACATAAGTGCTGCGAATATAGACAGTTGCGATTTTTTCTTTGGGATGGTTTTGTGGATAAATATTGAACGAATTCGTAGTCAACGCGTGAAAATACGTGAAATATGGGCTCATGATTACGAGTCATAGAGATTTAGTTTTTGAAATTTTTTTCGAAAAAGGCATCAGAAAAATGTTTATACTTTCGCTTTCCGATTGTCCGGAGGGTTAAGATGCGGGGATTATGTGTTTTAATGCGGCGCGTTGAAATTTTTGGTGCCTCTCACTTTAAGCCAACTAATTCAATCGAACATTTTGTTAAAAAAAAATAAGATTGATTATGAATTCATAAATAACATTTTTACGAAACAGCTAGTTTGTCGATATCGAACATCATAATCAACCATACCTCTTCCCACCGCAAATATAAATATACTTTCACGCTGTAATCTTGGACTCACTTCGGTCTTCGTACCGAAAACGACACGTTGATTTTGTCCATCGAAGCTACTGTTATTTTCGTTCATCTTGCGTAAGCTACACAAGTCTAGGCAAAGCAGTTTTTTTTAGATGCAAAAAATCGTCGTCCAATTAATTTCGTGCGACTTTTCGTTCGCAGAAGTGCTTCCGCTATGTGAAAAAAAATCCAGATCGAAATATAAAAAGTAGTCGAACCGATTTTTTTAATGTTTGGCATTACTGAAGCTTCTCATAGATAACGTGCAAAATAATATGGTTTCGGCTATATTTGCTGCAATAGGCTCATCATCAAGGTACTCGTTTGACCATTAAGTAAATTCGAACCAATCAACTGTACTGTGCAAATTATGCATTAACACGTTACGTGATGACCCGAGAATTCCTTGCAAATGTACCCTACTGTGCATAGAACAAGTTCGAGAATACACGTAAGTCGTGGAATTTGCACTCAATTAATAGCGGAAGGTCGAGCGTAGATATTTCTCTCTCTTTGTGTATAATAGTAGTCAGGACAGAATACAGTGTAATACACCAGAAAGCATAGCTAGCCTCGGGGTTTAATACGTTCACACGGTAATCGAGCATAGCCGCGGCTTGAAAGCTGCTGGCCAGACCGATTTATCCCCGGAGAACGATATATCTCTGCGCGGGCGAGAGCGCGTTCGAGTTCGACTATCTACGTTCATAGCAACTGTCCTGCGCGACTCGCTGTTGCTCTTTTGCCGTATTAAAAGCCGGGGCTGGTCGTTGAAAATCGTGCGATATCTCCGCTCCCCTCCGCTGACGATCGGCTGCCACGGCAAATTCGATACGATCGGGACAATCGGGAAAACGCTCAACTCTCTCGCTTTTTCGTATCGTGCATTATTCGCATTTGCGAATACTTTCGAGGCAAGCGCGTCTTCAGAACGCGGAAGCGCTTCGCTTTATCTCAATCTTCCTATTAAGGAACAAAAAATCATTCCCACTGCCGAACGATAAATAATTCATTTTCAGCCAAGTCCTTATAAATGCGAATTCACGAATGACGGACTCTTGAATATGAAATGCAATAAAAAAAAATGCATGCGATAGTGTACAAATGGAAAATGTAACGGTAAAGGTGGGAATTAATCGGCGCAATGGCAATTAGTAGATCGAGATATCGAGGCTCGCGTTCACGCATCGATCGTCCCGTGGGCGAGCGAGGATCATTCACTGAACGCTCGTAGCTGTATATAGCTTCATCCTGGGGACCTAGCGTGTGTACAGTTGCGAGAGTGCATGCTCCGAGAGTGCAATGCCACCGAGAACACCGACTAGGCCGTGAGCTTCCCGCGGAGCGCGTTATCGTCTCTCGCGATTGTTAATTCTGGAGAATTATAATCCCGTGTAGCGTGTCCGGATATTTTTTTATCTCTTCGTTGCAATTAGTACGTACTATTTTTTCATTGTAAATGAGCATTTTTTTTTTTCACGCAGGCTGAATAGTACACAAATTATTATGTATCATATCGTCGGATAGAGGTGGGCAGTTCGTGGGACGAATTTTTAAATGATCCGATCTACAGTCGAGTCTCTCGAAAGATCTACGTCATTAGTCTCAGGTCGCAGGCGAAACGAACGATCATCGTGCCGATACTAAATAAAGATTCGTCGCTCGAGCGCGACTGCCGTTAGAGTGCGGACGGCGCGCGCCGGTTCTTTCGATCTATTTCTAATGCATTCGCGTTCGTTTGTCGCTAAAACTGGTAACAAATCGGAGCACAGAGACTGCGACGAGTTTGCGTCTATGAGCAAACAAATTACGAGGTTATCTGGCAACCGCGTAATTAAAACACGGTCGCAACTTAAGTTTCGTTCGCTAATTATGTGGAAATCGCGACGTTCCGTTGCAGCGGCGTCATTTATCGATAGCATTACGGAGTCAAAGGGACAAGCGAGTCAAGATTCTTCTTTTTCGAAATTCGGTGACTGGTAGACTCCGAAAAATCGTTCGTACAACTATGGAGTGTAATACTTTTTATGAACGGGAAGAAACGTAGCGAATAAATGCATAATCAGTCATTTTCATCAAAATCACTACAGATTTGTGAGTGAAAGCAACCGTTAATATCGGTAAAAGTTGAGTTTTTGCTTCTCATCTTCAGGAAAAAAAGTTCTCGAAAGAAATCGACCATACTCTACCTATGAAAGGGATTGCATCCTAGTCGGTACAATTGAAAAAAATTTCGACGACTTCACGTCCATTATAGATAATTCGTTAACGTTTTTTTTATCCGGATCAGGAACGTGTCTTGGTTGAATTCGATGCGGTTTTTTAAATAACTTTTAAAAAGGCCTTGGAGAGTTTTTACTTTTAATTCGCCGAAGTGTACGAAGCACCGGAAATACCGTTTCTCGTTTCGACTCCTCCCGGCCATACATGCCGGACAAGCGCGTACCGAAAGGAACTTTAATTAGGGAGGTGATTGCCTTCCTCTCGTTCGTCGTCACCGACGCAAGCGCCGGTAGCATTAGAGAGGCCTTTCTTTTCTTCATTCTTTTCGAAAGACTCTCAAGTGTGTTACACTATATCTACATGTATCCGCGTATATACACATTATTATAATTGAGGTAAAGCGCTCGCCGGGTTCTGCCGAGCAAGGAATCCGATTCATTGACGCTCCGGGCGGGGGAGATTCTCGACAATTTACATCCCGCCACACCCGTGATTGCCAATTTGCGCCTTTATTATACACACTCGTATGATCCGGAAGAAAAGTACACAAAACGTTCTAACTCTTCAACGGTTACCTCACGAAATCACCCCAGGGTACGAGGCCGCCGGTTATAGTTTCCGTGAAAAAAATCCGAATCGCCTTCCCCGTTTCTCTCGCCGCGGTGAAACACAGAAAGAAAATCGTATTCTTCTTAATTAGCGCAAATTAAATATTTCGCATAATTCACACTGGGCGCGAACCAGCGAATCTATACGCTCGATTTATCCATATTCCCGCCATGGTTACGAACGCACGGCGAAAGGATTTCGTATTTTTATTTTTCGTGCCTCTCGCGCTATCTCTCACTGTCTCGGTATCCCAATTATAAAATAACGCAAATTCCTCATTGTGTTTGAGGAATTTCGCGCGAACAAGCCTCTCGCGTATATTTTTACGTGGGCAATGCAACGATGGAGGACTCGGATTTCGGCATCGATTTTAAACGCTTCGTCTCGGTCGCCTATCTTTCGTTGAGACGCGAAGAACGTTGAGCACAAGAATCTGGCGATGTTAATAAAAAGCAGGCACCGAGTATAGTAGAAAGCCACACGCGCCAAGTATTTCTCGCGAAATTTTTTCCGGAATTCGCCGAAATTTCAATGAAGTTGCCGATATACTTGATCTAATATCAGCAAAAAAATCTATGTGAAGATAAATCTCAAAATATCGAGAGATTTCTTTGAATAATTTTGTTTGCACTCGACTCTAACAAGAATCATCAATAATCCACTTTTGCTTTACCGAACCCCTTTTTTTTCCAAGCGTTTTCCAATGGGATAAATATCTAGAAAAAATCAAACATATGAAGAATGTTTGGAAGATTTATTTTGGATAATTATGTTTCCAAAAAGTTATTAACAAATTGATGAGAAAAAAACTTATTTGACATAATACCGGGCAATCAAACTGTTTTTTCGGACAAAATTATTTGATATTGTTTTTAGATACGTATGAATTTTTTCAGAATTTCTTTTTTTTTTCAAATTTCTTGATAATTGCATTTTTTTTAAAGTGATTTAAAAGTTGAGAATAACGGATGGTCTGCGAAGAAACTTATATCCGAAATTCGTGACTTAACACACATTAAAAAAAAAAAAATTTCAACTAATTCATGTTTGCTGTTTGCCTAGATTATTTTTCCTCACAGAACACGAGAGACCTGCATGTATTTACCGCAATTTCATCTAAAGGGAAATATATTCATGTGTGGAGATCGCGAAAATCGATGGATTTTTGAAAAATTGCCGAAAAAAAAAAAAAAAAAATTTTGCGTTTTTTTGATTTCTAACGACATTATCATTGAAAGGCGATAAAATATGATCACAAGACATGAAATCTTCGGTAGTATAGTGGTCAGTATCCCCGCCTGTCACGCGGGAGACCGGGGTTCGATTCCCCGCCGGAGAGAATTATTTTTTTATTTGTTTACTTATAAAACAAACTTTCATTTCACTAACAAAAAAATTGAAAAAAAAAAATTAACATTTTTGACGGTAAAATGACAAAAATCATGCATATCGTCGAAAAGCCGCGTTAACCACGCTGTAACTACCACATGAGTATGCGTGTGAGCGCGCACGTGGCTTGTGTATGTATTACAGTAGGCTCACAAATGGAAATAGTAACTTCAGTTAACCTAAAAACTGACGATCGTTCAATAGAAATCGCAGGTTACCCGAGAAAAAAAAAATGTCTCGTTGCTATGTCTCGCTTGATTCCGGGTCGAAATAACTAGCGGAATCGTGTTCATTGCAAAAAATTACACGCAAATATTTATCCGAAAACATTCTTTGAACGCTTCAAATTTTTACGAGCAAAATTCTGTCATTTTTATAAGAAGTTTCCCCTCGACTTTACGATACTAATCACAAGAGTACCCCCTTTACTATGCTATTCCAAACGTTGTTCTTTCCTTTCACAAAAAAATGTTTCAATCCCTTCCATTTTTAAGAATTTCCCTTCCGTTCAACGAAGAAAAATGCAAGTTCCCTTAATTATGTTTTTTAACGCATCGCGATAAACCGGTGAATTTATCCGTGAAAGAATACTGATACGAGAGTCTGCGAGTATGAAAAGTCGATCTCGGAGGTGAGCCTTCCTCTCGTTGTTCCCAGCATAACGGCGAGAAAGCGACCTTTTGATCCTCGAAATTTAAAGCCCCGAGCGTGTGCTCTCGGCCCGTCGAAAGATGAAAGGTGATGACAAACGACGCATTACTGTCCGTTTATCGCGAGTCCGTATCCCGAACCGTTGTAATATAGCCCATACGGGAGACGTTGCTCGTATAGGTAATGTGCTGCTCCGTTAATAAGTGGAGAAAATTTAAGTGCCTCGAAACGCGTACAGTCCTTGTGAACGGTCGATGATTCGACTATCGTTCGTCATTCGCTATGTTTCCGGTTAACAATTATTACGGCAACTCGAACGCATTTTAAAATGCGTTTAATTTTTTCTCTTAATACCGTTGATTTTACTATGATGCAAGTAGAATAACTCATAGAGAGAAAATTGCCGTCGATTCTCGTAAGAAGGCAGACATAATACTGATACGATGATTGGCTCTTTTTTCATCGACTTGAAATGCAAACAAAACAGCCTATCGGAGTAGGCAACGAGTTCTCGGTGCTTCTAGTAGGTCGTTGGCCTTGTCACACTGATCCGAATTCCATGCACAATCGCGAGCATTGTCATGGAGAGAGGACAAATTCAACTCACAAGAGTGTACGGCGACTCAACTAATTAGGAGGCAACGATAATTAGCGGGATGGGCCATTGACCTAAAAAGAGTAGAAATAATAATTAAAAAAAGCACCGCGCAATCTCCGGGTTCCCTGCGATATGCTCTACGTTACTCCTTCAATTTCATACAATGTACGAACTTTCTACGACGCGACTTCAGACTTGGTTAATCAGCTTTCACATAAAAAATAAACTGTCACACTCTCTTTATACTTCGCGGATTAAAACTAACGTCGAACAGACAAAAATGCCAAGTTTCTTACGGATATAAATAAATTGCCTTTTTTTATTATTTTATTTAACGACGCACTCGTTTCCTCGAGTCAACAACTTTGTAAGATAATACAGTACTCGATGTACTTAGTTTTTAGATATATAAAATAACGATGGTTTTTTTTTGTTTGTATCTTCTTAATTTAGTTAGATAGAAAATGGCGTTGGCGAGTTGCGATCCCTCGCGATTCGGTATGGCCACGACACGCCGATTTATGATCCACGCTCGATTAGTAATACGGTCTTCTCGGATTGTTCTGCAAGAAAAAAATCGTGGACATTGCGGCGTGACGAATATACACGTGCGAACTTTTCTTTTCGATTTTTAAATTTCTTCTATACGCACCAAAGGATTCGGCCTAAATCTATATGCGAGCATCATTCGTTTTCTATAAGCGTCAAACTCGTCGTCGTCCCGTGATATTCCGTCCGGTCGTTCCGAGCCGAGACCCGCGCTGTCCAGCCTATTCGTAGCTCTGCAAAGAATAACGGTGCTCGTGTAATTTTTTTCACACCTTCGAAACTATCTCAAAAGCCCGTGGGAATTTTTCGGAGTGAAACTCACTTGTTCACGGGCTCGACGCGACCGCTGCCCTCGCTTCCGAGTCCCTGACCCTCGCTCCAGCCCAATTTTTGCAACATTTGGAATCCTGAAAAAATAACCCACGTGTCTCTCAAATTTTTGAACAACTGGCAAAGAATTATTCAGCCGTCAGATCGTTGATATAATAATTTTTTCACCTATGTTGTCTTCCTTCAGCTTGAACTCTTTGTAATCACTGAGATCCGGTTCCTTGCCCTGTTTTAACGCGCTATACTGTTCCATAAACCTTTTCAATTCGTCGGGTGGCAGAAAATCGCCGATATGATGCTTTCCCTCAGCCTGAGCGGTCAATTCTTCAGCCCACATTTGCGTGGCTTCCATCTCCGCTGATCTTATTTTATGTTCCCACGTGCCTCCCTCGACCTCCTCGTCGCTGTCGTACTCGTACTTGTGCTTTCCCTGAGCCTCCAAACGTTTCACCTCCTCTCGCTTTTTCAGCAAGTTTTGATACAGGAGATTTATCTGCAAATAAAGAAAAGAAAATACATTCTTTGTGTCCACACATTGCAACTATGGAATTAAGAACAATTTTTATTATGGGACGTTCGACTAACTTTGTAATGATCTTCGGCTTTCTTCCACTGCTCCTCGCTGAG
Organism: Ischnus inquisitorius; assembly: GCA_963924025.1. Lineage (NCBI taxonomy): Eukaryota > Metazoa > Arthropoda > Insecta > Hymenoptera > Ichneumonidae > Ischnus > Ischnus inquisitorius. The sequence goes on along the minus strand of OZ001248.1, from coordinate 10,268,522 downwards.
ATCGAGAGTGCCGAATGTCTGTCGAGCATATTGTATCAAGGCTGGATCGTTCCTCGATATTTTACTCAACATCGGGTTCTTTCCTTTGGTATGTTGGCTCTTTGGCGGCGTGATAATCGATGCAGGTTGGCCTAATTGACTCGGAATCGCAATGCCGGGCTGTTGATAAGCGACACCGCAATCGGGCCTGTTGCCAGCTTGTACGTTCATACCGGTAACAGCCACTTTATTGTCCGGCTCGCTCCAACGGCTCCGTCGCTTTCTTTTGCGCTCTTCCCTACTGTCTTCTTTATAATCTAAAGAAACATATCAAAATCATATTTTCATTCATTACGAGACCCTCAGAAGTGCGATTCGACAATCGTGAATTTGAATACGCACCGATTTGAGAAGAATTCTTCTGCGTCTTATCGATCTCGTCATTGTCACTGAGAGCCTCTTCAGGACAGTAAGGCTCAGCACCGCTGCCGATCTTGTTCTCTTTCCCAGCCTTATCAGCACGAAACTTGGCGACCAATCCCCTGTACTGCAGATACGCTGCACTTTGCTTTTGGTGCAGAAACCTTGATTAAAACAATACTTAAAACGCTGCCAAGTAAGATATACGCCTAGATAAATTATCAGATGCAGTTGGTGACTGAAGACGGCACGAAAGAAAAATTTCATAAGAAGAAACGAAAAGAAAAAAAAAAAAGAATCCGTGCGACTTCCGATCGGAATTGAGAAACGCGAGTGTTACTCGAGTTAAAGATAATACAATCGAACGGGTACAAGAATTATATACAGTTGTGAATCGTTGCGACGCCAAGAACTGCAACAGAATGTTATGGAAAATGGTGCTCGAGCGATTTTTTTCTTTACCACAGCGTTAATACACAGACGCGCGTACGATATACATGCAGACACAAATATATTGAATTGGCACAAGAGCCTGATAATAAAAAAGCATTTTTCGCGCGTGTAGCGAGTACAGAAAAAAAAATAACAATATCTCAGCGATTCTATATAGCCTGTAAAACGTGAGCACATGATAACAGATATTAAGTTGCCCGAAGAGACGCTGAAACGCTTACAAAGTATCGCGAATGACGTGCAAAACGTCCTAGCGTTGTGTTTAAACACAGAGACTGAAAAAAAACAAACAAAAAGTAATAATGCGCCTGTTGCGTAATTCTGCAAGCAAGATTGCGCGCGTTATCGGAATTCGCCAAGCTCGCTCTCTCTCTTTCTCTCTCTCCTGCTCTCTCGTGAATAAGAATGCACGAGTGATGTTGGATCAATGAAGATTGTTCGATCTCTCGATCTAGCATACAAAATGTTGACGTATTAACAGCTCTCTCTCTACACGATTGCGTGGCAAATGTGTGCATCTTTTTCTTTTTGGTATGTTACGCATAACGATTAACGTGGATTAGAAGGGAATTTTGCGGCGAGCGTTAGACATAGAAGCCAGTGGATCGGAGGGATCGCGCAAAAAGATCGAGTCAGGGAGGACAGTAGTTACCATAGTTTCGGATCTTGGGCATTCTTCTCACGAACTTCCTGCTCTATCGCGTCACCGCAATCCGCGACGATCCTCGCCAGCTGCTCCGCTTCTACGGGACACACTTATAATCCAATTGTCAATTACGTAGATTCGTATACGTCGAATCCACTGATAGCGTAATCATTATCGTGTACTCTGCATTATTTTTAATGGACTCGAAGCTATCGACCAATTTTGACCAATTAATTTGTCATACAATTCGTTGGTACAATTGTTGGAGAAATTGTATTTTGTCGAGAATCGAGAGCTTCGGGCCTGGTTTCTTTTTTTTACAAAACCACAAAGTTTAACTCCAAAATCTTTTGTACCTGGTTGATCCGACGGCGTGAGAGCGTTCGGCGGTGGCCGGACGGGCGGGGGAATCTGAACGTTGGGACGTCCGACGGACATAGGTACTTGATTCTGTATCGGATACGTCGTTGGCATTAGATGACTCGGTGGCGGTGCGTTTTGTATGATAGCAGGCGGCGGTACGTTCGGCGGTGGTACATTCAAATTCGGCGGTGGAACGGAATTGATCGTCGACGGTACGCTGTGCACCGGTGGTGGTGGCGCGGACATTATCATCGGCGGCATAACCGAGGGCGGTGGTATATTCGTGACGTTCGCGACGGTGACGACGATCGACGGCGGTCCGGACATGGGCAACATGTTCGGCGGCATTTGCGACATCGGTGGCAACAAATTCGGGGGTCTAACGTTCGGCGGTGGAATATTGGGCGGTTGCAAATTACCCAACGGCGGTATATTGCACGGCGGCGGCGGTGGTGGCGGTATTATGTGTTGCTGTTGCTGCTGCGGAGCGTTCGGTGGAGCTTGATGCGAATGTCCCTGCATGCTCTGCATCGTAACGCTCGGCGGGATTTGCATGCCGGGCGGCGGCACGTTCGTGTTCGGCGGCATGTTTTGCAACGACGGGGGCGGCGGTCTTATCATGTGCGGGGGTGGAATTGGCATTCGCTGATTGGCGGGATGGGGATGATTGGGATGGGGATCCATGCTGGAATAATTGTTCGCCGGCTTCATCGGTGGCATTCTGTGCATGTTAGGCGGTGGCACGTTCGGCGTCATGTTTCTTATGTTCGGCGGTGGTACATTGGTCATTTGCATTATGGGCTGCGACATCAATGGCGGTATGGCGGAAGTTTGATTAACGCCGGACGGAGGGGGATGCTGAGACTGTTGATTGAACTGAGGCCTCGGGCCGTTAGGCGGAGGCTGATGATAATTGTGTCTAGAGTCGGGACTCGGCGACGATCTTCGACGCGTCGGCGAGGGACTCGATGACGAACTGTGACGACGATCCGACCCTCTGCCCCAACGCGAGTCGCTCCTTCTGCGATCTCTTCTGTTGTCCCAATCTCTCGTTTTCTCGCTGTTCCACCTTCTCTCGCGCTGATTCTCGTAATTTCTCTCCTCCTTGCGCTCTTCCTTTTTCTCCTCTGGCTTGGACTGTGGAGAGTCTTGCTTGACGCCGCTGTTACCACCGACGCTCGGTTTGTTGTTCGCTATCTTCTTGAACTGATCCAAAAAACTCCCATCGTTCGCGAACAAATTTACGGTCTGCGACAGACTTGGCTTCTCCTCTTCTTTCCTATAAATAAAACAGACTCGTCTCTTGACCTCTATTCCTCGACGGAGTACTCGTAAATTGCTAGCGCGTTGCGTTCGGATTAATTCAACGAGGAGTCGTCAGCCCACGGAAGAATAACGAAAGGATGATCGATGTGACGTAACTACAACAAAGCTATACAACCTTCGCAATTTACCCAAACAACTGACGAATTCGTCATGAATGTTTATCTGCGATTGAATAATTATTTTTCGAAAAAAAATCTCACCGAGGCGTTGCTCGTTCTAACCTCAAATCGCGTCGATGTCTATTGTTGGACGTAGAAAAGAACTATTAGAGCGTCGAAAAATCGATCGAGCTATATATAAAATTTATCGTCGATGTGAATAAAAAAAAATTTATTGCTCGCGAACAATTGTTGCCACAGAGCCTGTGCGAGTACGTCACACGAGTGCGAGACGAGGGGGAGAGAACGTCGAGGGGATAAAAATACATCAAACAATTGTCTCGTTCCTTCTTCGCAACGTTCAACTGCAACGGTGTTTATATAATTTTTCTTCTCGCAAAGACATTAAAGACGCTTGACACAAGGGAAACAAAGTTGCGATGAATTTTTCATCGGATTGCCAATGCGTCATTATTCTTCCGAGCAACGCCCGAGTTTATCGTGCAATGAATCGTGGGGTTGGTGAATATTTAATCATTTCAAGGATCGAGGCGAATTGACCGAAAAAGGCTTACTTTGACGACGGACTCGTTTTGGCGACAGTAGCCGACGAAGCGGTAGTCGTCGACGACGACGACGACGACGACGAACTCGTAGCTGGTTTTTTGACACTTTCCACAGCCTGTCTGGCCTTCAATTCTTGCATCTTGGCCTGTATCTCGAGCTTTTTTTGTTGTATTATTTGTTCCTGTTTTGACATCTGTGCGAAACGTTCATTGCGCGATGTTTTCGATACAAACGGATCGGAACCTTTAACACCGCGATACGCCATGTTTACTGAAACTCTCGGGTTGAATTGGGGAAAAAAAAGCTTGACGGTGGTACGCGCTGCCCACACACTCACTCTCTGTCTATACCTCCTACTACTACGGCGCGTAGTAGAATACTACTACAGTGCTATGCAATGACATGAATGAGAACCACTGAATGCAACGTCACTTCTGCGCCAGTCGTTTGTCGTGCGCGCATCTTCGGCTGCGCACGCGACGTCCACCTTACCACGGCGTGTCGCGTGATTTGCACTCAAATTAATACTATTTTCATTTGTGTAATCGATTTTGTCAACTTGTTAGAGTAAGAGAATGCTTTAGAGATATTAACCGTGGCAATTGACCCAATGACTTGATTCTTAATTAGCGCGAGTTAATTATTCGCTGCATTTGTACAGCGCAATACAATGACATTATAATTCGCGCCTTTTTCCCATCTTCGTACTTTATCTTAAATCGCGATTGTTCAATCGACAATATAATAACAATCGTAATCGATTCTATTCAATACCGAAGATTTTTTAATTATTCGATCTATGATCTACGATTATGCCGGAAAATAAAAATAATATTCAAGCATCTGAGGTAAGAATTGAATGTTTAAATTCTCACAATTCGATGAGTCTTTAAATTAACTATTGGAGTCATTTTTATGCAGTAAATTATAATGGACTTGTGAAATATAGATTATGTGTATTATAATTTTTTACGAGAATCGATGACGATTATTTTTTTGTGTTTCGAGTCAACTATATTAGTTCTTACGAAACTTAAAACGAGTGTATCAAATTGTTTGACTGGGTGCTATGGAGATATCGGGCTGTATGCGATGTTGATAAATCAACGTTCTAGCGCCTCCAGTTTCGTTGCGGAAACCATGGAGTTCGAAGTGGCTTGTGTTTATCGTATGCGAAAAATATTGTACGACTTATCGTCTCGGATAGGGAAAACTCTAAAAAATGCCGAGCGCAACGCGAACTCGTCGCCCGACGACGAAATTTCGTCATCCTCGAAAGAATTTATCGACAATTTGCTGCTGTTCAACGAACTCGTGGATAATCGTATGAGAACCGGGCCCTCCGAGAAGCTCGAACGTGACAACTACATGCGAGATTCAATCGCCAATCTCAAGGATGCTCGAAACGAAGTTGAGGGTGAGTATCTTTAATATTTCAGAGGATCGATATCGCGCGAATGACGTCGACAAACAAAAAAAATCCTCTTCAGCTTTGAGATCCGCTCTCGAGGAGGAAAGATCGCGACACGGTCACGTCGTTCGAGAGATTGCGGCCAAGATCAGCGAGGAAAATATGCTTCTCGAGGAAATGCAGATTAGACATGCCAAGGACATTGCCGACAGAAAGTTAGTGCATTATCAGTTTTTTTTTTAAATACAATTTTTTTTATTTCATGGCAATTTTTATTTTGATGAAAAATGTTTATTTTTATGAAATAATGTTTGTTTCCCGAAAAAACTTTTTCTCCAATACCGTCTAAATGCCTCTTCAGGCAGGAAACGGAAGCGGAAATAGTGAGGATTCAGGAAGAGACATCGTCGAAGGTTAAATCTCTCGAGGATGAAATCAATTCAAGTGAAACTCGGCTTAAGGATACTCTGAAAGGAAACTTGAGTTACGAGCGGGAATTATATGCAAAACGGTGAGTGGGGAGGACCGTCCTTTTGAAGTTTAACTACTCGAACGCGAGCTTTTCGCTCACTTCTTCAACAGCTTAATCGAGTTAATTACCCAGCTCGGAGGCTGAGAAGCGGTATCTTGCGGTACTCTCCAAGTACGACACGGACGTGGGCGCTCTTTATCGTACCATGGAAGATTTAACGGAGGAACTTAATCGCCTCGACGATAGACTCAGCGTTCTAAGGGTACGTCAATCACCGAGACGGTATTTTCTACTTCGAACCGCGATGTTTTTCACAAGACGTAAAACGGCGATCGATCGGTAAACAGGATCAATCGGCGATTCAGGACGTTCAATACGTCGCGCTGAAGAACGAGCGTGAAATGGCTATTCTCAAAGCATTCGCGGAAGATCTCGAGCACTTTGAGAAAAAACGGGCGGCAAAGATAATTCAGAAAGCATGGAGAAACTTTTACGAGCGCAGTTGCTTGAGGAAAAAGAAGAAATCGAAGAAGAAGAAGTGACTTTACTCCGGTTTCGGGAGAAAAATACTTTTCGTCAGTTTTTCCTTTCCTCGCGGCGGAAGATTCGAGTTGGTGAAAGAAGAAGTTTTTGAAATTTTTATGAAAACGTATTTACGTATTATCCCGTATAATACGAATTTCAAAAAATATTCGCCAAAAAATGATTATTTTTGACAATGACGATTTTGTAAAATCCGATTTCAAAGTTTAGAAAGCGACGTGCTTATTCGATTGGCATCTTTTCTTCCTGTGGAGAAACTTCAACGAGTGTAGCTGCACAAGAAAAAAAGAAGAGACCGAAGGAGAGGCGTTTCTCGATTTGCACGAGAAAATGAAATTTTCTCGCAAGTCTTTCCCTCTCATATTTTGCGATAAAAAAAGTAAAGATACCCGGTCATCCGAGCTATTATTGGGATGTAACCGTGTAACAACAAATCCCATCGGCGGTGGATCGTAACCAACGGATATCAGTGTTATCCGTTTGCGATACATTGATAATATCGATTCCCGAAGCGAGCCGTCATACCTCGACGTCGCTCGACCGACAAACGAGCTTTCCGTCAGGATAGCTGATTCGGTGTGTGCGTATCGATCCCTCCAACGTTATCCCCACGTTTGCTCGGTTTCTAAGTTTAGAACCACCGGGCGAAAAAGTAATAAACGACATGGCAAAGGTGCGACGAAACTCGAAGGAATATCATCGGCGCTGTTTTTTCTCTTTTTTATCACTCGCCTTCGATTCTTCGAATTCCCAATGAGTCACGATAAATTTATTATAAAAACCGTAATTTTTTATAAAATAAAATAAAAATTAAATTTATGGAAGTTTGGGAACAAAAAAATTAGTCGAATGTACAAATATCTTTTACCATGCAAATCGTACATTTTTTCAATATCAAACTATACCCGATAAGAGATTAACGATTTTTTATCCATTTTTTAAAGATGTATTCCAGACAGATAAACTGTAGAATTCCGGCAAACGATGGCGAATCGTGCATTATTACAGTTCTGATGAAAGATTAATCGTATCGGATGAAGAGAACATATCGTGTCGCTCCTCGGGTCAATGGCCATTAGTAATGCTCTCGGCTTTGCATATAATTGCGACGATATCGCTACCGGAGCATCGCAACATCACTCGACGGAACTACGTGTCCTCAACGCACACCTGCTGACCTATTTCCCTTCCCGTTTATCGGTAACGCGGCATATCGCAACAATATCGACTCATTCAAAAATCATTATGCCCCGGCTTCGACAACATTCTCGCCAGACGTACAGTCTGGCGTTCCCAGAACACGAACGAGCGACGAATTCAACAATAATGAGATACGAAACGTTGAAATAGAAAATAGCCGAGGTATTAGTCACTTATGTAATAAATGGGGACACACCTGCGTTCTAAAAGTGATAAATTTCGTCGTATAAAAAAAACACAAAAGATCACTATTTCTTGCACTATTTTTCAAACACGTTTTTTGTCAATTCAGTTCCTTCTTTTATATAATCGGTCTTCATTAAAAAAAATTTTTTTCTTCATCTCGTACATACCGATTATAAATTTAATCACATCGAATCAAGGTGTTACGAATTCATGTGTGTTTAAAAAAAAGAAGCAGAGGTTCTAGCAACTGGTCGATTTTTCTAAAGAATTTTTTTTCTTTTCATATCTATCTATTTCATAATTGCTCTGCAATTAAATTTTTTTTCTGGCCTCGTACATTCTACTCATAAATTCAATCTTACTGTATCACCCTTCTGCAAATACATTTGCGTTTGAAAAAAAAGGCGGAGATCCTTAAGACCGGTCTACGTAACCGTGTAAGCGGAGTACATTAACGTGACAGAATGCCGCATAAGAGAACATAAACGGCGTTGGATAAATATGCGCAGGAGCAAAACCGCGATAAAGTCTATCAAGTATATATTATTAAGCCGAAGCAGTGCTAACACCCGCGGCGCAAGTTCGTCAACATCGTCAGTATACAGCTGGTGGCTTGTCGGCGTGCGTCGACTCTCCCATTCTCTTCCTATCAGTTTGTGCGCGGGTTCGCGATAAGGCCGGAAAAAATAAAGCGAAATCCCGTTCTTTTGTATAGAAGTGAACCAACGCGCTTTGGTCTACGCTCGAGCCTCACGTCGCTCGACGAATTCCGCGGGGTGGGTGTTCCGGTGGGGCGAAATCCCACCGTGGCGCATGCTCTGATATATATTTCGTACTCGGGGGGTGATATTCACCGAGGTAGCGAGCGGTGAGAGCCAGGCTCGAAGCTGCCGATCATTACGAGCTGTACATACAAGCCCCCGGGGCTCCTCGTCGAAACCGCGACGAGTTCGACGATAACACGCAAGTTTCACTCCGAAAAGCGACGATTCAACGGACCTATCGAAACATAACAGTAACGTGCGACGAAAAAGACGAAGAAAAAAACGAAACGTTGTAATAATCACTTTGAAAAATTGAAACGACAATCGCGAAGGTGGGTCGACGAGTCCCGATTGTCTCTGGTGCATGTGAGAGCTTCCGCGCGTCGTTTACTTCATCTCCTTTTGTTACTTCGCATTAACGCGACAAGCGAGAACCGCGATCAATCGTTCGCCGAGCTTGGAAGGCTCTCGCAAAGGTGGAAAGGAAAGGGTAGACGAGAGAAAGGAAAAGAACTGCCGCGTGCTGTTTGCCCGTGTCGACGGAAATAACGCGATAAGCGCACCGCTGTGTGAATACTTTTATCACGCCTCTTCCGTACACGAGAACAGTGAAAAAAAATTATTCTGTTCTCATCTCGGCGCGGTTTTCTTCCTTCCTCTGGATCGTCCGCTGGCGCTTCTCACTGTGCCACCTGTAGCATTAGGCCACTGTCTCTCGGAGATGCACTGACCCAGTGCCATGAAACGAAAAAAAAAAAATAAAGCATTCAATTACACGCACGACCCATTTAAAATGGAGAAATGAAAAATGTGCCTATTCGGTCGGGACTAAAATAATGGATTTTCAAAGAGCCCGTGAATTTTTCATAACGTTATCTCGAATTTTTGTCAATCGTCGCTTCCAGCCTTATCGAATTTTTTTGCTTTATTAAAATGCCGATAATTATTCTCAGTGTTTTTATTCAATTTTCTTTTGCCGCTGAACTGCAACGACTGAATATTGAATAAAAAAATGTTTTCTTTCTTGCGACTATAGATTTTGTTATTTATGCAAGATTCGCGTTGCTGGATAAATTTTCCAGGCCGTCGCAGTGTGTACGACAGGGCAATATCATGCTGCGAGTTAACTGACCTGCACCGAACGAAGTGAGAGGTCGAAGCCGAAGGGTCCCCCACCACAGAGGGGTGAGTTTTCGATCGACTGATCGGGGGACCGAAGACCGGGGAAGGGGTTGTGAAATTTTCCGGAGCGAAGCTATAACGCGCCGTGGGCGATCAAAGGAAGAATGACCGGGCGAATGACTTTGACGTTCCACTCGCCCATAATGGAGGAACACGAGAAAAATCTCGTGAGCGGGAGTCTGGAGCAGAGAAAAGAGGCTTTCAAGGAGGACGAGGAATTGATGAAAGAAACTACGAAATTCGTCACTGAGGTCATCGAGACAGCGGCATCCGAGGCCTCAAAAAGAAAATTTGAGTCTGAGGTAATTATTACAAACTATTATTTTCGCGTGTCGACAACAAAACGAGCCAAGTTTCATAGCTTGCCGAAACGAAAATAAATTGCCTCATCGACGATAGAAAAAAAACTTGTCAGAATTTGAAAAAAGGTATTAGCTTATATTTTTTAATAATTCAACATTGGACAAAAACGCTTTTTCACCGAAAAAACGATGTTCAATTTTTATAAATTTCCTCCAATAGAATCGACGCAGGCAGATTATTTACAAGGCTCCTCAGTAGTTGAACGGTATTTCGTGAATTTGCTTATGAAGATATTCAATTAATAAACATATTTGTTTCAGGGAGGCGAGATGACCGAAGGTAAAGCAATCAATTGTCATTCTGTAATATATATATATACATACATACATCTACCTGTCTATCTCGTGAATTCGATATATATTCCCTCGAGTAGCATGTAGAAAAAGTGAGACCGGTAGTTAGAGAACGTTTAGTCTGTCGGGCTGGCGAAGCGGATTTTGCGGAATGTGAGGATGGTTCGTGTTACGAGAATCAAAGAGATACCTAATCGCGATAGTTAAACGCAAACTAAAATCGGAACAAGAACGAATCAGAGAGAAAACAAGAATTTTCATTAAACAAAAAATAGTATAACGCCGATAGAATCCCTCGCGATTATAACGATCGAAAATGCATGTGCGCAGGCAGTAGATTGAAGGGCGGCGATCCCGTCGGCCGCTGGAACAACCGAGCCCGTGGCTTCTGCAATCGGATACTGAACGCGCTGTGCCCGTGCTTCACCAACAATGGTAAATCGTAGACTCTGAGACGTTTAACCGTAGAAGCCGATGGTCGCTGAGCTGGGCCAAGGCTGCGTTCGGCAAAAAAGCAAAAAAAAAAACATGTGCTACAGCCATAATGCTACTGCGTGCCAAATAAGGATCTCTCTCTGAGTAGTATTGCATTGTGTCTTCTTCACCATCGTCTTCTTCGTCATAATCCACCACCACCACCAACTACCACCATCCACCCAAATGACTGCATCGAGACGCTCGATAGAACCACTGCCGCACCTACGCGCCAATCGTTCCTACATCATTCAATGACTGTACAATTTATATACCTGGTCAAACTCTACCTACATTACTTTATATGATGTACCTTTATAATTTACATTTATTTACGTACCTATTGGTCATCAAAAATTATCAAAATCTCGTTTTCTAATCGCTCCATAGTCAATATATCTTGCAGCATGTTCACTTTCACGAGATTATCTCGATGCGGATTGATTTTGAAAAATGAGATTTTGCCTCGTAACCCTCTGAAGCACGGTGAAAAAACCCTGATACCTTTTGTCAAAATTCCCGAGCGAATGATCAAATTTGCATGAAAGTCTCAAACGTTCAACGCTTTCCTCGGAGAATTTTTTCATTATTTTTCAACGTTTTGGTTTTCTTGGTTTTCGCATCGAGAAGCTTCGAAGGGTCAACGTCGCGATTAAGTTCGCGCGAGCATTCTCATTATCCAGACCAGCTTTCATAGATAGTACAATACCCACGGAACGAAAACGTGGGGCTTTCACGAAAAAAAAAACTACACGAGGACCAAATATGTAGTTTTCTTTTAACACACGGCCTGTTTCGTGTAGGATCTATTAGAGATTATCGAAAACGGGGGGAAATAAGCGTGTTACGCGATTCATTGCATGTTCATTTATTTCCCCCCTTTTGGATTAAATAGGAGTAACGTGTACAGAACAAAGTCGGATCACACTCTCGCACACAGGATACATTTCTTCCGACACAAAATCGCTGTTACTGCCTACAATCTATCGTTCATAGTGTACGTGGTTTAATCGCTTAGAATAGTGAATGTAATTTAGACTAGAAAAGAGAGAAAAAGAAAAATCAAACAAACTACCATTGCATGCTCATGGAGGTAAATGCAACGAACCGGGAAGATGAACAAGTGCCAAATATAATACCTCTACATGAAAGTCTCTTGAGCGTTGCAACGCGCGAGAGAGGGTAAATTACTATCGGTGTTTACACACATTGTAGCAAAAAAAAATAGTATATAGTGTATAGTTCATACAGTACCTATATATATATAAATAACTTATACATACGAGTATAAAAATGGTGTCATTCGAAGCGTTCGAACGACGGAGTAGTTCGGACGAAGTAGTGCATGATTAAAGAGAACGAACAAAAATTAGCGAATTACTATAAATATTGAAATTTGATAATCGAAGTCTTGGAACGATAAAAATCTATATATAAGCGCGTGAACGAAGAATGGAAGCTCAGCGCCATGTACATCGGAACTTTGTTCTTTTCATAGAATTGTTCGCCTGGACGCCCTACCGGTATCGCTTCACGAGACCCTAACCACTAGCCGACACCGGAAGTTCCGTCGTACGTACGGAACGATCCGTCGAACACTGAGACTCTTTTTTGACGAGATGCTGTGTTTACGACTCCACACACACACAAACACACAAAGTAGGATTAAGTTGAAGCGTCAATTGCGAGCGTCCAGCTCGCGTTCAACCCGATTCTTGCGAAGATACTCGATTGTCAATGGCGAGGATCATCCCAATTTTGACTTCAGCGAAATTTCGTTGCAACTATTATTTTGATTGGGAGAAATAATTCGTTATCGAGCGAACTATGTTCTGCATTAAGAAACGTCGCGAAGCGAAAATTTTTTTTGAAAGAGGAAAAAAAAATAGTTTCGAAGGAAAAATCGGATGGAAAAAAACGTCTACGGCGTCTGATCCAATAATTTTCACCGTCAAGCCCTGAAACTCGCCCATTGAAAATTCGCTCACGTCGCAAACGAGCGTCTTGCATGAAGTACCGTTGACCGTATGAAAAATCAATAATTCGCTATTTCCTTAGCTTTGGCCGCGAATATAACGGAATACGCCGGGTTGTAATTCGTGTCCCGTCCTACATTCTGGTCGCAAACTCGTGCTAGTCGCCGGCAGCCGGCTGATTAATATGCGGTACTCGTATTTACATACATAGATATACCTACTATAGACTCGTAATAGCTTTTGTCATTTCCTAAGCCGCCTATTCGTCTCGTATGTGAATGGGCTCCGACTGTGACGCCGTGAAAAATATTCGCATTAAGTGTGTATACAATACCGCATTATAATCAGTCCAATTAATGCGTTATTAATTTACAAAAGGAAACCGCAAAAAGAAAAAAAATTTAAGAGAAACGAAAAGAAAATGAGAGTAATATTTTCGTCGTAACGAGATTTATTTAAAGTTTTATATATTTTACATGCATATTTAGAACAGCGAGAGAAAGTAATGTAATGTGTATATTGTGTAATTATTAATTGATAACAAGTATAGTTTATAAATATAAATATATGAAGAGCGTTGAATCCTTTGGGAGGCACAATTATGAAAAATAAAATCGAGGATGCGTGAAAACAAAAAAAAACAAACAAAAAACAAAAAGTTTGAAACTTCGTTGAATTACAGCATGGGAACAAAATCAATATCGTATCATTAACGTGACAATCAATTATATATGTGTAGAGAGTGGGGTAATCGCGAAATGAATTCGACAAAACAATAACTGGATTTTGGTATTTGAAACTGTTGTAAAAAAAAATATATATATATATATATATATATATGTATATCACAAGAAAAAAGACAAACATATTGATTGTAAAGCGCTATGATACAGCACTTCTGAGGTACCTCCACCCGAATATATTGAATATATAATTACTATAATTATTATTGTACGATATATAAAGTGATTGTGTATAGATCGATGTCTGGATATATTGATCGATTAATCAATGAGTTGATGTACAATGAATAAACGAATATTTATCTCCGAATTTGTTTATTTTTTCGCTTCTTTATTTCTCGAGGTCCTTAACCCTTGTATCCAAAATCGATGCGTTGCGATTCACCCGACCTCGAAAAACTTCCCCTAGCAACACCCTTCCGTGGCATCGCTATGGTAACCCATTTTATTTTCGAGGATTAAAGCTTCGAAATTGTTTACGCAGCGATGCGCAACGTAATTCACGTTATCGTGACAATGATTTAACTTCGTTGCGATAACGAGGTATAACCTCGGGGATGACAACAGTCGGCGCTGCGCTGCGAGTGAAACTCGTGCCGTGATCGAGTCGCGTAATTGTCTTTCGCGACAATAGAGCTTCCTTGTTGATCTTCGCGATGGACCAGTGTTGCGGTTCAAAAACCGATCCGAGTCCCCGTCGGTATTCACCGAAATGCGAGCGCGACGATTCGCCCTGCAAAGTACCGAATTGCGGTCCCGGTCAGAGGTGCCGCAGATCGGGCAAACGCAGAGCCGGACCCGCCGATCCAACGGCGATCGTTGGTTCAAAACGGAAGTTGCGAACTTGCAAAATTTGCACGGAGTACCGAACGCCGTGTCCGATCGAGGGAAACGATATCTTCGAGTTGCCACGAAAGCTTCTCGATTTTCCAAAAAGAGACGCTCCAAGGTACGACAAATCTTCGTTGAATAATTTTCTCACGATGCGATCGCGTTCTCGAATCGCAATTTCACGAGTACCGAATGCTTCGCAGGGTCGCGAAAGATTCGCTTTCGAAATTACGACGGGATAAAGAAATCGCGTTCAAGATGAATTGCTACACGACGTTGAGAAAGAAGCGCGAGGAGTTTCGTCGAAAACTCGTGGGAATGCTGATGACAAAAGACGACGAGGACGACGACGACGATGTTGTCGCTTACGATCCGAATCTCGTCGGGTCCATTCAGGAGGACGAGGAACTATTGAGATATTATTACTACATTATGCACGGTATTGACGACGTACACGTGGCGCCGATAGATACTCTCATGCTGAATAGAATCCTGAATTTGATTCCGGCGATGTGGAGAACGAAATTCAAGGCCACGATGTCGCAAGTTATTCGTGACGCCAGGGAAGACTATGCTTCGAGCATTAAAAAATCAATAGTTGACTTTGTACTGCAAGATCCGATGAAAGAGACGCTGGACAATAAGGAAAGGGTAGGCAGCGACGAAGATAACTTAGTAAAGATATTCAAAGCGGCTTCCAACGATCCCAGACGAGAATCCGTGTTTTATTTTTCTTTATTATTTTATTTGTTGCTTATAGCTTTCTGAACACGTGACAAAAATCCGCAGGTCCTCTTATCGAACATTGTGGATCGGAGTTTTTTTTTTATAACAATTATTACAAAAACCATAATACAAATATAAATTTCCTTTTCGGTATATTGGAATCTGAGAATTTTTCTCCATAATCAGACCACCGATACGATCAATCAACCACGTAATAGTGATTATTATCGATAACAATCATAATAATTACTTATTATTTCACGATCGGTCAGATATCAATTTCGAAAGAGACTTTCGAAATCAAGAACTTTCCGCCGGAATTCGGTATCAAGTACAGAAGAGTCAGAGTCAAATTGAAGAAGAATCTTGTCTTGTATAATCCCTGCATGCGCAAAGCTTTGGATCTGTGGCATCGCGAATTCGGGTAAGCCAGTCACCGTTATCCTCGCAAAAGATGAATAATTAAACTTATTTTTAATTTACGATTTTTCTTTTCGTATCGATCGAGACAGTTCGATTAGACAGATTGATCGTAAGGAATTGGAGTCCACCGGTCAGCCGTACGATCTATTAAGCTTCGAACACAAATTCACAAAAATGGTCGAGAAGACGAGGGATATTCTGTGCAAAAATTGGCTACCGAAGTTGTTGCAAATTTTTTCCATGGTAAAATTATATTTCTCAATCGGTTGCTACCTTCTTGTTTTGAATGTAAATTTAACGATGCGAAAAAACGATTGCCAGGGCAAGAAAAATGGCATTCTGCCAATCGCCGACGATGACCAAAGGATGACCCGTTTCTGGAACTGTTTAGCAATAATCATGGAGAGTCATTTGCAGCATCTTTGCTTGACGTCCATGGAAGATTACATGAACTATCTCGTCGATATCGGTGTAAGTTACATATTTAATCAATCGACTGGAGCATTAATTGAAGTTAACAAAATTCGTAAATCGGTGATTATAAAAATAATTTTGTACCTAGTCTAGAGGATCTCTTCAACAATTATACGTGAGTATGAACAACTGCAGAACGAATCCCAAACGGAGATAATAATATCGGATACATTTTTTCATCGCCTCGCAGTACCGCAGTTGCAGCTTCAACTTGAATCTCGTCGTTAGAAACAAGACGATCGGATTTGATCCGTCGTTCAAGGCATTTACGGACACTCTGCTGTCTCTATTGAATTTGCTGAATCACGCGGTCGCGGGATACTCGAGGATCGAGGGAAAGCTCTACGACTATTACAGCCCAAAGCAAAAAGTCCTGAAGGTATGCGATAAAAATCGCAATTAATCAACCGCGACCAAACGAAAAAATTCCTGAGCGTTATCGATGGCTTAATTTCTCTCAGCCCGTCGTACTGGAAGAAATCCTCGAATCTTACCGCTATCGAATCACAGAACTGATCCAAGAGCACAGAATCGGTCCGGAGTTGCAGGTGCAAGATTTCGACGAGCACATAACGCTGATAAACGAGACCGACGCCCAGTACGTCGAAAATTTCATGAACGCCGAACCTCCCCATGGCTTCGAGGATTATGCCGAAGTAATAGCGAAATACGATTATCTAGCGAGAAACATACCGGTTGTATACGATCGGACATTCTTCAGTGGGCTCTTCGACGTGCACAGAAAGGATCTCATGGACTATTTGGCTTCGGCGGCGAATGACCTCAAGGAAGAACTCGTTAACAGAATGATAGAAGACTATCAACACAAGTCGAGAGCGTGAGGATCTTTTAACGTGATTTTAGCGTGATAAATCTTTTTACGAAAATTTTTTATTCAAATTAATCAATAATTATTTTCTCTAATTTTTTTTGTGGCCTTCCAATCAGGTACAATGTACAAAAAAGTTATAGATATTGATATGTCTCTCATTTTTATTTTTCGACGAAAAAGAGACGATGGGAAAACAATTTATTGAAGAAAATTTGTTCAATAAATCTCGTGGATTTTATCGTTTTTTTATTGGTATTTCTGGATGCGAGTAAAACATAAATGAGATGATTATCAAAAGTTATTAAAAGTTACTGTTATACTTCAGTATCGGCGCGGAATACCAAGATATCGCTGACCGAGCTCTGAGCGTTCCTCCAGACACAGCGGAGCTCATGGAACTGAGAGCCTTTGTTGCGAAAGCCGAGACCGAGATGGTTCTGGATCTGGAAAATCGCCTGAAAGAAACTATAAGATACGTTCAGTTTTTATCCGACTACACTCTTCTTTCGCCCGTCGAATTGAAGACCAATAACTTCGCTTTTCAATGGTGAGTTCAAACGTTCAAACGAAAAAGTTTCTTAAATGACAACATTCTTTGGCAAATCGTCGATTTTTTTTTTCAAGGTATCATCGCATGCCGTCGATATTCGACGAGCATCGCAAGATAATCGCTAATAAAACGGGCGAATATCAGGAAGCTCTGCTCGTGAGAATCGAGAAATTTCAGCACGATCTCACGATCTGGGAGAAGCAGGGTGACGAGATGCAGCATTGGGGAAACGTCGACGAGATTTTTCGATACAAGAAGAAGGCTGTTAGCTTGGAGAATCGTTTGATCGGGGCGATCGATACGATCGATAAATTCAACGAGGAGGAGCAAATGTTCGGTTGGCAAATGTCTCAGTATCCTCTGAGAAAGAAGGTCCGATAAAAATAGAACGAAACGAGCTATGGGCGTCGATCGAACCGATTGACGAATCGATAAATCGATGGATTAGAATTTATCTCATAATTTTTTTCGATTGACTTAGATAGCTGACAAATTGTCACCTTACAAAAAATTCTACGACGCAGCCTGCGATTTCTTGACCCAGCACGACACATGGATGGGTTCGGTGATCGGTTCCTACGATCCGGAAGTCATAGAGTCCGATTCCGGTACAGCCTACCGAACCGTTCTCAAGCTTGAGAAGAGCTTTCAGGAGCCGGCGATCAAGAAACTCGCCGAAAACGTACGAATGCAGATAGAAGAGTTTCGAGAACACATGCCGCTGATAATGACCCTCGGTAATCCCGGAATGAAGAGTCGTCACTGGAATCAAGTATCGGAGATCGTTGGCTTTCCCATCAAGGTCGACGAGAACATGACCCTTGCCAAGGTAAGCTTCACCCCAGTGGAATAAAAACGTCATGCTATTACTCTTTGAAAAATGTAAACGACGATTTTCCTCCTCTTTCCCAGATAATCGACTTTTGTCTGGATGAATACGTGCCGAAATTCGAAGCTATATCGGAAGCCGCGACTAAGGAGAGCAATCTGGAGAAGGCTTTGCTGAAAATGCACTCCGACTGGACCGACATATCGTTCACCGTTAATCCTTATCGCGACACTGGTACTTACGTTATCGCCAGCGTCGACGAGATACAGTTGCTCCTCGACGATCACGTAACGAAGGCTCAGACCATGAAGAATTCTCTCTACATCAAACCGTTCGAAAAAGAAACTCTGTAAGTTTTGAGCTTTTTTTTTGCAGCGTTTTTGCGATCTCTTTGTGGTACGAATTCTAAGAAATCTCGGGGTTTTGACGCCATTTTAGAGAATGGGAAGCGAAGTTGCAACTGCTTCAAGAGATAATGGATCATTGGCTGAAGGTTCAAGCCACCTGGATGTATTTGGAGCCGATATTCTCCTCGCCGGATATTCAACAGCAAATGCCCGAAGAGGGTCGTCGCTTCAGTGCCGTTGACAAAGTCAGTATCGATTTTGTCCCATCTTGTAGTCATTGAGAATCAGCTTCGAACTATAGTTTTGGCAACGAAAAACAGATCTGGCGAGACATAATGAGTTCGGTGGTGCAAGATCCGCGAGTCATGTCGGTTGTGGAGATCGACAAGATGCTCGATCGTCTGAAGAAATGTACCGGCCTGTTGGATCTCATACAAAAGGGCCTCAACGATTATCTCGAAAAGAAACGGCTCTTCTTCCCGCGTTTCTTCTTCCTCTCGAACGACGAGCTTTTGGAGATCCTTTCGGAGACGAAAGATCCGACGAGGGTTCAGCCACATCTGAAGAAGTGCTTCGAGGGCATTGCGAAACTCGCCTTCACGGAGAATTTCGAGGTCACCACGATGATGTCTTCGGAGGGTGAAACTATCACGCTCGAGGATACAATAGACACAATAGCGGCCCGGGGTCAAGTGGAAAAGTGGCTCGTCGAGTTGGAAGCTGACATGAAGAAGAGCGTCAGAGCGCAGGTGGATTTCTTCACTGCCGAATATGGGTTTTGAATGATTTGTATTTGATAAAATTAAGAATGTTTCACGACAGTAAAATGTTTCAAGGTGATGCGTGCCAAGGAGGCTTACGTAACGAAATCTCGAAGTCAGTGGGTTCTGGAATGGCCGGGTCAGACGGTTTTGTGCATCAGCCAGCTGTACTGGACCGCTGACATCACGAAAGCCTTTCTCAAGGCTCCGGACGGACTGAAGGAATACATTGATCTCTGCAACGAGGAACTCAACGCGATTATTGTCCTTGTTCGAGGCAAATTAACCACGCAAAATCGAACGACTCTCGGTAAAATTTTATTTAACGGCACGATTGATTGAGTGCACAAAGAAGATCTTTTCTTTTCTCGTCTCAGAGGCTCTGGTGACTCTGGACGTTCACGGACGAGACGTATTGGTAGGTCTGTGGGAACAAGACGTAACTCGCGATACGGACTTCAAATGGCTCTGTCAATTGCGCTATTATTGGATGGTAATAACTACAAAAAATTAACTGTAGAGTCGATCAATAATCGAATGAAGACTTTCAAAAGAATATATGTTTTTTTTTTATTGCAGGACAGTAATATGGTCACCATGATGATAAACTCGTCGTTAAAATACGGATACGAGTATCTAGGAAATACCTCTCGCCTTGTGATAACGCCACTGACCGACCGATGCTACAGAACTCTGTTCGGAGCTTTGGCTCTCAATCTCGGCGGTGCGCCGGAAGGACCCGCGGGAACAGGAAAAACCGAGACAACTAAGGACTTAGCGAAAGCTGTAGCTAAGCAATGCGTAGTCTTCAACTGTTCCGACGGATTGGATTATATAGCATTGGGAAAATTCTTCAAAGTAAGCATACTTAAAGAAGCTTAATTTCGAAAACGCGATACTGAAACAAAAAACAATTTACTTAATTATTATTCTTAAAGGGTCTTGCTGCTTCCGGTGCTTGGTCCTGCTTCGACGAATTCAATCGAATCGATCTCGAAGTGTTATCCGTTGTTGCGCAACAAATTCTTACGATTCAACGGGCCATACAGTCGGGCAAACCAACCCTCATCTTCGAGGGTACCGAGCTGAATTTAGATCCTACTTGTGCCGTTTTCATCACGATGAATCCAGGCTACGCTGGACGATCCGAATTGCCGGATAACTTGAAGGCCCTCTTTCGCTCGGTAGCGATGATGGTGAGCCGACTCAACGAAATTCTCGGCCAAAAAATATGTTTTCAATTTATACTTGATGCTCATTGTCTAACAGGTACCGGACTATGGATTAATTTCGGAGAACACACTTTATTCCTACGGATTTTACAACGCGCGTCCGCTCTCCGTGAAAATCGTTATGGCTTACAGACTCTGTTCCGAACAATTGTCGAGTCAGAGTCACTACGATTACGGAATGAGAGCGGTAAAATCAGTGCTCATAGCCGCCGGTAATTTGAAGCTGAAGTATCCGACGGAAAACGAGGATATTCTTATGTTGCGCAGCATCAAAGACGTTAATTTGCCGAAGTTCTTGAGTCACGATTTGCCTCTCTTTCACGTGAGTTCAACATAAGAGAAAAATCTAAAAATTCTTGACGGCATTTGAACTTGCGAGAATAATTCATTTTTGCAGGGAATCGCTTCGGATCTTTTTCCGAACGTCGTACTTCCGGAGCCGGATTACACGGATTTGAACAAATGCATCTACGAAGCATGCGCCGAGGCCAACATCCAATGCGTTCCGTCGTTCCTACAGAAAATCCAACAGATCTACGAGATGATGATAGTCCGACACGGCTTCATGATCGTCGGCTTTCCCTTCGGCGGGAAGACCTCTGCCTATAGAATGTTGGCGGCCGCACTCGAGCTCTGCCAGGAAAAAGTGAGTTTGTAATTTTTCACTTCGATCTTAAAATAAATAACTGTTTCGAATTCGATACGGTTGCAGAAATTAATGGACGAGCACAAAGTCGAGATAACGGTGATAAATCCAAAGTCGATAACGATGGGGCAATTGTACGGTCAATTCGATCCAGCCTCACACGAATGGAGCGACGGTGTTTTGGCGGTGAGCTATCGAGCCTTCGCGGTATCGACTAACGAGAATCGAAAATGGCTCGTATTCGACGGTCCCATCGACGCTGTGTGGATCGAAAACATGAACACCGTTCTCGATGATAATAAAAAGCTGTGCCTCATGAGCGGCGAGATAATTCAACTCGCCAAAACGACGAATCTGATTTTCGAGCCGATGGATCTCGAAGCCGCATCGCCGGCTACCGTCTCGCGTTGCGGTGCGTCGAAACAATTTTTAATTATTATGTTAGCAGTCAACCTAAGTTTTGCACCGGATTATAATTGTCGAATATTTGTAGAAAAAGGAAAATGATTCTGATACCATTATTTATTAATGATTATTTATATTATAGGTATGATCTACATGGAACCCAACGCGCTCGGCTGGGATCCTCTATTGAAGTCGTGGCTCGAAACGACGCCGTCTATCCTCGGAGATTTCTTGAAGACGTTCATGTACGAGTCTCTGTTTCTGAGATTCTGCAAGCCACTTTTTCATCTGCTCAGACGAGGCGGGGTGAAAGAAACCTGCCCGATGCCCGATTCGAATCTCCTACGATCGGTGACTTATCTCATGGACTGTTACATCGACGATTACCACGAGCAAACCTCCAAAGAGACTATGAACGAATTGGACCTTCGTGCACAGATCGAGGTTTCACAATTAAAAAAAAGCGCTTTTAATTATTTTATCAGGAATTATGCATCGATCGATACAAAGCTTTCATTCATTTCTCCAGGGATCCTTTTTCTTCTCCTGTATTTGGGGAATGGGCGGAACCCTTCACGCCGGCGACCGAGAAAAGTTTAGCATACTCTTTCGGGGACTCTTGGAGAAGGAATTTCCAGCTGCACTGTTCGAGCTCTATCAACTGCCGGAGCCGATAAATCCGCCAGCCAAACCGTATATATTCGTCATGCCGAAGGAAGGACTCGTCTTCGACTATAGATTCTTCAAGGAGGTAAAAAGACTCGGGCCCTTGAGCCGCTGATGATCTATCTTAACGATAAAAATTACTTCCCTGAACAGGGCAAAGGAAAGTGGAAGTTATGGTCCGACGAGTTGTTGAATGCGCCGCCGATTCCTCGCGATGTTCCGGTCAATCAAATAATCGTTCCGACTGTCGAGACTATAAGATACACCACCCTTTTCCAATTGCTCGTACAGCACCAGAAGCCAGTGCTCTTCGTCGGTCCCACGGGGACCGGAAAATCCGTTTACATAATAGATTTTCTTCTGAAGAAAAACGATACGACCGTCTACAAGCCTCTGTTCATCAATTTCTCGGCTCAAACAACGGCGAATCAAACCCAAGACATAATAACGAGCAAGCTCGACAAGAGGCGCAAAGGAGTGTTTGGTCCGCCGATCGGCAAACGTTGGGTAATCTTCGTTGACGACGTGTCTATGCCGCTCAAGGAAACTTACGGCGCACAGCCGCCCATCGAACTGTTGAGACAGTTGCTTGATCACTGGCAATGGTACGACAGGAAAGAAATGAGCCCCATAAAGCTAATCGATCTGCAACTCATGTGCGCCATGGGCCCACCCGTGAGCGGTGGCAAAGACGTCACTCAAAGATTCAAGAGACACTTCTTCACTCTCGCGATCTCCGAATTCGAGGACGAGGTCATGATCACCATCTTCAGCAAAATTGTTCTTTGGCATCTCGATACGAGGCAAGCCTCCAAACTCTTCTGGCCTTTCTCTCTTTTATCATGCAGAAAGAATTTACATCGTGTTTGTCGATTCCAGAGGATTCAGCAAAGAATTCGATCCCTGCATCGATCAAGTAGTTCTCGCGACTCTCGACATCTACAAGGAGAGCCTTCGAAACCTTCTGCCGACACCAGCGAAGTCTCATTATCTCTTCAATCTTCGCGATTTCTCGCGAGTTATTCAGGTGGTACTTCAATGCCATTCGGTTAATTTACGGGCGTAGGAATTTCCGTGAAAATGGATTTATTTCTCAGGGCGTGTTGCTATCGGTTCCTGAATCGATGCCAACGCTGGCGAACATGAAGAGACTCTGGGTGCACGAGATTCTTCGAGTATTCGGCGATCGTTTGACCGACGAAGCTGACACCAGCTGGTTGATCCAACAGCTGCACAAAACGGTCGGACAACACATGGATGCGAACTTCGATGCACTGTTCGAGGACCTGGCATTGAGTCAGGACAATCCTGCGGTACGCAAAATTATCGGGCCAATTGATTATCCGTCTGCGTACCCATGATTTAATATTTCTATCATATCGTCCAGATCAGCGACATCGAGCTGCGAAATCTCGTCTTCTGCGATTTCGCCGATCCAAAGGCCGACGTTCGTCTTTATCAAGAAATTTCGGACCTGGACGCGCTGCGCAACATCGTCGAGGTCTATCTCGTCGAGTACAATTCGATGACGAAGAAACCGATGAATCTCGTCCTGTTCAGATTCGCTATTGAGCATTTATCGAAGATATCGCGTATAATCAAACAGCCGAGAAGTCACGCGCTCCTCGTTGGAGTCGGTGGTTCCGGTCGGCAATCGTTGACGAGACTGGCTTCGCACATCTGCGAATACGATCTTTTCCAAGTGGAGATAGCAAAGCAGTACGGGATGCACGAATGGCACGAGGACATCAAGATGATTCTCAAGAAAACCACCGCTACGGAACTTCACTCGACGTTTCTTTTCACCGACACGCAGCTGAAGGAAGAAAGCTTTCTCGAGGACATCAGCAATCTCTTGAACTCCGGAGAAGTGAATTGAATTCCGATTTTTTTTCTTCCAATACATCTTCCATCGGAAGTTTCGCAAACGACTGAGACATTTTTCAGGTACCGAATGTCTTCAACGCCGACGAGAAAGCCGAGATCTGCGAGAGGATGAGACAGATGGATCGGCAGCGCGATCGATCGATGCAAACCGACGGAAGTCCCGTCGCCCTTTTCAATCTCTTCGTCCAAATAACCCGCGATCAATTGCACATCGTTCTGGCGATGTCACCGATCGGCGAGGGATTTCGAACGAGGGTTCGAAAGTTTCCGGCTCTCGTAAATTGTTGCACGATCGATTGGCTTCAATCCTGGCCCGAGGATGCGCTTCTCGCGGTAGCGACGAGATTTCTCGGGGACATAGAACTCACGGATCACGAGCGAACGGCCGGCATCGACATGTGCCAATATTTTCACACCTCGACCGAGGCTCTGAGCGTGGAATTTCTCATGAGGCTCGGAAGACACAATTACGTCACGCCCACATCCTATCTCGAGATGATCAATACCTTCAAAGATTTATTGAGCAAGAAACGCAGGTTTGATTCTATTCTTCTCCAATGTTGCACATCCGTTTCGAGCGGTCGACAAATTTCATATTCGATGCGATGTAACTGGCAGCGAAATACTTCTGGCCAAAGCGCGATACGAGGGTGGCCTCGATCGTCTGGACAGTACGCAGCAGCAAGTCGCCGAGATGCAAGAAACTCTGAAGCAACTGCAACCGCTGCTGGTGACCGCGGCGCAAGACGTACAGCGTATTATGACGACGGTGGAGCGCGAGAGCATAGAAGTTTCGGAAATTGAGAAAGTCGTCAAAGTCGACGAGGAAGCGGCTATGGTTGGAAAATTTATTATCGTCCCTCGAGACTTCGCGTCGCATAGTC